>JACVBY030000497.1:509745-851671 GCA_017589505.3 Metroxylon sagu | reverse complement strand
CTTGATGTCAAAGATGGCATGACCGAAGCTAGCTTCTCTGAAAGCTGAATAGCTGGGCTGTGGGTATGTCATGCTGCATTGTAGATGAATATAACCTTATTAGTCCCAGAAGAATCATTAGTTCTGATCACATCAGTAAATGCTAAGAAATCAAGGGAAAGAAAAGAAATGATAATTATAGATGTCATATCAATCTTACTTGTTAGCGAGCCCTTCAATATTTCCACCATCACCAATGGTGATATATACAGGAGCATTTCCATCACCAACTGGAGTGCATTTCTTGTTCACAACATTATATTGAACATTTGATACCCTATACTGCAAAACAGAATCGGTTCATATCATCAAACTTGTTCATAATCTGAGATGATGGAGGTAGAGCAAGACCAACAAGAACCATCTAAGCTACTCTTTTTTTTCTTTTTTTTTTTTAAAAAAAAAAAGAACTTTGGCAGGAAGACTTGATTGAAGAAGACTTCACAACAGAACAAACCAAATTTTAAAGCACAATATGGTTTGTAGTTTTAGCTAACATATAAATTATTGCTCTTAGTGTACCTTGTAATACATGGCACATCATTGATGTTAACAGAAACCCAAGTCCAATGGAGAATGGGCAATCCAGCAGAGGCTTTTTCAAATAGCTTTTTAATTCCAATAGCACATAACCATGAAAGGAAAATAAATTATTGGGACAAATTAAAAGGTCATTATCTTTTGTTACCAATATCTTCTAAAATTAAGAAGTGTTTTTGTCTAACAGGCGACAACTGATTTAATTAGGCAGAAAACAAAAATATCTTATCCTAAGTAAATTGCATCACATACTACGAAAAGGCATTGGTGATACTGGACGCTTGTGCCTATGAAAAGGTGCAACCAAGTGGAAGATAATTACGAAGAGTAGGCACTTACACTGCGCTCATAGGCATGGACATGGCCAGAGAATACAAGATCAACTTTGTATTTTACAAACCATGGCTCGAACATGACTCTCATGGTTTCTCCTTCCATGAAATGATAGTTGTAGCTGTTATACCATGGTGAATGCACAAGAACAATCAACCACGGTGTCTCAGTTCTGTTCACTTTAGGTAGCTCTTCTTCAAGCCATTTGTATTGAGGAGTGTATTTACCTGAATGATACAGGGAAAAAAGGCATCAAAAAACTGTAGTAGAAGAATTGGCTTGGCCGTAGGCTTGAACTCTGTGGTCTATTGATCAGATATGAGCATTGTTCAGATGAAATGCAGAGCACTAAAAAGGATGCCCCTCACCCAAAATAAAATAAAATTACATAACAAAAAAAATGATGCATAAATAAAAAGGTAAAAAAATTGCAAGCAAAATATATTTAACCATTGAAAATGCATCAAACATCCCGAGTTTACCACAAGTTAGGTGCAATTATCAGAATGACATATGTAGTACAGATTATTATCCGCATCACTTCTAAATTTGTTTATGCCTTGGTTACTATCAACCATATGAGGGTGTGACCGTGTATAATTTCAACTTAAGAAAAGTGGTTAATGCAACTTTTTGAATCTAATTCCAAAGTTGTGCACGGTATATGCTAAGCTCTCAACTTCAGGAAACAACTTTTTTTATTCTCTCCAAGTTTGAACAGGCGATACACACAAAGTACAGCTGTGCTGTACTCTGAAGGCCTAATGGTGAAAGAGAAGCATAAATTCCACAGGTGGACACAAAAGGTAAGCTACTAATGACATTAACAGAAGACAGTAAGAAAACACTTGATCAAAAACTTGTCTCTCAATGCATATACTCCACCGAAATAAAGCTGATGAATAAAATGCATGCAAAAACAGTAAAATTCTTTCATCGTGTTAAACTTGTTCTGGAAAATTCATACAAACCATTCCGCAAGAAGATATTCCAAATACGATGCATCATGAATGATTACCAGAAAGATGCATCATGTATCAAAAATGATAAATATGAAATTAAAAAAAAAAAAAAAATCAGAAAGATGCATCATGTATACTTACCATAAGCTTCATATGATGCCAGGACAATGATGTATGCTGAGGCTCGTTTGATGGAATACCATAACGGAGATGTGCTACCAGAAGCCTTGTAAGGTACATGATATCTGTGCTTGAATGGTTTAAATGGCACAGTTTCGCCCTACAAGAAACATATGAATGCTTCAAGACTTTGGAATCTCTCAAACATATAAATGCTCCAACTTGTTCAATTTTAATTTTAAATATCAAATCAGTTTACATTTGCATTTAAATTCAATAAGATAAAATCTTACTTTCCTAGAACATGAAAGGAAATAACAAATATGAGTCTTAAAATCTTATGAACAACATAATCTACAATGCATCTTGGTAAATTCTGGTGATCTCTAACCATTTAACCCAAACAAATTACTCAAAGAATCACGATATCACCATTACTTTAACCAGTCAGCCTAATCCCACCCATTTGGGGTAAAATTAATGACCTCTGTCGTTCTTCCCTCTATCAAATCCTTTTTCACAGGTTTCATCCAACTATTCTAAATCTCTCCTTCCTTGGTTTTTCTTAACCCTTCAACTTAAACCCAAGCCCCACTAATAATTGGGGTGTCCTTAACATCTGTTACATATGCTTATACCATGCCAATCTGCTATCCTTCCTTCAATAGAGGGATGATGCAAAACTAAAGGCCCCTTATAATAAGGTTTTAAATATCAAGAGACATTATCTCAGTTTCTCTTTGAAATAAGATATCTTTCCCTTTTTCCTTCCTTTCTTTTTCTTTTTTTGTTTTTCTTCTTCCTTCTTTCCTTCCTTTCCTTCTTTTACCATCCTTACTTATTTGCTTTCCTTTCTTCCTTCCTCCTTTTCTTTTTTATCTCCCCTCCTTTTTGTTTCCCTTTTCTTCTTTCTTTTTTTTTTCATTTCTTCCTTAATTCCTTTCTTTCTTTCTTCTTTCATCTCGTCATGTGCTCAAATCTTAACATATGTTTCCTGATTAACCAGACGGCTTTCTCAGTATTTACATCAATGCTCTTCTCAAGTCCAATGTCCTTTATCTCCTGACAGTGAACCAAAGTACAAATGCCATGCATCCCCTGTTAGTAGATATTGTCAATTTAGCATGGCAATCTACCAATCTTTTCTTCCACTGGAAGATATCAAAAATAATAATATAAATAATAAATTAACTTTATAGCAAAAGCAAAAAATTGCGCAATACATGGCACTTAAACCTAACCAAGAAACAAAAAAAAAATATGGATGCAATATGCTTTCTACTCACAATTTCAGGGGCAAAGTCAATCTCATGATTTCCAGAAGTCCAAATCCATGGCTGATATGCAGTGCTTCTCTCAACAAATCTGCCCCATGTGTCCCACCTGACATTGTCGTGGTTTGGGTAGTTATCTGCATAAGAAAGGTCTCCAACATATAGCACTGCCTTTGCCTTCTTATTTGATTCATAATGTGAAAGTGTTCTATTTGAATCATAAGATTGTCCAAGATCCCCTGTAATGACACAAAAAAATAAAAGTCATGTGATAACATGCAAATATTAAGTAGATTTAGCATAGGTCTATTGACAGTTTAAGACAAACACCCACAAGCCTTTAGATCTTGGGACACATACAGATAAACCAATTGTACACACATGTACGTGGAATATGACTGAACTGTAGCATGCTGCCTCTTCATGCAGAATGAAAAACAGAGCAAAAGCTAAATGCTTTCTGAGTATGGAATATAATGTCAAACATTAGATGTTCCTTTCAAATATGGCATTATTACTTTAATTTTAGGATGCATTTTGTTTTTGAAAACAATCCTATTTTTTATTTTTTTCCATATAAAACAGAAAATACTTATGAAAATATGTTAAGTAAGCAGGTTTTTTTGGAACATGCAACTCGAAAAAATTGAAAACAGTTTAAAAAGATTTCTATTTTTTTCATCAAAACAAAGAAGAGAATAGAAAGCAAAGATTAGAAAACATAAAAATAAAAGAGTAAATGGTATTTCTTTTAATTTTTTTTGTTTATCCTTTTGTTCTCACTTACCAAATTCATTTTCTAAAAATTAGAAAACAGAAAATGAAAATTGTTTTACGAAAATAAAAAGAGAAATCCCTGATTAAGAATAACATCTGCAGAAATCCTCGTAGAGAAACAATTGCATGTCCATAGAATACCTTCAACTTATTTCATTACTTCATAGAATGTGTAATAGTTCGCCACCATTTGCTCCCAAAAAAAAAAAAAGCTTCAAGGAAAATCTGACTAAGAAAATCATATTCATTTCAAAAGCATCTCTTTCTGAAGATGATAGTAGAACACCAAACAAGTAATCTTCTAAGATCTAGTCAGTAAGGTAGCACGGATTAATGTGCTGCAGGAGAACTGCATCTAAAGAAAAAGTCACTTGAAACGTGGTCCATGTCTTCACTCTCTGAAATGCAGGAATGCATGGTACATCTCTAGAATCAAAAACATCAAATATCATACAACTCATACCTCCTTGGTATCCACAATTGACATCAACTTATTGATTAGAAGGTTTCTTTTGCTGCCTACCAAGTCCAATAAGTCTAACACTATATGGTGTCATTCGTCTACTTATTTAGAGAAAGAGAGAGAGAGAGGACAATAAGAAATACCTATAAGACCAAATGTATATGGTACATCAGGACCAGGTTTTGGAGGGGTCGTGAACCAGAAAAGCCGCGATGTGTTTTTATTCCCAACCTCGTAGAAGTATTTTGTGTAATGCTGCAAAGCAACAAGAACTTACATTAACTTGAATTCCAAACTCCTCTAATTGTAAACTTGTGTTTGATTACTTAAAAGTATTACAGAACATGTCATAGCAGAAGAAAACAAGTGGTTAGAGATTGCCAAATCACCTTCAAATTTCTGATAGTGCAATGATGGATGAAGCCAGAAGTGTAGTTATAGAACCTATATCGTGTGTATCTACCCTTGGCATGGAATTTGAGGTCGTTCCTGTGAGTCCCATAGCGCACTTTGCTGGAGCCAGGTTCACTGGGAGTCACCCATGATACGATGACCGCTTTACCTTCATGGTCGCCTTGGGTTATATGAACCTTTAAAACAATAAGCAAAAGGTTAAGATTTTTGGAATCCACAAAGAATGAGCCTGTACCAGTGCCAAGGTTAAGAAACAAAAACCTCGGAACAAAGTTCAAATACACAGTCAAATTCTAGTAAGAGCAAGCCATAAAAAATTAAAAACCAAACATCATGAACCATGTAACAAATATATAAAGAAAAAAAAGGGAAACTCATTAGACAGAAAAAGAAGGATTAAGGATTGAAATAGAGGGCAAAAAAAACAGAATGATATAAAAAAAATACAAAGGAGAAGACAGAGGGAAAAAAAAAAAGACAAATCGAGTGCAAATTACCAATAAATCGTTTAAAAAAATAACAGAAACAACAAATAGAGATGATTGAGGGCATCAAGCCATGAACCCATGGAGCAAAAACTATTCTTATAGAACCAGATTAAGGAGTGGGCATTAAATTTTGAGAAAGAAAATCACAGAAACCCTATAAATCGGAAAGGATATCAAAAGAAGGAAATTTTAGCTTGCCGATCTAAGTTTTCACCAAAAAAAAAAAAAAAAAAAAAACCAGAGATTTCAGAAGAAATCAAAGGAAGAAACTTTAAGTTGATTAGACAATAGCAGATTTTTTTTTTTTTTTTAAGAGAGAGAAAGAGAAAGAGAGAGAGAACGAGTAGAGAAAAAACCACTTGTAAGGAACCCAAAAAAAATCGAGAAAAAAACACAGAAATCAGACGACCACAAACCGAAAAACGATCAAAATGGGAGCCAATTTACGACCTGCTGGGGAGCATTGTAGCCACGGGGAACGCGGAAGACACCACTGTTGAGCGGTATATCGGCAGTCTTTCCAGACTTCCGAACAAAGGAGCTGGTGATTCCTCCATGGCACCGCCCTGCGAGCTCCACCACCACCACCACCAGAGCCAAAGCCAGAGCCACACCAAGCCGGCGAGAAGCCTTCTGCCACTCCATTCCTCCTCTATCTCTCTCTCTCTCTCTCCTCTTACTCCACCTTCCCCTGTCCTGAGGTTTCCACACGCGGTCTGGCGTTTACTTAAATAAGACTGGGATAGCGAGGAATCAGGGAAATATTCGCGAACGGTGCCTAAATATCTCATTAAATACGGGGTGAGAATACCAGGTTGAGGTTTGAGAAAGAGTGGAATAAGGAAAGAAGGAAATTGAAAGGCAAGAGAGATGAGCGAGCGAGGAATGATAAAACGCGAAAAGAGAAAGGCTTGAAGACGATGGTAGACTTTGAATCATTGCCATGGGTGAAGTAGCGGGAAGGAGACGGGACGACTGAATCAGAGAGCGTATCGGTGGGCCCTAAGTGGACCCGAATGGAAGAAGGAATAATTTTCAATTTTAGATCTGGGCGAGAGGTTATTGGACCCGCTTGCTCTGGCTCACATTTACGGCGGTCTACCTCTCGCCAGATGCACGTTGCTTTCCGGATAGGTTTTATTAATCGTTCGTAGATCGGTCAACGTGGTTTAATGGTTTTTTTGTCGCATCGAGACGGAACAGCAGCAGCATTTGATACGCTCGCCGGCGGCTGGCACGGGGTCTTAATGGAAGCGCGTCAGCGAAAGGATGCCAGGTGTTCGACTCTTTGCCGGATATGCTGGCCGGGCCTTGTGTCTTAGCGGAAAGCTGTCAGGCTGGCGCTTTAGGTATGCCAGGTTATTGGATGCATCGAATATTTAGTAAAAAAATATTTATTATTTTATCGATGAAAAAAATATTTTCATTATAAATGAATATAAATTAATATAAACCATATAATTCCTCTAATTCGAATCTTACTCTTAATTGATAATAATAGCAAATGCAAAATCTAAATTACAGTTTACATAATATTTCTAACTACTTCTAAGTACGGTAGTATGCTTACTATTTTTGTAGTATGGAATATAATATAAGTTTAAAGAATTTATAAGAATTTTGAGCAAAAGTTTAAAATTAAAAGTATATTTTTGTAAATAAATATTTATATTTTTTATGTTGCTAGCTTATTAAATTAATAAAATTTATTTTTTAAAAAAATATTAATAAAAAATGATATAGAAAAGAATTGAATTCAAATTATACATTCGTCACAATTTAAAGCATTAAGATATTTGAGAGACGACCAACTCCTATTTAAAATACGTTGTATAGATTTTTATCTTTACCTTACTAAAACTTTAATGTACTTTATGATGGTTATGATGATGATGTTGATGATGATTATAATTATCTGGCATTGAGCTTTACTCTATTTACAAAGCAAATTGAGTTTTTTTTGTCCTCCCTGGATTAATAATGACTTTTATAAATGATTATGGCTATGGCACATATCAAACTTGTTTGATGTTAAAGGCCAATTTTTTTCACCCTAAAGTAGAGAGCCATTGCAAAGATTCCGGTTCAAGTTAATTTTATCAAATTACGCTAACAAAATTGATCAAAAATTACAATATTAATGCATTGTGTTTGAAGGATTATGAATGTTGCTTCACCCTTAAAACAATGCCTTAAAACAATGAAAATGTTTCAGGTGACATGAAGGGAAATAATCATGACCAACAACAATTCAAATTGGCTCAAATATATTTCGTTGTAGCGTGGGATATTGCCACTTTTCACCCATCCCTTTCTTTAAAAGAAAACGAAAGATATAGTTTCTATCAAAAGGGTTCCATGTGACACTTTCATTGCTGAATAGCCCATGTGAATATTTCATCATACATTTTCTCGAATCCAATTGATGAATGATAAAAGATAACAAAATGATGCAATCGCTGGATTAGATAGTAGTTTATACTTTCTTTCTCAATCCCTTTGATTTCAATAATTAGAGATCTTGACTGATTTTTTTTTTAATCCAGTTCAATAATGATTTCTTTTTTGGTCAAAAAATTTGGATAAAACATTAACTACCTACAACCAATGACCAATTGTACCGATATTTCTATGTTAAATCATAAATATAACCTGAATTTTTATGTTATAACAACACAAACACCAGCGATTCACAAATCCAATTCCTTATTAAAGGTTATAACAAAAAGTTAAGGTTACAATCATCATTTTAACTTAAAAGGATTAACCTTCTGACTACTTGGTCTTATTCAAAAATAAGTTAGTTTCTAAGTATCTTTTAATAAAAAAGAAAATTTATTGGGATTGAACCAGAAACAATGATTTATTTATCAAGAATCCTAATATTTATCCAAAAAAACAGATACAATTTGAGGTGTAAACATTAAATAGTTCAGTAGGTGAAGTTACTGAGAATTTTTTTACAAGTGATCTTATCTTGAGCCTTGTTTGCACTATTTTAGAATTTTTCCATGACGGTGGAATTAGACATTTCATTTGGTAAAAAAAAGTTTGAATGCACGTAAATTGTGCAAGAAAAAAATTACTGAGCCCATAATTATTATCGCCAAATGCAGCAAATCTAAGCTGCGCGGATCCCTCTGGCATTTGGAAAGAAAAAATTTTAATGCATATTTTTGAGAGTCGGTGGCATTCACTACTTAAATAAGATAAATGCAAGTATACTTTTTGCCCTTGAACGTTGGCTTAGAATTCATTTTGACCCTCAAGGTTTTAATTGTTATGATTTAAATGTTGCATTCCCGATGCCATATCATATGAGATTAGCTAAAATTATATTATCATTTGAGTTTCAGTAACTTATCATGTAAAATAAGTGATAGTTTATAAGATAAACTAAATTATAACAAACGAAAACTTAAGATTTAAAAATATATTTTAACTAATCAAATATAATATACGTTAAACACTCTAGTCATACCATAAAATTTCAAATGGCCCAATTTTTATATCATTTCTATTATATTTTAGGCTAAAGTCATTGAAATATGCAAGTCCTTCTTAAGAGGATTGGTACCATGGCATATAAGTTGGAATTGCCAGATAGATCGAAGATCTATCCTGTTTTCCACGTCAGTTTCCTTAAACCTTTTTATGAAGGTTTGAAGCGAGATGTACCGAGGAGAGCGCCGCTCACGGTTGGCCAAGAATATTCGAAGAAGATACATCGGAGCAAAGGAAAGTGAGAAATATGACTGAGTTTTTCGTTCAATGGGTTGGTGAAAGTATCGCAGAAGCTACATGTGAACGTGCAGCGAATTTGTGACAGATTGAAAAACAAGTTTTTCAATACTTGCAGAGAGAATCAACGAGGACGTCGATTACTTCCGGAAATGTCACCAAGCCAAACTTAGCGCACACTAATTCGATACATATGAAAATCAGTAGTAATGTCAAATATCTATTGGCCAATAGTTATTTAAATAATAGTTTATAAGATTTTCAGTAATTTATCATGTAAGATAAGTGATAGTTTATAAGATAGATTAAATTGTAACAACTAAAAATTTAAGATTCAAAAACATATTTTAACTAATCAAATATGATATACATTAAACACTCTAAAATTTCAAATGACCCAATTTTTATATCATTTTTGTTAGATTCTAGGCTAGAGTTCAATATGCAACTCTTTGATTCTAATTCGATCCATTTGAAAATTAGTAGTTATGTCAAATATCTATTGGCTAATAATCATTTAAAAATTTTCTAAGTTCTATCGGCCCTAGAGCCGGTAGACCGAGGATAAACTTGACAACCTTTCCTCTTCTTCCACCGCCTAACTCACACTCCATCAAGATTTTGTTGGCCGGGAGAATGAGAAGCCATAGACTTTCGTAACGCCGGGACAGCCGTTTCAGAGTTCGAAATAACTTCAACCATCGCCCCTGCTATGCCTCAAGTCTCCGTGCATTAATGACTTTATTATCAAAGAAAGGTAGGCAATGTTTATATGTATTATTTAAGGCAGACATGTAATAAAGCATTATTCTTTTCTATAGCATTAAATAGCCGTTCTAAACGTAGTTATGATATGGACCGACTGATCGAGCCAATGGATCAGACCGATTTTTAAATTAAATTAGTTAAGTAATTGATTTAATGAACAGGATGATTTTTTTATTGACTCTAAATAAACTAATAAAATTGAACCAACCTTTTTTTATATATTTTAAAATTACTTTTTAACTAATATAATTTAAACATAAGTATTACTTATTAGGACTTTTTTTTTATTTTCGACTTAAATCTCTCTTTCCATCTCTCATCTCTTCAACTTATCTATACGTTTGTAAATATAAACTTTATGAACGATTTTGTATCTTTATTATATTTTTATCATAATGGTGAGCTAGTATTATTATTTTTTTTAGAAATTTAAGATTAATTTGAAGTATTAGTATGAATATTATATTCTAGTATAGTTTAAATAACTTAATTTTAAATATTTAAATTTTAAAGTTACTAAATTAGTGAAATTTTATAAAAAAATATTTTATTTATTATCATGGATAATATTTTTTAAATTTAATTATATTTTAGTTATTCATATGGTTTGATCATATTAAATCATTGACATGGTCTTTCCATTGGGCCAATGTCTAATTTGATTCTAATAACTATAGTTTAGAATGACAACTTTTGTTATGGCATTACAAAGATACTTATTACCATCGTTATCATAATCAAATCGGACATCAATCGAATTGAGGAACTGAATTAATAGTTCAATAGTCCAACTAGTAAGTCAATGGTCAAACCGTATAAATAAATAAAATATGATCCATGATGGTAAATACATATAATTTTTTTGTAAAATTTAACCACTTTGAAAGCTACAAAATTTAAATCCTTAAGATTAAGCAATTTAAACTATAATAAAATATAATATTCACATTAATATTTGAAATTAATCTTCAATTTTTAAAAAATATTTAAAATCCTCTATATTAGTTAAAGAATTAGAGAGATGAAAGAGGGAATCAGATCAGTCAAAGGGACAAAAGAGAGATTTAAGCTTAAAAGACAAAAAGGCTCCTAAAAAGTATATTGATATTTAAATTATATTAATTAAAAAGAAACTTTAAAGGATATGAAAAAGTTAATCTGAATTTACCAATTCACACCGATTCACTAGATTAATAAAACAAAGGGTTAGCTCATTCGATTTTGATTAGATCAATTATACAACTAGTCCAATTAAAGAATCTGATTGATCAAGGATCTAATTCATCAATTGGACGGTTTGCTTTGATCTAAATTTGATAACCATTCTAATGACGTAATGAAAAGGGTATATGCAACTGAAACAACATTATAGAGAGACTTGTCAAAAGGTAATACATAAGTGTGGAAACAAATATTTTTTTATTTGTTACAAACAATGCCCTTTAAAAGAAGAGGTTAAAGAAAACAAGGAGGATGCTGTTCACTCCTGTATTTTCAAATCATCCATTTTTTGTTTTTTATCCTCTACTTTGTTTTGATAAAAAATAGTAAAAATATATCTAAATTAGTTTTAGTTTTTTACTATTTTGAAATTATATTTTAAAAAATATATATTTTTATTTTCAATCAT
This sequence comes from Metroxylon sagu, assembly GCA_017589505.3. Lineage (NCBI taxonomy): Eukaryota > Viridiplantae > Streptophyta > Magnoliopsida > Arecales > Arecaceae > Metroxylon > Metroxylon sagu. The sequence continues at coordinate 840,122 of JACVBY030000497.1, read as the reverse complement.
CAAACATGTATTTATAAGAATTTTTTATTTTCTATTAAAATAAGAATAGAAGGCAAGGCTATTCTTAAAAACAAAACAAACGTTAAATTTGTTTAGTCACAAACCGATGGGCAACATAAGAGTTTTTTTCTCGTAATATAGTTGACTTGTCCATGCTACACTATAATCTTTTAGCTCATGTTAGACTTTACCTAAATGATTTAATAAACGATATAGACACTCTATGGCTATCTTAATCGACCTTAGCTGATGATATCCAAAGGTGAAATAGATAATTTAATAAATAACTTGAATGTAGGAATGACATCAGGGTGGATTGAGGCTGGTTTTTGCCCAACCTAGCCTTGACCTTGACTTCCCATGTCCCACCTCATCCTTTTCCTATACTCGATCCAACAAGTATAGTCCTTACGGACCCTATCCCCAACCCCAAGGGGACCAGGATCCCCAACCCTTCTCCATTGCCTTACCCTATTATTTTTCTTTTTTCTTAAAATTATCTTTAAAAATGCACTTTAACTGCTTTTCATCAAGATTATAATTTCATCATGTGAAAAATATGAATATCACATTATTCTTACCTAAAAATCATATAACAAATGTAAAATCTCTATCAAAAATTTACAATTATATTAGTCCAGTCTAGGCTTTGGGATGGGGCTACATAAATAGTTCAAGGAGGGTTTGGGGTGGAGACTATACCGAGCCTACCTCGATATTGAACACAAGAATCTAGGTTTCTTTGAAACCCACCTTAAACTTACTCAAAGCTTGAAGATCCTTCCTCTATTTTGGTGGATTGGGATGGATCCCCATCAGGTCGGGGTAAAACTACCATTCCTACTTGAATGGAGACCAAGAGTTGGCCATAAGGCCTCCCAAAAAAAAAGAGCCATGGTCGCATGTCGAAGCAATGGATGGAAAGCGGCCACTTGATTAACGGACTTGAATGGTACAATGCAAACTACAATAGCTTTATGGCTAAGAATCATCATTAGAGACTTAAGCCCTGTTTGAAGTAGCTATTGGCCTTAGCTATTGAGAAACATCCAGCTTAGATAATTGATAGTGAATAGCTATTGTTCACCCCTCCCAACAGTTGTCCCAAATAAGACTTTACAAATTGGCATAAGGCTACTCTATATAGGGATTAAAGTTTGAGGAGTGTGTATAGACCAAACATCCATGAATTCATGGTAAAAAGTAAAAATTTGAGTAAGATTGCAAATGGATCGAATTAATCCGTGACTTCATTTGATCTTCACCTAATGGGACTTAACTTGATTCATATTTAAAGACTAGGGGTGGCAAAATTGAATGCAACACACGAACATGACTTAAATTCGACATGATATAAGTGAATTCGGGTTGAACAAGTAAGTTCATGTTATAAATGTGTCGACATGATTATGACATGAAATAATCGTATCGTATCACGAGTTGACCCATTAACTTAAAAGTGACATGTTTAGAACTTATTTAGTTGATGACATATTAAGTGGGTCATGTTAAATGGGTCGAATCATGTCTATTTGTATTAAGTAAGTTATGTATATTCATGTTGAGTGAGTCGTATTATATCAATCAAATACTATTTATTTGTTAAACGAGTTATGTGTGTCATGTCGTATTATCCGTATAATAATCAGGTTATATTCATATTTGAATTTTTGATACGATTAACTAATCGTATCGTGTTTATGTCGACTCATACACTATTATATCTTAACTTCGACATGACATGAACAAAACATGAGAACACTAATTGCCAACCCTATTAAAGACCCATATAGGTTGTGTTGGATTTAAAAATTGAACCCAATCTAAATTTTGAATTGACTCCAAATCTTCTATTTTTTGATCCAATCTAATTAAACTTATATATCATCCAAATCTAATTTAGGTCAATGAAAAATAAACCTGATCTAACGCAAGCATGATCAAGTCCGACCCTATTAATTCATGAATGAACTCTCATTTAAAATGATTCCTCTTTTCATCTTAACGACTAGATCTTCTCTTATCTTAACTATTTTTGCTTAATTATATTTAAATATTCATATTTTATTATTTATTTTAGTAGATTTTTATTTATAATGCTTTTAAGTACATCTTTATATGTTCTAAGAATCATAATTTATAAACTTAAGGATGATCAACTACTTGGATAGAGTTAAAAGTTTTTAAATAAATATGAAAGTTTAAGATGGCTCTTTTTTTATCTTATTTAATTTTTTTAATAACTTTATATTTGATTATCAATTTTAGTTATAAAATTGGTTTTACCTATAAAATAATAGCAAGATGCTTGATTCAAATATCAACATGACCCGGCATGATTCTGACTAGAATCCAAACATTTTACATTAGATTTGGCTCATACTTAACTCTAAACTGACTCGAATCTCTTTGAGGTTAAAATTATTTTGATAAGCCCAATTCGACCTAACCTAACCAACAAATGGGTTGTGTCCAGATTCAAAAGCATGACTCGAATATAAAACCAAAACAAATCAAAGTGAAAAGGCATGATTCAGCTCGGCACAACTTGTTAGCAACTCTAGATTTGGATGAAGGGGCAAATGGGACACATAAGGAAGAGAGCTAGAAAGAGGAAAAAAATTCAAATGAGTATATGATGTGATGGGCATACAGCTAACCATCCAAAAAGCCTATGAATAAAAAATTAGATAAAATACAAATTACCATAGTATAATTTAAGTACTTTCAAATTGCCCCCATATAATTTTAAATGTTGCACCTGACTATCTTAAGGCTATCAAATTATGCTCATACCATTTGAAACATTACACTAAAGTATCATATATTTTAAGCGTTATCAAATTACACTTATGTGGTTTGAAATATTACACTTAATTACTATATATTTTATCTATTATTGAACTGAGAGGTACATCAACAATTTTTTGCATATGCAACTCACGTAATCTCTAATATTTGCTTGAGTGATATTTTTCAGGCATTAGTGTTCATTTATAAGGGATTTTAGTACTTGAAGTTGGTGAAATCAGAAGCAATTCCCCTCAATCTTCTCCTCAATCCCTCAATCTTCTAAATCATCATAATGTACTTAAAAAATAAAGATTTTATGATAGTGGAATTGGTTGAGTATATATGGTTTTTGTATTTTGATGAGAGTCCTTAATTTTTTAATTTAGACAAATATTAGAGATTAAGTGGGTTGCATGTGCAAAAAGTTAATGGCATATCCCTCAATGCAATAATGAATAAAATACATAGTAGTTAAGTGAAACATTTCAAACCACATAAGTATAATTTGATAATGCTTATTCTAAAAAATTTGCTAAAAAAGATTCAAATATTCTATCCATTACTTTTGAGCATTGATATTATCTCATCTTGTCATCACTTCCTCTCTAAGCTTTCAGCGGAAAAAGGGGTAATGTAACGGCCCAAGCCTACATGTTAGTCAAATTAACTTCATTAATGGGCCGAAACCATGTGGCCCAAAAACTCGAATGGAAGTTAATGGGTAACAAGTGGACTTGAGTTATAAGCACATAATACATTTCTTTTTCATCTAATATAGGATTAAATTTCAAGTATTACAATTTCCCTCCTTATAATGCAACGTCCTTATCGCACGCCATAAGCTAGTCAGAATTTACTTTCGAACTGAGTTGTTGATGCCAAGCCGGGTTCTTAGTGCTGCAAGGGTCGCTTCACGCCATGGCAGGACTCTACCACTGTCCCATGGGTAACCCTTTCCTCATGCCCATCAACTTTAGCATACTCGAGTCGGCTCTGATACCATTTGTAACGCTCCAAGCCCACCTGCTGGCTCAATTAACTTAATTAGCAGGCCGAAACCACGTGGCCCAAAAACTCGAGTGAAAGTTAATGGGTAGCAAGTAAACTTTTGTAGCGCCCCAAGCCTACCTGCTGGCCCAATTAACTTTATTAGCGGCCCGAAACTATGTAGCCTAAAAACTCAAATGGACGTTAATGGATAGCAAGTAAGCACATAACACATTTCTTTTTCATTCAATGTGGAACTAAATTTGGGGTATCACGGGTACATCTTTGATCATACAGAATCTATACATGTAATGTTTAGACAAGATAAGTGCGATAAATAAATATTTATAGAGGTACACCAAGATGTATCTCCATTCAAATTCAACTAAGTCTAGTATAGGAGTTTAACATCAATAATCCAAGTCATTGAAAGCGATCTAGCGCCTCTAAACTGCTTACATACCAAAAATCATATATTTTAAAATTCTTAACTTATGTATCAAATAGTCAAAATTTTATCAATTAAAATAAAAAAATAATATATTTTTTAAGCTAATTAATGCATAGATCAATAATTTTTGAATCATATGATTTTTAAAATGTAAATAGTTTAGAGGCAATAATTATCATTTAATAGCTTCGATCATCGATATTGCATCTTCATTTTTCAATTATAATCTAATTGAATTTGAATGGAAATGTACATAAGTATGTATCCTAGTCTACACACACGCATATATATATATATATAAACTTATTATATTCGAATGTAATTAAGTTTAGAATCTGGTTATCTTTTTTATTTTTGAATCGACACAAATGCTGAAGCTATCCTATTTTTTTTACTTTTTTTATTTTTTAAAGAGAGAGAGAGAGAGAGAGAGAGAGAGAGAGAGGATTCCAAGTATTTATGTTACTTTGTAGATATAATAATAAATAAGAAGGCATGTTAGCGAACCATGTCCGTATGGACATACGAAGGCAGCTGGTCAAGAGCATGACGAATGCCATGAATAGGTGACATCGGAAGACATTATGTCATCTGATCCATGATGTTTGCCATGATGTTCGCATATAATAGATTTTAACGATCAACCAGAATGATTAAGTTATAAACATCTAGGGCACTTCACATTAAGATGCTGACATGCGTAAAGAATAAAGCAACCTTAATGGCCAATTAGGATAATCTTCATGGATTGCAGACATCCATGGGGCTTGCTAAAGTTTCGTAAATATACACCACATGCATGGAAGAAACGGGAAAAAAAATAAAAAAAGAGAATCGGTCAACCACACATAAACTGGACTTGAGAAAGCAACATGCCCAAGAAATTTATCAGGTCTTCCACGCGTAACGTATCAAGAAAAAAGCTAGCTTGCATTGTGGGGTCATTGCTGAACTATCTAAAACACCAAGGAAAACAGTTAATCTCCCTTTATTAATCTTTTATTCTCAAAAAGTATTTCAGATGTGGATCAATTTATCTAGAAATTTACATGAGAAAATTCCCACTAAACAAATCCATATCATCTACGTAGGCTTTGTACATTGGGCAAAAATTTACCAGAAGGCACGAAATGGTTGCCCGTAGGCTCTTCTTGAAAGGTGAACTGCTAAAAATTCATCCTTCTCTCTCTGAAACTAGTTCATCAAAACAGTTTGACAGGAAACCTGGCATCCAGCCAGACAGTATTTGAATGAAAATATGATCTTTCCTAAATTAAAAAAATAAAAAATAAAAATATATGCTACACAACGTTCTCTTCAGGTTTTCTGCACACTTTCATGGAAACAGCTGACATGAATCCTGGCATCCATCCAAACAGTATCTAATAAAAGCACAATAACTTGTTGTACAAAGTTCGCATTAGGTTTTCTACACTGTACGACAAAAAATTTAACAGCTTGACGCACATTTTCATTGCAAACATAGATGTACCCACTAACCAGATATAACAAGGACTCTGTTGACTGATTTCTCCGCTTCATCTCTAGTGGAAGGAGACTCTAGTAATGAGGCTAACCAGAACTAAATTCTGGATATATCAGTCGAGGTCGGTAGGAACACCATCTGGGCCTAGCGCTCTTGAAATGATGCATTCATTAGGTTAACTGCTGAATCCATCATCTACAAAAGAAAAGGGCATGTAGTCAACAGTAAAGGTGCTAGACCAATATAGAAAGGCAAATTGAGGACACTAAACACATGAATTAGATAGTGTGTGGTGGTGGAAATTCCTTAAACATTACATGGTCATAACAGAACCTTTACCAAAATTATAAAAACCAAAGAATAACAAATAAGCTGCATTGAGTATAAATATTATAAGATGTCATGGCCTTTGTTCATTTGGAGAAAACATAAACATTATACCACTTAGATGTTTTTAATACAAAAAAAAGGTTCTGCAAATTTTGTACCGATGTCACAATTTGTTTCTAAATGGAAAAATTGAGTGCTTTAATCCTGAAAAATCTTTGTGCAGTTAAACTCTAGTAAGTATGCTTTGCCAATGTTTTCCTATATCTAGAACTAACATAATGTAGAAGGCATACATAACAAAATGAAGACTGCATTATTACCAAACAAACACATTGGTCTTCCAGATCCTATAAGTCACAGAAAACTATTCTGATTTTTCTTTTTTTTTTTTGTGACATAAATTGAATAGAATGTTTAAGTAAATGGATCAATGTATTGAAAAGTGAATGATGGACGTATAGTGGCCAGGGTGTTTCATGGCAGATAGCAAGCACCATGCATTGAATATGGGCTACCACAGCAACAAAAATAATAAAGCCTTAATTCCAAACTAATTGGAGCCAGCTATATTAAACATTTTTCTCTATTCAGCTCTATTTTGAGTTATGTAATTTTCAGTCTATCTCTACCTCTTTTTTCTTCTACATGTATCAAGTCACTCCTTCACACAAGTGCATCTATAGGTTTATATTGTACATGTCTAAACCATTTAAGTTATCCTTTCCTTAATTTATCCTCGATTTGAGCTACCTTTAACTTTTTATAAATGGTTTCATTTTTTATTCTATCTTTTCTTATATTACTACACATCCATCTTAACATTCTCATTTATGCCACATTAATATTATGTACATGTATTTTTCTAATTGCCCAACATTTCATACCATAAAGCATAGCTGGTCTTATAGTTGTTCTCTAAAACTTTTTCTTCAACTTGGCAAGTACTCTATGATCACATAATATTACAGTTGCACTTCTCCATTTTATCCAACCTGCTTTAATCGTATGAGCAACATCATCTTCAATCTCTTCGATATTTAATATCAAAAATAATTACTTTTAGAACTTCATGGTTATCATTTTCACTCTACATTCATCTCTATTTTAAATCATACTAAAATTACATTTCATGTATTTTACCTTTTTCCTACTTAAGCTAAAACCTTTAGATTTTAATGTACTACTCCATAATTTCAACTGAGAATTAACCTCAGCCATAGATTATCCACTAATACTATGGCATCTGTAAGCATCATGCAATATCATCTTAAATATGTCTCATAAGCTCACCTATAACCAATGCAAAAGGGTAAGGAATACGAGCAAATTGCTATTGTAAACATACTGTAATTGAGAATTAACTGGTATTACCGTCAATAATTTTTATACTAATAATTACTCTATCATACATGTCTTTAATTACATTAATAATCTAATGGATACTCCTTTCTTTTTTAATACTCATCATAAAACTTTTTTAAGGACTTTATCTAATAAAGCATATTAGCTAGCAGAGTTAACTAATTTGCTTAGATTAACTCGAGTTACTAGCATTGGACATGTAGTAACATAATATGAAACTATTACTAGTCAAAAACTATAAATTCTCCTATGTGAGGAATCTCAATAGAGAGAGAGAGTGAGAGAGTCTCGGGCTTCTCCTAATAAAATGCCGAAGAATCTAAAAACTTTTACATACTTTTGCTACTTGTGTCATAGTAAAATATTTAAAGAGCTTATTGTACATAAGCAAATCTAGGAACAAAGCTATAAGATATGGATAACATTTAGATACAGTTTGTATGGATTCTGACAAATCAATTGTATTTATAACACATACTTCATTTTGTGTTAATTATGGCCTTTCTTGGTATAGTTAACCATAGATGTTTCCTTGGATTTAGACATGACCTGTCCCTTAATTCTAAGAGAATCACATTAGCACTTGCAGCACCATTATCAACTGAAAGATTGATACACACATGTATTAGCACTATTTGGTATGTATGTATGCATGTATGTATGTACATACATAAGCACGTACATATGTACGCATGTATAGTTGTTTAGTCAGACTCCTAAATGGGTTTTCTGACACTGCATGCTGGCAGGCAACAACTCTGCCAGCATCCAACCAGCCTATATAGGCAATACACAGGGCGTGGAAGACATGTTTAGTCCAATTCTCCATTAGCTTACTAATTAAATATAATGAGCATTTACACGCCAACTGCCTATATCAAATTAGGGAGACATAGGCTTCCTACTAGAAATCACTCGGAGTGCTTAATCAACATTCATGTTATCATATGTGTGTATAAGAAGCACGTGCCTAAAATGAAGTTTATCAAGGAAATAAATATCTGAAAGCTCATAGTATTGGCAGATATAATTTTTAACACCTGATCCATTGGCAAAAAAAAATAGGTTTATATACAGGATTGATAGAAGCATAAAACATCTTAAGCTCAAGAGGAGCTTTGTCCAATGGAAGCACTTATTGTATTCAAGTATGCAATTTAGATGAATTCTTCCCCCATTCACAACATTAGATACTTCCCCTCCACATCACCTAATCATGCTCCTCCATACTAGCATCAACAGTAAATCTTTTGTACTAATATGAATGGTAACAATGCTTGTTCATAGTGAAAAACATTGACTAATTAACAATAATGGATGAGGTTGAGAGCAACTAATATAACAAAGAGTTCTGCAGTATCTTAGCTATTATATGCTTCTTCTTTTTTTCAAATATTATTCTTTACTCTGTAGAGATTATATTAACCAATATATGCACTGAAAAAGATATGCATGAAATCATTCTCTTATCATATAATATTGCAAGAAAAATCTAGTTGAATTGCTAACCACCTTTCCAATGTTATGCAGTTCTCGTCCAACAGGTTCCACAAATTTGAAGTTAATTTCAATAGGCCAGACCTGCATACAGTTCAACATATAATGGTACTGCCCAGAACTGCATTGAGAATGTGCAAGAAGATAACAAGGAAATATTTCTCAGAAGTGTTAAGAAGGTGGGAAGTTCCAAGGAATGATACCGACCCATAAGGCATATAAACTATATTGACAAACAATTAGAACTATGCATTATACAATCACAATCTTGACAGGCCCCATGGACAAAACAAGTCTCTGGCAGCTGTTCTATGTTTTTATTCTCGAATCTGACAATTGTGCTCTTTATTATGTGAAAGATTATACAAGAATGTTATCAAAAAGGAATTTAACAATATGAATATATGAAGGTATAAATCATAAAAAAACTCTAATACATCAATACACAGAGCTAAAATGATAATAAGTTGGATGAAAAAGGAAAAATGACAACTTGAACAACTAATGGCATATAAAAGCTTGTTCTGGGAAGTTGCATGCAGTGAAACCATTCAAACATCAATACAAAGCAAAATACAGAAGAAATTCAAAGCCTTTTCCATCACTAACAACATAGTTGTGCTATGGGCTACTAAAAAAGGGGTTCAACAACCCTCAAAATCAGTGGCTTGCCATCCTGCATTCATGTCCAACAGCATTGATCTACCACGTTCATGGACACAAGATCCTAAAGTCAAATGGCTGGAGTGGTGATTTTAGAAGCACATGGAAGATTATCTTCTCCTGAGATGGAAAAGAATAAGACCAAACAATTATTACAATTTGATTCCGTAAAAATTGGTTTGCAAATCACCCAAGACCAATCATTCCACCACCAACTATAGCACTTGAGTTTCAAGTTTACAAGCCTATAGAAAGTTCTATTTTTAAGGGTTGGAATTTAAGAAGAAAAATCCCTTGAAGCAATTCAATTCCTTCAAACTTACTTCAAGAATCACCAAAGACTACTGATGCCCCTAATTACTTGGTCACCAGGTGATCAGATAGAATCACTTCCTTTTTTTTTCGAAAAAAAAAAAAACACTTTGCCATGCGTACATCTATCTAAAAAAAGACGGAAACTTTAGGATTTATAGAGTTTGGACCTTCAATCCGAGCAACTTCACAGGAGTAGCCAGCCCGGGGACGATGCAGTCGGGCCCCGCCGCCTCCAGCTTCGCCTCCAGGGCGAACCCTTCGCCAATTGGATCGGGGTGCTGAAGAACAAGAACACCAAGTAGAAAGAATCAAAGAGAGACACCAAGAACCGGAGACTGGAAAGGCCGGATTACCTTCATGACGGAGACGGCGTAGGAGGCGTCAGAGTTCTGGGGGAGGCGGAGGACGGGATTCTGGTGGATTCTGGGAATGGGCTTCGTGCCGGCAGGGGAGGCCCTCCACGGGACGTCGTCGGCAAGCAGCGCTCTCTTGGAGGCGGCTGCGGACGCCATGGTTGGTAGTTCTTCGAGTCTCCCTCGCACCGACCACGGGAATTCTCGAGCAGCGAGTTATCCAAGTCGCGCGCAGAGGCGGGTGGGTTATCCGGAGGCGGTTGATGGCTAAATATGAAGCTAGAGGCCGGGCCGGGCTGGGCTTAAATACTTTCTTGTGGATGGATGGTTTGCGGTATTCGGATAGGAAAAGGAGCGGTGGGTTGGGCGACGTGAAAGATGGGATAAATGGGGAGAGTGTTGTGAGGTGGGGGCTTGCTTGCTTGGAGGATTAGGTTGGTTGATGCAAACTGATGTTGGCTCCGCTTTAAGATTTTTAACTTTAAAATTTGTTTTTCTTTTCATATTATCTTGATTTATATCCTAGATTTGTTAGATGTTGGTCTTCTAGACTTTCGTTGATTGGCTAGCTTGAAGGTGAGTGGGAAGTCAATTTGTCAAACTTATAAATTTATTACAACCATATACCTTGGAGTTATCACTTGGTAATAAGTGTATGATAACAATATATAGATATATATATATATATATATATATATATATATATATATATATATATATATATATTATATATTGCAATTCTAAAAATTTTGCTGTACTAGAATTATATCATTTCAAGAAAAATAAAATTGCAAGGTCAAATTTTCTCAAACAAAGTAGAGACGTAAAGTGAGATGGAAGATTAATATAAAGTTCAATACTAAAACAATGCATAAAGCATAGTTTATAAAAAATGTTTATAATTTGATAAGATTTTAAATAATTAGTTTATATATGATTATCATGACCCCGATACACTGTTTAAAAAAATAATAACAATAATACTTAAAAAGTATTATTTTATTTTTTTAATCATATATAATTTTTTTTAATTTTGTATACATATCCAAAATCTTTCTATTATATATATAGGTGATATAGGATCAAACATATGCTAGCATAAGTTCTTATAAACTCCTCTGTTTAAGTCCTAGCATCCTCACTAAGCCAAAGAGCTAGTCCACATTTAAATCTAATCAACAAACACATAAAACCCATATAGAATGCCCTTTAGTCCATATAAGTCATGAATTGGATTTACTTTATACCATTTATCACAAACTAAGATCTCATCTAAAAAAATTAGTAAAAAAATATTATTTAAATTTTTAATCTTATATAAATATCTAAATCTATCTTATACACAACTGTTATAAAACTAAATATATGCAAATATGAATTCTCACAATGATAATATTCCTATTTAATTGCATCAATTGGCCTCAAAATAAAAAATTCTGAAACCAGATAAACAATTCTCTATGATATGATAGGGATGGAGAGGTGTGTACAGGAAGTTTGTATTAACGAAATAGTTTTATTTATAAACACACTTGTATTCATTCTTTACAAATGGCATTGATAAAACTTATTTATCCTCAATGAAATACATCTCCTTCACTCAACATGTGAGCCTCATGTGAATCAAATAATGCAATGCCACTTTAAAACGGATTAAGTGACGTATTCAAGTCTTGTATAAACATCAGTTGCTTACAATAAACAAAAGAGTGAACATGAAAACTATAAAAAAGAAAAAGAAAAAGAAAAAGAGATATAATGAAGAAAATATTAGCTTTGACGCGGAGATTCTCGGTTTTTTTTTTTTTTTTTTTCTAGATTATTTATTTAATACTCTCTTTTTCTACCAGGCGATTCCAAAGAGCAGTACCCGCGGTGGGCAACTAAGAACGATAATCTCGCTGCATGGTACGAAAAAATTGGTGAGAGTTGGTTCATGAGTCACCGTGCCAACTGCCAACATTACGAGGACAAGGACGATTATGTGGCCGATTTTTTTCTTCTATTTCTGATGAACAACTGAGAACATATTTCAAGCGTTCGATTGGACAAACCATGCGGCAGGCATCGACGGGAGCCCAAACGGTGCAGCGCTAGAAAGGCTTTGGGGGCGCAGCCGTGGCTTGCGACTCCGGGAGAACGCCCCCAGACTTCCCGCTCCATTCGGTTGCACGTGCCAACGCGCCTAGACTTCCCTTCCTCCTCCTTCCCCCTCTCGGATCTGGCACTCGCGAACTCCCCCAATCTCAATCTTCTCCAGGTTTAGGGTTTGGATTTGGATTCGGATTCAAAGGAAAAGAAGAGAAGGCATTCCAAATTCCTCGCCATGAGATCGCCTTCGGCGCGGCCGGCGGCAGAGGTCGCGGTCTCCGCCGCCGCTGCCGTCGGCACCCGCGACGCGGACTCCCTCTTCCGCACGAAGCCGATTCCGGAGATCCGCGCCGTGGAGGCGGCCACCCGACGGGAGATCGAGGAGAAAAAGGAGGAGCTCCGGCAACTCGTCGGCAAGAGCTACCGCGACCTCATCGAGTCTGCCGATTCCATCCTCCTCATGAAGTCTTCCTGTGACACCATCTCCTCCAACCTCGTCGCCATTGACTCTGCCCTCCGCTCCCCCTCCACCTCCGTCGCCGAGCCCGAGACCCCCAAGCTAGCCCCCGACCCCGCCCGCGCCCGCGTCTATGGCATCGCCTCCCGCATCAAGTACCTCGTCGACACCCCCGAGAACATCTGGGGCTGCCTCGACGAGTCAATGCTCCTCGAGGCCTCCGGCCGCTATCTTCGCGCCAAGACCGTCCACGGCCTCGTCACCGCCGCCGGCGGCTCCGTCGATCCCGACGCCCTCGCCAAATTTCCTCTCCTCCGCCACCAGTGGCAGATCGTCGAGAGCTTCAAGGCCCAGATCTCCCAGCGGAGCCGCGAGCGCCTGATGGACCGGGGGCTCACAGTCGCTGCCTACGCCGATGCCCTCGCCGCCGCTGCCATCATCGACGATCTCGATCCCAAACAGGTGCTTGGGATTTTCCTCGACTCCAGGCGATCGTGGATCTCGCAGAAGCTCGCTGGTGCATTCGTAGATTCTGATGAATCTTCTTCTTCTTCTGTCCTCTGTGATGTGGTCAGAACCATTAGGGCTAGTCTAGGGCAAGTCGGGGAACTCTTCGTTTTTGCGTTGAATGAGATGCCGCTGTTCTACAAGACCGTTCTTGGGTCGCCCCCCGGGACGCAGCTCTTTGGAGGGATTCCGAATCCGGAGGAGGAGGTGAAGCTGTGGAAGTCGCACAGGGAGAAATTGGAGTCAGTGATGGTGTTGCTCGAGCCGGGGTTTATCTCCCAGACCTGTTCCTCGTGGTTGAAGAGCTGCTGCAACGAGGTATTCGGAGAATTGGCCAATGGAAAGCATCTTGTGGATGCAGTCGAAACTGGAGAAGGCCTTGGGTCTGCTGAGAAGCTGGTGCGGGAGGCTCTGGGTGGTCGGGAGGGGCTCGAGGAGAGCTTGGAGCAGTGGCTGAGGAGCGTCTTTGGCTCTGAAATTGAGTCATCATGGAACCAGATTCGTGGGATCGTTTTGAAAGATGGAAAGGACATCCTGGAAGATGGTTTGGAAGTGGCATTCCTGAAGAGGATGAAGGAGATCATTCATTCAGAGTTTGAGCACTTGAGCAGAGATATCAACGTGAGAAATTCGATCGAGGCTATAGTGGCGGTCACTGGTTCTAAAGAGGAGAATGATTTCCAATCATACTTGAAAAAGCCTTCTGTTGGTGGTGGGGTTTGGTTTTCAGAGCTGAGCCAAAAGAAAGCAGGAATTTATTATAACTTTAAACCAAGTGCTGATGAGAATGATTTCCAGAGCTGTCTCAATGCATATTTTGGCCCAGAAGTTAGTCGGATAAGAGATGCAGTTGACAGTAAATGCCGAAACATATTGGAGGATCTATTGTGCTTTGTAGAATCTCATAATTCTACTTTGAGGTTGAAGGAACTAGTGCCATACATTCACGAGAAGTGTTACAAGACCTTTTCAGTTATATTGAAGGAACTTGAAGATGAGCTTGCACATCTGTCTGCTTCCTTAGGAAGCAACAAAGGGGACGAGGATTCTCTGCCACCTTCTGTAATTGTTGAAAGGTCTCTTCTCATTGGGCTTCTCTTGTTTGCATTGCGAAACCATTCAAGTCACATACCTGTGATACTCGGTTCCCCAAGGCAGTGGGTGAAGCAAACAAGTGGTGCAGCATTTACTAACCTATCATCACCTTTGCCAAGGCAATCCAAGGTGTCCTTTGATTCTCCAGTCTCTTTTAGCCATAGAAGGCATACATTTGACAGCCCAAGAAGCCCCCAAAAACAATTTTCTGATAACACCAGAAGGCAAGCAATATCAGCTGCTGCTGCACTGTATGTTGTGGATGACAGCAAGAACCCAAAACTTGACGAGCTAAACAAAACATTGCGAGAGCTCTGCATCAAAGCTCATAGCTTATGGATAACATGGGTGTCCAATGAGCTATCTATCATTCTTTTCAAGGATCTCAACGAGGATGATGCATTATCTTCGACAACTCCTTTGCGGGTATATGTGGTTTTTGTTCAATGTTATGGATATTTGCCATATTGCTGTTTGTATTTTTCCATGATCATATTTCTCATATGACATACTGAACTTTTGATTCTTTCTTGGATTTTATACTCTGGCTTTTCAATTCCTTTTCCATTAGTGTCTAGGTTATTGTCTGAAAAAAGGTAAGCTACAGTTCTTGGTTTTCTAATGTAAACCAAAGCATTCTTTTCAGGGTTGGGAAGTGACTGTAATCAAACAAGAAGAATCCAGTGATGGCCCTTTGGAGATGAAAATAGCTCTTCCTTCCATGCCATCACTCTATATCACATCTTTTCTTTTTCAAGCATGCTTACAAATTCATAAAGTTGGAGGTCATGTTCTTGACAAAATAATTCTGCAAAATTTTGCATGGAGACTAATGGAGAAGGTATGTTGCTCCATTTCCTTGTTGTGCTTAGAAATTAGCAAACTGTCTCTCCTACGCTAATACCTGCACTATTTTTTTTACTACTACTGCATGGTGTAATTTGCATGTTTTGGTTGGTTCATGATCTTTTCTCTTTTTTTTTATAAAAAAAAAAACAGCAATGCAAATTTGCATTTTTTAACAATAACTCCTGAGTAGTTGTTGAGGATTGATTTTGTACAATTGTGTTGGCATTTTCTTGAGGATTAGAAGTTCATTGATAGGGTTTTTGTCAATGGAAGCTTTGAAATAAAGGTGTGACCTTGATAACTTTAAGATGCGAAGTCATCATGTTCTCTACCTTTTGCTCCAACTCTGAGCTTGGGATGTTTTCTAGATGTTAGTGGGTAAGGGTGCAAATTTGGGTGCAGCTGTGAGGAGTTTACCTCTCAAGAAAATCAGTATATTGGTTTTCCTCTCTTTGCATCAGAAAAGTGGGAAAGGAAAAAATAAAGTAAAGCTCTAAGAAATAGATTAAAAATGAAGCCCCTGGTTAGAAGGAGTGAGAGTGAGATTCCATAGACATTGTGAAATGAGGGTGACCCCCCAGCTAGAAGATTCAGGCTGAAACTGCCATCACATTACATAGCACATTGGACAGTCAATGTTACTTGATTGCTTGGCACCTTGACATTCCTTAACTTCATCACCATAATTCAAAATAAGAGCACCTTGATGGAGGATTGAGGTTGTCACCCTATGATAATTTTCCTTCATTTCATCTACGTGCCCTCGTAATGTCTTAATATCTCTTTTGCTATTTTTCCTCTTATATTTCTCTCTTCTGCTGAGGCTTTATGCTAAACCAACACTTTATGATCATGAACCTGCAAATCCTGATTAACACATTATTAGTTGGCTGGTTTATTAATTTACTGATTTTGCTGCCCAAAGTTCTAGAGGCCCTGTCAAGGACCTATGCTTATGGGTGTTGTGTGGGGAGCCTTAGATTAATCTCTACAACCTTTGCTTTGCATATATGATTGTGTCCCTTCTTATCACAACTCACAATACGTTGCCTCTTATGCCTAGTCTCATTCATGCATAGGTTGAGCGGAGAACAGTCTTGTCTCGAACAGCAAGCATACAAGTGCAGTTTGGAGGTGCGGTGCATGGGTTGCACCTTGGGTGTGCAACCCAATTCATAAGATGACAATTAAAACTACAGAATCCCCCAGTTGTCTGTGATTCTTGGGACTCATGGGTGCCAGCCTAGTTGCATGTCAAGTCTAATCACAGGAATAAAATTTGTTCTATGTTGCTTATCTTTTTGGCCATGATGTCCTTGCCACATTCTTATTAAGACCTTTGATGCTAAGTTACTAAAATGAATTTGCCTTTCCTTTTCTGATGGGACAAAAGGACCATGATCCAAGATGCGTTTATTTATGACATAGAAAGCTTAGTGCCTCAGGCCTAATTATATGTGCATATTGTGAATTATACTTTTGTCTCATTTTGTGGAGCATTACTAGTTTTGTAGGCTGTCTTGTTAAATTTGATGCAGTTCAGTTGCATTTGTTTCTTAGTCTTGCACAAAAGGGCATCATATGAAACTATGGACAAGAGATGCTGGTGTTTCACATTAAACTAGACAAGACTAGATAATTGTGAAGATGAACTATAATTTACGTGATGATAATAATATTTCTTAAAAGTGCTCCTTTATGTTGTCCTGATGTTTATTTCTTGGATGAAGATGAGAAGCTTGTGTGTCAATAAATTATCGGCAGAAAAAAATTGTTAATGATTTGTAATTATGATAAAATTTCAACACAAGGAAAGGAAGAAAATAATATAATATTATAGGCAGATTTTGTTCTAATTTTAATTAACATGTAATAGACTGATATGCTTTAGCGATGATGCATTGCATGCTTTTTGCTTAACTGTTCTTTCAGTGATCCTCTATCTGACATCAGACATTTTGCTTTGAATGATAACAAGGACATGCCAGAGAGCATCGTGAAATTTTATTGATTATTTACTGTAACCAAGGTTTAATCCTGGTATTGGAGCATGTCTCAGTTTGTGTGTGGATTCAGTATGCTGCTGTGATGGTACTGAGGTGCATGCAAACAATACTCTCTAGCATCATTGCTAAAATTTTGTAACTTTCGATTAATATTGAAAAAATAAAATATCTAGTTTTGATTGAAATTTATTCGACTTTAATCACAACAAAATAACATTTCACCTAAGAATAAAAACTTTGTGGGCTTGCATGGCTTCCTGTTACTATGAAACTTCATATGTAGGCATGCAAGCACAAATATAGTCTTAGGATTTGGCTTGAATTTCTTATTGGGTTGGAGTTTCTTATTGGGATTTGGCTTGTGTTCCTTCTTTTGGATTGGAATATTGTTTTGTAGAGTTTTCTTGTTGAGATTTGGTTTAAACTCCTTATTGGGTTGGGATATCTTCTTTTTACCAACTTTTCTTGTTGGGATTTACTCGGAGAATAATCTTCCATTCTATTAAAAGTGGGTTTGTTAGTATCTTTTGAAGGGTAAGCAGATTTGAGTAGAAGCAATGGTGTGAGGTTTGTGAGAATTTTATGCGAGTTGATAGGGTATATTTGTTTTGAGTCTGTGAGTCTCAGATTTTTTTAAAGATTATAATGATCTTTACTGATAGTGGATTATTGTAGATTAGGCATTGGCGGAACCATATGAAAATTGAATGTTTCTTTGCTTTACTTTTTGTATGGATCTTCCAACACATAGAAACATGTGCATATATTTGAACACACATGAACAAAGCAATTCCATTTGCAGAACAGATCCAAAAATTGATGAAAAGGGTGTTGAGTTTTAATTTCGAGTTTGAAAGCAAGATAATTATCTATGAGAGGCATTATCATGAGATTAATTAGAGTCCATACTTGTTGAATGCCAGTTTATTGCTTTCATCTACACCAAATTATTTGTCAAATGCAATCTGAATGTCTATTGTTAGTTGCAAGTGGACAATAGTCCTACAATGGCTTGATGCAGTTCATAATTATAAGAATCTCTCATGTACATATTGCCTTAAATGTGTAATAGGTGGTGGATATATATGAAAATTTCTTATCAAGTATGGAGGGGGGTGAAGCTCGGGTTTCAGAAAAAGGAGCACTGCAGATTATGTTAGACCTACGTTTTATTGCTGACATTCTATCTGGGGGCAAAGATTCTACCTCCAGGAATCCTGAAACAAATGCGAAAGAGGAGTTATCAAAAATTATGATGCAGAAGCCTACTTTTAGACGGAAACAGCCACAACTCCAGCCTGGTTTTGCTAATATGGAGCCTGTAATGAAGCTGATAAATAAGTTTTCACAAAGGCTGGATCCAATTGACTGGGCTATGTAAGCTCTTCTATAAACGTTTTCTTAGGACAAAAATTATATTTGAAGCTTTTACTATTTCCCTCATTGTATTGGTTAGAGAAGATCTTTCTTTCTCTTTTTTCCTTTTTTTCAGTTTAACTTTTTTTTTTTTTTTGGTGGATTTCACAGATATGAGCCCTACCTCTGGGAAAATGAGAAGCAATCATATAAGCGATATGCAGTCCTATTCGGGTACTTGGTTCAGCTTAATTGCATGTACACTGACACTGTACAAAAATTGCCCACAAAATCAAATACAGGCTCAAACATAATGAGATGCTCTACGGTTCCACGTTTCAAATACCTTCCAATCAGGTTGACACTCTTCTGTCATTCCTACTATATTATTCTGAAGTATATTAGTAGTGTCTCTTGGATATATTGCCTAATATAAAACCCAACTCTACATCAAGAGTTATGATTGAATGTCTACCAACAATTCATAGTACTTGGGCTCTTCAAATAAAAATTTAAGTATGTAAGCTGCCATTTTTCATGTACCAAATGTAATATTGGAATGTCCTATCTTACTTTTGTTTTCCTTTCTCAATAAAAGTCCTTGCTGTTCTGTGAAATACCCATGTTAAACAATAGATTCTTTGAAGTTCCTGAATTAAGTTTATGTGAATCTCTGTATGTATCTGTGGGTGGCTGGTCTGCATAGGGTGGACTCTTTTGTGTGAGGTACAGATGAACTTATTGGGCTAAAGAGAACAAGACATAGTACACCAGGTGAAAATGAATACCATTTTTTCCACATTTGAAATTGATGAGATATATAGGTATGCACATATATACCATGGATCTAGGCATTTTCTTTCCACATTTTCCCAGATGCAGAACTTGGAATCTCTCATAAATGCTTCGTTTTTAATCTTAATATTGTATCTAGGTTTTATTTCTAATTATATGATGATTTTGTATTATTATTCCAGAGATCAATTCTATAATGATTTATCTTATCATATTTATTGCATATGACTCATTTATATGTTTGTCTAGCAAACGCAAATATCATAATTATCCAATTAAGATTTGCATTCACTTAAAGAGAACATTGATATTGCAAAATATATGATGTGACATTGGTTAAAAACAAGTATGATCATTATTCATATCTGATTGATATCTGTATGCATTTCAAACAAATTTTGTTTCTTTTTTGGCACATTATGCAGTATGAAAAGTGTGGAAACAAATGAATAATTAATTTTTCTAGTTGGAATTGAGGCAGTCTCATGACACAACTAGGTGTATGAACTTACAAAAATACCTGGAAACAGTTGGAAAAGTATCCAGAGTAAGTTTGTGAAGTGGATGTAGTAACTTTGTTATGCCACTGAGCTTGATAGTGTTGCATGTTCTTTCCATTTTCTTTTTGAAACGCTCACATGTAGATTTGCCACCCAAGGTATTTTTGAGCTGTGATTGAATTGTCAGGATGAATGATGTAAGATGAAATTGGTGATATTGGATTTTAATGAGAGGATATATTATATTATGCTTTACTGTAGGTTTTTTTTTTGGCCACAAGTGTTTACTTAGGTTTATCTCTCATTGGGCTTCGTATACATCATCTCCATTACCAATAATTATGTGCTTCCAACCAGTAAATCCTTTTTCTTTTCAGTGCTCCTGCCTTATCTTCAAGAGGAGCCCATAAATCACCCCTTGAGATGTCAGCTGGTGATCCACTGCCAAGGAGCCCTTGGAAAGCATATTCAAATGGAGAAAGGTCTCCGAAGCCTGAGCTTGATGATAGTCTTAATTTTGGAGTTGCAACACCATTGTTGAAATCCATCATGACCCAGGTATTTATCATATAAAGTCATACATGCTTGGTATATGGTTGCATAATTTTAAAAGTCTCGGCGAGGCGATAATCATTTTGATCACAAGTTTATGATTGAAATTTCTGATTATGCAATGGTACATAAGCTTGAATGTTCCAAATAAAGAAGTCTTCTGCTGGGAATCAGAGTTTGTCAGGGTAATGTCCTCATAAAATGCATATGATACACATTATAGTCAGGAATGCATTGTACCGAAGTGTGAAGTACTTATTCTTTCTCACATGTTTTCTTCGTTCAAAACTTGAGGTTAAATGTGTGTTAGCCTCTTAGTTATATGCATGACTTCATTATTGAATATGTTGTGCACACGTTTAAAACAGATGACATGCGAAGATGCTGCATTCGATTCAGCTAAAGGCACATGTAAGTCTATTTTTGGGATGAGTCTATTTTTGGGATGGGTTCGCATCAATAATTTCACACAGATCTGGAAGATTTGATATCTTGAGCTTTACAGAGGCTCAATTCTCCTAGGTCATCCAGAATGTTATGCTGACTTCATTTTAATGTCTCTCAAAGTTACTACAGTGTCAGATTCTTCAGTTTATAAAATCCCTAGAAAGTATTCACATATTCAGAACAGCAAATTTGGTTGAGTGATCGCCGGTAGCACTCTCTCCCATTTTCAGGAATGCCATTCATCATCTTATAGAGGTCTCGCATTTCTTACTAACCTATTTGGGGCTAAGTCCATGTACAGACTTCGGCTTAATGAGACGTATCTTTTGCTTTTAATGATTTTTAACAAATCGACAAGTTCTACTGTAATTTGATTTTGAAAGATTTAACATATTAACTTTTGGGTTATATGAAGGATGCTATTTTTCAAGAGTTTTTCTCCAAGATTAAGAATCTTGCTTTGTTGTAAAATTTGCCATATTTTTTATTGAATTACATTTTGCCCTGGTCATTCCAAATGATTAGGTTGGCAGCAAATTTGGAGAGAGTACATCAAGGTGGGGATCTATGCTTTCTGATGGCCAAGTTGGGAAGCTCAAGGACAGGTCAGCAGCTGCCATGTCAACATTCGGTGACATGCTTCCTGGCCCAGCAGCAGGACTTCTGTCATCTCTTACATCAGGTTCCACCAAGTTTGACTCGTAGTTGGTAATGGACTTGGCTCTTCTGAAGAGGGATTCCTGTAGTTGATGCGAAAACATATCACTAGAATCAGATAGGGTGGGAACTGCAGAATGCTAGTCTCTGTTGGGGCAACTCTTACAGGCATGGATGAGAGGCAGTGAAGGTGAAATCTTCTGCTGTTCGATATTTTATCTCTTTTCATTGTTTATGCCAATTGAAGATCTCCTATTTGATTAAAGTTTGATGTCAGAAAACTCGGCAATGATAGGGGATGATCGCTCATCCAGTTTTTGGAAGTTGAAGAGGTGATCTAGGAAAATCCATTGTAAAAAAATGGGCGAGCAATTACTTTTGTGTATCTGTAACATTTCAGATTGAAAGAGAGCAGACCCAGTGGTGTTTTAGCCATTAAATTTTTTTCAGAGGGAGGCTGTGTATCTTGTTTAGGAGATTGAAGCTGTTTTGTTTTGAAAGTGACTGCTGCCTGATATACTTCTGAATATGTTATTGGAGATTTTATACAAGTTTAATTTTTCGTTCTCTTGAAATTCCGAAAACCATCTGAAGCATGGCAGCTATTCTGCCACTTTCACCTAGAGACTGCCGTGATTGATAAATTAATGGGGGTATTGCAGAGTTTTGGGAGCATCCAGATGCTCTGTAGGAAAGAACATGGCATCATATATCTTCTCAAATAAAAATTATGATTCGGACTAGTGTCCCAAGATCATCAGATATGGCATTTCTAAACTGTGTAGTGTAATTTTTTTTTTTTTTTTTTCGTCCGGCATTTATTTTCTAGTCCTACTCAATCCAGTCTCGGACAATGCAATTATTTCGTCAATATATTAAGCAGTGAATGTTTTTGTGGACTATCCGTGACTCCCTATATGCATAAACACACCTCAATGATAAGTTGCTTGTTGATGTAATTCTCTGTTCTAACAGTCTTTCTACAACCTCGTCATCTGATTGCTGGAAAGAGCCACCTCAAATGGTGATTCCAGGGGCGTAAGTTCCAAAAGAGAACGAACGAGGTTCGGGAGTGTCACAGTCAAGGGAGGCAGTCATTTTAACAAGGATAAACTCAGGTGACAACGGCAAAAAATCCATATACCTCAAAAAATATAATTTTCAACTTATAACACTGTATTAGAGCAGAATATCATACAACGCAGGTGCCAGAAAAGTTCTCAAGATAGGTCACAGCATCATGGAATCCTTTACGGGAAGAATATACCTTCTCCCTGAACTTAATCTCGCTAATTTCCAACGAGAGATTTTCAAAAATTAAATGTAGTCACAGCGCCAAGCTAACCAATCAATCTCCTGGGTCTTCCAGAGCTCACGGTGAACATGCTGACCGCTGTTTGCTAAAAATAGCCAACCCAACAAAAAATTTGCATAGGCTGAAGCCGGAGGGGAGACGGGTGGTGGCAGACTCGACGCTACACATCAAATCCTAAGCTGCACAAAAAATTGTCCGCTGTTTGACATCAGACCATATCAAAAAGAAACCTCATACGCCCAGGAGGTGACCACCATCGAATCACACCTTTTAATCCTGATTGGCCTGCCCTGATCAGGTCTAACAATTTCACAACATCCTAAACAATAGACTTGATTTAATCATCTAAAATACCATGACAGAAGAACGAAATGATGAAAGCACATAGGTTTCAGCCATAAGAAAACATTGTTTAAAGACATTCCCGAGAGCAAGCGAGGATAATGTTCTTTAGTTCTAACCATCTACACAATTTTTTTTTTAAAAAAACATAGACTAGGAGCCAATATTTACAGGCACGGCCCAGACTAAACCGCAACTATCCACACATGCCCTACTACCAGCCTCCATTACCTGCACTTCCATCCTTGGCTTTGCCCCATGCTGAAGCAGCTTTCTCCCAGCTGCTCCCCCGATCACAGCTACTTTCATCTTCTTTGGCTTTGCTTGATATCCCAGCAGCTAAAGCTTCTCCATTTCCTGCTGATGATTTATCCCAAGCAGCAGACCGACTACCACCAACCGCTTTGGTAGTGGCCCAATTGTTTTCTTCGTTGTTACCTCCAACTGTCTTCTTATTACCAGCTTCATTGCCAGCTATACTCTTGTCCGCCCACTCAAAAGAGTGCTCCTCACCAGAAAGTTTTGAATCGTTCCGTCCCCTTTCAGCAGCTACTCCAGCTTTACCAGCTTGTTCGTTAGCAGAACACTTACCCCAACCAGAGGACTGACTTCCACCAGGATTTGACAAATTCCAGTTATCTCCATCGTTGGCAGGCCCTTTGACAGATGCTCCTTGATTCCATTTGGAGGCAGGACTGTTCCATCTGTTGATTGCTCCATCTTTATTCCAGTCAGAGGTCTGTTTACTCCAGCCAGACGAGCCACCTGCATCAAAAGATTTACCTCTATCCAATTTACCCCAAGCAGGACTTTGATCATTTGCTTTCTGATCAGAAGAGCAAATCCAGCCATGCCCACGTCCATCAGGTTGCCTACCATCGTAACCATTCCCTTCATCCTCAGCTTCTCCATTTCGACCCCTACTTCCTCCCCTAGAAGATCCCCATCCCAATTCTCTGTCTTCTGGCCCATCCCAGTTATCACCTTGACCTCTACCTCTTGCTCCAGAATGACCACTTCCTCTTTCCCAGCTTGATCCCCTGCCACCACCACTATCAGAATATCTTTGCCTGTTCCAACTGCTCTCTTGACCTCTCCCTCCACCAGCTTCATTATTTCCATCCCTTCCTCTTCCCAAACTGGATCTTTGACCTCCCTCATGATCCATTGGTTTGGGCCAGTTGCCATCCCGATCTCTATTTCCACTTCCACCTAAATTTTGACCCCTCCCTCTCCCCCGACCAAATCCACGACCCCCTTCAAAATTTCTTTGTTTGTCCCAGTTGTCTGACCTACCATTTCTAAAAGTATCTTCATTGTCTACTCCTTTGCTCCGGTTGGATGCATTATCACCACCAAAAGATTTTGTTTCATCCAATCTGGCATTTTGACCTTGACTACAGAATCCTGCTTTACACCAACCACCAGCTTCAGCTTCATTTTTCTCTCTAGCCTTCCCCCAGTTATCAGATTGACCAACATGTGGATCATCTGCTCTATCCCAACCGCTGCTCTGGCCTCCACATGCTGCAGATCGGGTCCAACGAGAAGCAGCAGCATCCCAACCATTAGCTTTGTTTCCACCAATGAACTTGGTATGTTCTCTATTTTGGCTTGAATTGCTTCCCCAATCTTTACTTTCATTGTTGTTCTCTGGTAATTTGGAAGATTTCCCCCAAGAATCTACTTCATGTTCTCGACCTGTTTGAAGTGATAAAAATGATCAATCAGTTGCAGAGCATGCTCAGTCAGAAAAAGGGAAAGAATGATCAACAGCTCAGCAATTTTAAAACTAGATTTTTTTAGCATATAATATCTCTCCATTTTCCCTGCTCCGGTGCAAAGTGAAAATGTTGAAGAATGGCTAGGATGAAAAAAAAGGAGTGGTAATGATAATCAGGTCAGAAGGGTGCAAAAAATCTAGCTCATCTGGGCACACTATTTCAAGGAAAATAAATAACACTTTTATAAGCAAAGGTTGACAACAATTAAAAAAAAAATGAGGATCATAAATATACCTCCAACTGTTTTTCCACGTGCTTCTTCATTTACAGCTAATGTCTCATCAGCCCACCCAGAAAACTGTTTCTTATCAGAAGGTTTTGAACCGTTCAAACCCTCCCCAGAACCTGCTCCAGCTTTACCAACTTGTGCACTGCCAGAGGACCACCCAGAAAATAGTTTATTATCAGAAGGTTTTGAACTGTTCCAATCCTCCCCAGAACCTGATCCAGCTTTACCAACTCGCTCATTGCCAGATGACCACTTATCCCAACCAGAGGATGGATTTCCAGCTGAATTGGACATATTCCAATTATCTCCACCTCCAGCTACATCTTTCACAGATGCTTCCTTGTTCCAATTCAAGGATTTGGGACTGCTCCAATTGTTGCCTCCTGCATCCTTCTTCCAGTCAGAAGACCGTCCATCCCAGCCAGACGAGCAGCCTGCATCCATAAATTTTCTTCCGCTCCAGCCACCTTGATGGTCAATGTTTCCTGCTGATTCTTCAATTTCACTAGAGCCTTTTGACTTGCCCCACCCAGGAGTTTTATCATTGGCCCAGTTAGATGGAATTTTTGGGAAGGCTTCACCCCCACAATATTCCTGGTCATCCTTGAGGTTAGAAGACTGAACCCAACCACGACCTCGACCTCGACCGCGACCACGACCAAATGATCGTGTCCCATCGAAACTATTTGTGTCATCACCTCTTTGACCCCCACCACCTCCCCTTGCAGATCCCCATCCCACTCGGGCCCCAGGCCCATTCCAGTTATCATCTTGACTTCTACCTCCTCTTGCTCCATAACGACCTCGACCTCTTCCACCTCCCCAGCTGGATCCCCTGCCACCATCGGATTGTCTTTGCTGGTTCCAATTGCTCTCTTGACCTCCATCTCCACCACCTCCATTATTTCCATCCCATCCTCTTCCCCAACTTGATTTCTGACTACCATCACGACTCATTGTATTGCTCCAGCTGCCATCTTGATCTTTATTTTCACTTTCCCCAGCATTCCAACCCCTGCCTCTTCCCTGACCAAATCCACGACCCCCTTCGAATTTTCTTGGTTTCTTCCAGCTGTCCATCTGATCATTTTCATCCACACCTTTCCTCCAGTTGAATGCATTATCTCCACCAAAAGATGTTGATCCACCCCATCTGGCATTCTGAGGTTCATCCCGTCTAGCATTCTCACTCTGGCTAGAGAATCTGGCTTTGCTCCAATCTCCAGTTTCAGCTTCACTTTTGTCTTTCACCTTTCCCCAGTTATCAGATTGACCACCGCTTGGATCTTTAGCTTTGTCCCAGTTGCTACTTTGACCTCCTGGTTTATCTCCACCAAAAGATTTTGGTTTTTCCCATGATCCGCCTGATCTGGCATCCTGAGGTTCATCCCATCTGACATTCACACTCTGGCTAGAGAATCCAGCTTTGCCCCAACCTCTGGTTTCAGCTTCACCATTCTCTTCTCCCTTTCCCCAGTTATCAGAGTGACCACCATTTGGATCTTTAGCTTTGTCCCAGTTGCTACTTTGACCTCCTGGTTTATCTCCACCAAAAGATTTTGGTTTCTCCCATGATCCACCACATCGTGCATTCTGAGGTTCATCGCTTCTGATATTCTCACTCTGGCTAGAGAATCCAGCTTTGCCCCAACCTCCGGTTTCAGCTTCACTTTTCCCTTTTACCTTTCCCCAGTTATCAGATTGACCACCATTTGGATCCTTAGCTTTGTCCCAGTTGCTACTTTGACCTCCTGGTTTATCTCCACCAAAAGATTTTGGTTCCTCCCATGTGGCATTATGACATTGGCTAGATAATCCAGATTTGTTCCAATCTCCAGTTTCAGCTTCGCTTTTATCTTTTGTCTTGTTCCAATTATCCAGTTGACCTACATGCAGATCACTTGCTTTATTCCAGTTGTTACTTTGACCTCCAGGTTGCACAGCTGACTTAATAGAATTTAAAGCAGCATCCCAACGATCAGCTTGTTCTCTGCCAAAGGACCTAGTAGTATCTTTTTCTCTAATTTGCCTTGAACCATCAGAAAATTTACCCCAATCCCCATTGGTACTTTTCTCTAGAGACCTAGTAGCATTGCCCCAAGAATCATTCTCATTAGTAATTATTCCTTTACCCTTAACATCCCAAGAACTGACTTTGTCATTGCTAACTACTTCAGGGTTTGTCCAGTTATTTGACTGATCCCAACTAAGGCCTTTTCGTTTGCCCTTGCTGGTTGCTGATCTGTCCCAGCCACTGATACCATCAGAATTTTTCAGAGGATCATCTAAATCATCAGCTCTTTGCCTATCCCACTTCCCTGAAACGTTCTCAGAGGGATATAGATTATTCCCACTTCTAAAGTTTTCACTCCCCCAGCCTCCAGCATTACCACTTTGAATATTTGATTTCTCCCATCCATCAGGTTCAGTACTAGTTTTAGTTAAAGCCTTGCTGTTCCAGACATCTGCATCTTCTATGCAATTTCCAGCTTTATTCGTAACTTTCTCACCAGCTGCTGTCTTATTCCATTGTGAATCCTGCTCTCTGCTAGAACCAGCTTCTTTACCCCAGCCATCCATGACTTTACTAGTATGCCATGCATCAGCTCTAGACTCAGATATAACCTTCCTACCCCAACGATCAGCTTCATGCCCTTCATCTGTATAATAACAAAAGATCAACTAATAAGCATTAAGCTAGTCCACATGCATACAACACAAGTGACCAGAGGAAGAAGAGACTTCAAAAGGCAACAAATATTGACCCCGTGAATAAACTATGCTTTTACCATAGCTATACAATTTCTACATACTTTTCTTTCCCTTAGCAATAACATAAATCATTCAAGCATGGGTACCCTAAAATTCAATGATTATTGACACTTGGGATTGAAATTAGCATAATAAAGCTCATCTCCATCTCAATAGTTTGGTAACTACGGAAAATAAATAGATAACTATGACTTGCATAAATCTACATAAAAGCTGCACAAATCAAGGGGAAAAGAGAGTCATAGATCAGCACCACTCAACCTTGCATCACTTGAGATATATAACTTTCCAATTAACACCTTATTATTTCCTGACACTTTCAAGAGACGCAATTTGTTTCTACCAGATTGGAAGTGATAATAAAACAGCCAATGATGCTATCCACATTCAAGAGACAATTTGTTTCAACCAGATTGGAAGCGATAATAGAACAGCCAATGATGCTATCCACAAAAGAAATAATACAGCAAAACATGGACACCCATTAGCCACATCATGCTGCAATAGATATCTTACAGTAACTAGCCAACAAGTCAATATGCAACAAACCGCATAAAAACACTAATTGATAAATGTTACCTTATAGATGAGAAGCATCATAATAACAAAATGATCAAGAAGCTAATATATAATTAACTTTTTTAATCTAGAACACACCCTGGGATATTGTTCAATGGCTAGATAAGATATGAAAATTTTTTAAAAGAAAACAGAGGAGCTGGTTGGTCAAAAAATAACAGGATACGTACCCTTGCATCAATGCAGTGCCTAACTTCCTCATGGTAAGCACTACCCTCTTTAGTGCAAGTGATATTACTACTATCCTCTATGGATTTTTAACTGTTTTCAGCTACAAGCACCATTTCTACTTGTTTATATAACATAAACAACACAAAAACAGAAAACTAGATACCATGTCAAATAGTCACTGTTACAAAAGGTCGGTGATATACTCAGTAACCTAGTATTTAAGAAATTGATTAGCTGCTGATGCAATCAAGAGAATCACAATCCAGGTACATCAAAAAACTTGCCAAGAATCATGTTCATCTCCTATCACCATGTAACAATATTACATAAAGAAACTGTTATTTTACTTGACCTAGATATAAAAGCAAATAGCGGCCGCCAAAAGATTCTAGAATTGAAAGACAACACATTTTAAAAATTCCAAATGCATGTAGCTTTTAGAACATCTTACCTGCTTTATTATCATTATTGTCCACATCTGAAAAATTGCTGGCAGGAAAGGCTTGCCAAGAATCCCTGCCATGGATGTTGCTTAAAAGTCAACAATAGTCAGATATTATTAGGCAAATAGATTAAAGCATGCTTGATCCCCTAAGACTTTATGCTAGTTAAAAGCATCATTTCACAAGGAATAATTTCTTTTTGCATAAGCTGAAGGGAATGCTCTACATGATATATCACACCACAATTTTCCTACCAAGACTCATAAAAAGGTTTGACATAACAGCATAATATATGCAATTAGGGAGCATATACTTTTTCTGATCCATTGCAAGAGAGCTTATTAAAATAAATAAATTGGCATTCATCATCCCTAGCATGTGAAAATAAGGGAATAAACTTGCATGCTAACACTAAAAAATTTTCGAAAGGCTACAGTCAACGCATAAAATTTTATACAGTCCCTCATGGATGTCTAGAATCTCTAGATCAAGGTTTCAAATGCTGGCAGGACATCCCATAGGACACCAAGATGGGTTATTGTTTTAAGTGTTGAGACGGGACCATCCTATCACCATCTCAGCATTCCAATTGGCATGTTCTGAGTCAAGATATAATGCTGGTACATCCCATTCCATAAAAAAACCAAGACAGCCCTGTCTCATAGGATATAAAACCTTGATCCCGATAGTTTACCACATGAAGCTGACAATGGGATTTTCTGCAAAAGGAAAATTTTCTCCTCTGGATAAGTTGATATAAATGGAGCTTCATGTTTTCTGCGACTTTACCAGACAGCTGTCCTTTGATGCACTTCAGAATCTATTTTACAGTTCAATTGAAGAAATTTTGGGGGGAAAAATGTGAAATCATATTTTTGCAATTTCACCACTTAGCAGTAATTAGGTAGCCACGAAACAGAAATTTATATTAAGGATCTGTGAAATTCACATTACTATCAACTGGTTTGAATGTTTCAGCAGATCAACTGCAATGATTTTGCAGCTTTCACAATAATCCATTAGTAATTATCAACCAAATTTGAATTGTCAAAAGAAAAGAAATAATGTGAAAATGAAAGCATATACATCAATATTGACATCAAACTAACCTGCCAAATGTTGGTACGCCAGCATCCCCTTGACCATCATCTGCCTGTTGTCCTGCTCTCACAGAAGATAGCCCAGATACAAAATTAAATAGGCTCAAGTATTACGTATCAAGATGAACAATATAGCAAGGCTTAACATCAGACAGGAAGAATCCTTACAGAATGACTTTTCAAATATTAAAACACATGCATATCAATGAAATGAATACAATCTATCATCCTATCACAGACCCTCAAACTCAATCTATCATCCTTTCACAGCCCCTCAAACTTTCCAACCATAAGAAATATTCACTGACCATGACCTACTTGTAAACGGTAATAAAACCAGGAACCTGTTTCAAGTCTAACAGACACATGGATAATCAATTTGAATAGCATCAAAAGAAAAAGACTATAGACAGAAATACCTAAAGTCAGCCTTTCTTGAGTTCCAAAAGGATTGGATGTCATAGCAGCTGAGTCATCCCTTTCCAATACAAACAATAACAATAAAAAAGACATCAGAGGTCAGTCCAAAGATTAAAAAATGAAAGTAAAAAAGTCACAAACTGACAAAGGCACATATACAAAGGCACACTCAGAGAAAAACTGAATACCTCTTTATATTTGGAACGGAGAGAAACTCAGCCTCAACTACATAAACATAATGGGAAAGTTATAATGAATTTCATATGAAATCTGGGCAGAAGTTGTACAGTCAACAAACCTGTGATAACTTTAACCAGAGAATCCAGCTTAACAGTAACATTCGTGCGATATACACCCACAACACGACAAAGATACCCCTTCAATGGACCTTTTCGAATTCTCAGGGTCTGGCCAATAGAAAAGACTTGATCTCTGTCACTTTGGCGACGCCAGTTAACTGCAACATAAACAAAAAATTACCAATATAGCAATCACTTGTATTATCTGTACACCGATACCAAACGTTCCAATACACACAACCATGACTTCCATCCTGCTCCTCATAAGATCTGATAGGTGCTTGGGAGAATGAGTGACTTGATTTGTCACCCTGCAACAGAGCAAGCAAATGAGAAATGAGAAATTCATCAGTATAAAACAAGACTAAACATATTTCTTTCTCACTGATACAACCTTTGATTCCTTAATGTTCTCACATGATGCAGACTTGGTGCAAAAGAACCCACTATTTTCTGTTTCATTTTCATCATAAATGAATAGTGTACCTTTGTACATATGTTTCACAATTCCTTGTCTATCCTGCCAAAAATCAAAAGAAGAAAAATGAACATAATTGTCAGAATGGTCAAAAGAAATTGGACACAAGGACCAAATTGGGTTAGCTACCATAGCAATCTACAATTGCCTATAGTACACAATTTCAAAGGAGCACTATCTAGTTAATATTATTTAAGTACTAACCAACCCAACCTTTTAAAATCCACTCTACTTTTCCAGATCACATCCAAAAAGCCAAAGGATCCTAGTGATATTAGCCTGCTATATTCTCTATCTTCATAGAGTTGGCTCAATACGTGATATTTCTTCAAGGAACTCTCTTGTTTTTTTTACTCTTTTGCACACCAGTACAGCTACATATTTTCAGTAAACTACAAGATGTACTGACAAAAATAAATGAGGATAAGAGTAAAAGAAGTGGGTAATTAGGACTTGATCATGCTATTTCACAGAACCAGCCTACAACAACATCAATGCTTTTAAGAGTAGAGAGCTCTTCTGCAAAACTGATTAACATATTGATTATTATTACCTGTAATGGCCCTTCCAAAACCTTGACAGTGTCATTAATGGATATGGTCTTCCTATACCGATCAGAAGCTGTGAACATTTTATCAACACAAGCACTCTTTATGTCCTGAACCTTAACTGTCACTACTTCTGGTCCTTCCATGCCTCCTTTCAATATCTGCAACAACAACCATGACAATGTTATACATTAACCAAGACCAGGGGGGGAGGAAGTTAATTTCAATCAATGCGGCTACCCGGAAGCCATCTTTCTCCACAGAAATGATAACACCAAAAGCCTTCTGTCTGCAAAGTTGAATTTAAAAAGAAGGGATAAATACATTTAGCAATATATTAGAAAAACAGAAAAAATAAAGCCATTAGCAGTATGCTAGATGAAGCTACAGAGTAAACTAGATGGAGAAGAAATACTGACCCAAAAAACACAAGATCATGGAGATTGAAACCATTCCCTTTCTTAGCTAATACCTCCTGATCTGTTGCTTCAGCCAACCGCACTTTCTTACGCCCACCATAAATGCTTGAAACCCAATTTAAGTCCTCATCCCCATCCTTACTGACATTGGAAAACTTCAAAAGTTCCATATCTGATGGTTGTACTCCCCAGCAGATTAATGATCCAATTGACACCTTTTTGTACAAAAAACCATCCTTCAGCATCAAACCATCCAGTACCTCAAAAAGCTCTCCAGTCTGACGATCACGCCTGACTTCGATATGGGGCCTAAACATTCTGGCAAGTAAAGTGCAATCTCAAACTTCCATAATCATAGCAAAACAGATAATACATTATGAAATGCCATCTAACAAAATCAAAAAAAATGAAGAAAAAAGTTACTCTAGTTCATGAGAGCTAATCAAGCGTGGAGCTGGTACTGCAGCCTGCTTCAAAGATACCCCACCACCCTGCAAGATTACGTGCAATTGTTTAATCATATAATGCATAACTGACATATAAGTAACTTAAGCTAGGCTAGGAAAGAGGCAAAAGAACACATCTATTAGATAAAGGGACAGGAGAAGTAATTGGCACATATGAATTGATACTTCATGTTTATAATTAAACAAAACTGAGTCAAGTCCTTTTTGGTTAACTGAGACATAATAACTAACATTAAGAGAATGAAACATATTGGCAGATGTATTTTTCATATATTGCTTCTTCATGTAACATTCAAGCTACACTTTATTGTTTCATTTCCCGCAGCATTATCTTGTAATATACAAAATTGTGACAAGTCCTTTTCAGTTAATTTAAACATAATAACTAACATTAATAGCATGAAACATATTGTCAGATGTATTTTTCATATATTGCTTCTTTATGTAATATCCAACCTACACTTTATTGTTTCATTGTCTTCACCATACTCCACACGATAATGAACATATACTGTGAGCCCTTGCCAATGTAAATAAGATGCTCATCATTTTCAAACTTGTTCCATAAGTTGTAGCAGAAAACCTAAAATACCTAAACCATAACCATATCCATCTAACCTTTTCCCAAATATTTAATGTTGGCCTTATGGATCTTCAAAAAATAAAACAAAATAAACAAATTTTTAAACAATGGAAGTACATCCATCACTCTTGGCCCTGAAGTTTAAGATCATTATACCATCCCTCCATATGCTGTTCTCACTTCCTTGCTGTGGTAACCTCCACAAATAAAGCCGTCAGCAGCAATACAAACATCAGGCTTCCCATGCACAAGACATTTCTTCACAAATCATAAAGCTTCCTTCTTTTATAGACCCTCCCTGAAAACCTTCATAATGCTTAGCTTACTGATCACCAAATAGAAAATGTTAAAATGGATGTATACAAGTATATTGAACAGCTTTGACCTGATGTATGGCTTTCCACCAATGAGTCTGCTTAATTACAGATTACCATTCCGAAATCCTACCAAATCCAAAGGAATGTTTGCTCGCTCTGTGATTCAAAAAGGCAGACCAGACTCCAGAGTACTTGACTGAACTTCCCCAGTAACAAGCCACACAGCTTGCCACCAAATTTTCCCTTCAGTGCTTTCAGTGAAGCTGATTCATGGATTGATACCAAGTGAACCGAATACCTCCGGTCTAAACTGTGGCACACCACAGTACACGGAAAAGGAAAAATTCCTAAGCAATGTTGACACTAGTTTTGCATAGGTCCGCTCTTAATTACCTCCAGAATGATGATGAAGAGAAGAAAGGACATAAGGTTGCCTGCGATCATCCATTGCCTCTCCACATAAGTATTTCAAATACTCAAAACAATGACCATATGGAAGTAACCAACCTAATCCATGTGTATTATCTTGACACAAGCAAAAGCCTGCCCATGAGATTGTCAACAACAAACGATTGTATGGTGCAAGGT
Organism: Metroxylon sagu; assembly: GCA_017589505.3. Lineage (NCBI taxonomy): Eukaryota > Viridiplantae > Streptophyta > Magnoliopsida > Arecales > Arecaceae > Metroxylon > Metroxylon sagu. The sequence continues at coordinate 805,719 of JACVBY030000497.1, read as the reverse complement.
CTCAACTCTCAAGTGCTGGCAGTGCTGATCTGTGCCAGACTCGAAGCAGCACTTGGCACAGGTTGGAATAGCACACACTAATTTTTTTTCCATATTTTTAACATAAAAAAAAATATTAATCATGTTCCTTTGAACAATACCAGGCACCATAAATGTTGTGCAGGCTGGTGCCCAGAACATAAATCTGAGCAAGTATTGCAAATCTACATTAAGAAACCCAATCAACCCAAAAAAAAACACTCAATTTTTTATCTTTCCACATAAACCTGGACTTTTAAGTCATTTACTTGTCCAGTGCACCTGTATCTATGTTCTCAAGACCCTCAAATTTTAGGATGCTAAACTTCATAAAGATGGTGCCTAGAATATCAAGGTTTATTTAAAAGCCAATCATCAACTTACCCTTAAGCAAGTAGGTGTTCCTAATGAGATGCGTGAAATCACCCAAGAATTTCCTCTAAGACTTTAACATTTTTTGTGCTACTTATAGATCAGCTTGTTAGGCATGTTGAGGACAAATTTACTTGGTGCATAATATTCGCAGATGATATAAACTTGAAACTAAGATTGGGATTAATGGTAAGTTGAAATTATGAATAAGTGCATTAAATTACAAGGATTTTGGGTTAAGCATGATCAATATAGAATACATGTAATGTTATTTTTAATAAAAAATAAAAATAAAGATAAGAGTGAATATTGAAGATCATGAAGTTTCAAAATGTGCTCATTTTTTATATTTAGGACCAATTATTCATAAGTTAAGAGAGATTGAAGAAAATGTTATCTGTATAATTAAAGTAAGTGGGATAAAATAGAAGAGTATAACTAAGATTTATGTAATCGTAAAATACCTACCAAATTGAAGAAAAAATTTTATTTTGAACATAAGACCAGCTATTTTTTATGGTGGAATGTTGCATAATTAGACAAGATGTGCACAAGATAAGCGTGGCCAAAATGAGAATGTTGAGGTTGTGGTAATACAAAAAAAAAGAAAAGATAGAATAAAAAATAAAGTTAATTGTAACAAGGTGAAAATAGCACCAATTGAGGTTTAACTAAAAGAAAGTTGACTTATATGGTCTGGACATATACAACGTAGGCTGCAAGTTGCACAATAATAAAGGTGTAACTTGACACATGTCAAAGGAAATATGGGTAGAGGTCGTCTGAAAATTACATAGAAGAAAGTAGCATAGGACTTGATAAATATACATATTCCAAAAAGTATGGTCCTGAACCAAATAGAATGGAGGAAAATGATTCATGTGGTCAACCCAAGTGAGGCTTAGTTGTTGCTGTTGTTGTAAAATGACAAATGGATGATCATCATAATCAACATAGAAATATCAACTAGTGCTAAGATTCCAAAAAATCAATTTCATGCCAACTCATGTCAAATTTAGGATGAAAATAGAAGATAAGTAAAAAAATATGGCAAAACAACTCAGAGGAGAACGATAAATATGGCCATATAATACTATTTTGACAACAATTTTGACCTAAAAGAGGTAAAATATAGCAGAAGTGAATTGCACTCACAAATTTCTTAGAAATAGCTTGAAGATCAACCCTAGGAACCAATTTTACCATCACCTTTTTCTGTCCATTATCAAGAGCCACAACCTATAGAATATACAATACAAATTCAAATATAAAGAATACAAGGAATAAGCAAAAAAGTATTGAGGAACCATCAAAATTCAACCACATACAAATTTTCATACCTGTGCCAGATCCCCTTTGTATTTCCCACTCTTCATGCGTACCCATGAACCTTCAGATACTTCACATGATTTACTGCGACTAGAGAACAGGTGAGGAACTTCACTTCTTGGGACAAGGCTGATTTTACTTGAATATACACTATAAAATCCCTTGCATGCCTAGAGTGGGAAAGGCACCAAGTAAGGAATACGATATGTATATGATCCATCCATGGTATTAAGAATATAAATTCACTAATCGAAGGCATTCACCATCATGTCAGATGAGAACCAATTGGATCAGAGAGAGTTTTAAAAAGTGGCACATAATTTTCAACATCCCTTTTTTCCTACAAACCCAATGTGACCATATATCTGACAATTATTATAACGTTTACACTGGGAAAGTAACAGATAGAAGATCACCATTACGAGGGCAATCAAGATAGAGAGGAAAAAATTAAATTTGAACAAAGAAATAAATACCATCTATGGCTAAATATTTATTACCACTTCCTTAAATAATAGCTCTCACATAGAAAAACCAATATCCATATATATATATATATATATATATATATATATATATATATATATATATATTTATTTATTTATTTATTTATTTATTTATTTATTTGTTTTTATCACAGTCAACATAATGCATTAAGAAAGCAAAACAAAGCTCCAATTATCCATTATTGAACATCATGAAATGAATCATAGACTACCTAGGCCCCATTGTTGTTTTTATGACAAAGTTAAACTAACAAACACAGTACCAAAAGGGTTACTGAATAATGGGATTCATTTAGTTATGAAAACAGAATTCAATTTTGAAAACATATGAAGTCAACTTGGATGAACAAAAACCCTAAAGAAATCTACAAAATTGGCAGTCTTCACATGATGATCATAAAATTTTCTGGTTACCAAACTTTCTAGGTTGGGAAGCCCGGAAATCCTAAACAACTTCCACTGCTTATTTTGGGATGAAAGTAAGAGTTAAATATATATATATATATATATATATATATATATATATATATATATTATTAGAGCCCCTTAGCTTGAATCATCCTAGTTTCAAAAATAGAGTCAAAGAAATAAAAAGGCATTAATTGAACAAAAAAAGGGTTACCCATGAAACATAAAAGCAGCTGATGACTTCAATCCCACGTGAATGATGCTAAACAAACTATGGTATAGTTTGATGGTTCATCACTCCATTTCTTGAAACTTTTTTCCCTTCTGATCTCTGAATAATTCATTATAACATCGTATCAATTAGGCATCATGACCAAAATAGCAAAGATTGTCTCAATATTGCTTTGTGTTCTTTATCTTAGCTGTACACTTTATTCAGTTTTTAACTCTCATTGAGATGGACATGTTCTGCAGGATCAGAATTCGTTGGCACTGCAATAATTCTGTATCAAATAGTTGAATTTTAGGACTCAACCAAGAACATCATGACTATAGAATCACATGGTTTCCTAGAGTTACGGAACACACACGTCAATGTGCATACAATTTCATGCATAAGATACCAATCATTACAATCTCACCTAAGGAAAGAACACAAGGTTGAGATGGCCCCAGAATTGCTCATCCATGAAATATGAACTTAGGGTGCGTTTCGTACACCGGATCAAAAGATGGATGGGATTTTTTTAATCCTTTCCCATGTTTGTTTCCCATAGGGACAGGATAAAATTTTGCCCCACAAGATAGCTAATCCCACTAAAGGAAGGATTACTTATCTCATCATAACATATGTTTTTATTTTTATCCTGTCCAGCTACTACTTTATTTTCTCTTTTTTACTCTTATCCTTAGGAATGGCTATTATTTTTTCTAAGGGCATAACTGTCCTCTCTAATTTATTATCCTATCCTCCACCAAATAAGATATAGGGTAATGTTTATTCTATCCTATTCTTTATCTAATCCTGTCATGTGTATCAAACCTAGTCTTAAAGTGCATCTAAAGGGGGTCAATTTGAGTCATGATGGACCAACCAGTGGTAATGTTTACAGCTATTAATTGGTGTACTTTTTAGTTCTTGTTCTTGTAGCCTACAATTACTCCAATTCTATTAGTTCTTCACATATAAAAATTGAGACTCAACCAAGTTATTAACTAACATTACTTAGTACTAAAAGAACAACTAACCAACGCAAAATGAAAAATGGCAATTATTGGAAAAATGGTAAATAATGTAGTTTATCGGTATCCATTAATCACAAAAATTCTCCGCAGCAATCTGAGTACGAGCGGACCCAATGAGCATAAATGATAAAGAAGTTAAACTTGCACTCACCTTGATAAAATTAAATTTAAAAAAATCACATTAAATAATAAGGAGGTCTGGAAAGAAACAGAAGCAATACAAATTGCTAACCACAAAAGGAAGAGGGGAAAAAGTAAACCAAATCTCTTAAAATTAAGTGAAAAAAAATCAAAGAAATACCTCTATAAGATCACATTCTTTCTCAGCTTCAATAAAAACATAACCTTTGACATGATCGAGCACAAATGCAGAAATTATCTGCATTTTACTTCCAAAATTGTCAAGATCAATGTATTTCTGCATGAAGCTGAAGGCTATCTGTCGCTCTCGTCCAAGCTGCAACCAAATAGTTACCCAGCACAACACTTAAACAGAAGTAGTATTACATAACAAGATAGGTTAGCAGGTAGATAACCAATAACATACCATACATTTGACCCTCCAAACTGTGGAATCCTTCATTGAATCCACCTCTGATATTCTGTCATCACATTCTTTAGAATCTTCATTATATACAACAAACTCTGAACCATGGCCATACCGATCTTTAATTAGTGCTTCTAGTTCATCACCACTCAACTCCTCTTCCTTTAAGAAAAATGGAAGGGGATTGGACTTCCCAACTGGCCCCACGTCTTCATTCACCGATTTGCCTGTATCCATGAAATCTGTTCCCAAATGAGAAAATCAGAAATGATTATTGGCACAAATAAGTCCCAGACATGCACAAGTGACAACAGCTTCACTTCATTGTACTTCACAAGTCATAGAACAATGGTGGGGCAGAAAAAAAAGCAGCAACAAGTCGAGAATGAAAGTTTTATACAATGACTAGAGAAAGTAAGTTCTGTGTGATACTTGCAGCCCAGAAAAGAGCTATCTCATACATTAGCTAACAAGGTATTTTAAAAAACAATTCAGCAAAAGGACCAAAATATAGAAAATTAACATTGGTACTGCTCAGAAAATTGCTAACAAAATAACCCTGATAAAATAAAATACGAGCCTAGTTACCAGAATGATGTCGAACAAAGAGAAAAACAAAACCAAAGTAGAGTGCATTCAATCAAGATTACTGGTAATAAAGGATAAATGCAACCAACATACATCTTCATCTCAACAAAGTTCATATCCTCTAAATATTCTTCACTCGATGGTATTTACAGAAAACATTCATATGTTCCATTAGTCTTTTCAATTTTCAGGACCACTTGCCCCATCTTTACTCATAATGTACAGAAACTAATCTATATGTCTGCTTTTAGTCTCCATTATTTAATTTATATACAACATTTCAGCCTATTTTAAAACCTTGCCAAAAATTACCATAAGACAAATAGTTATTTTACCTCTGCAATCACTTTAACCTTTCAAAGTTCTATATAACATTGTTCTTTGTAATTTCATCAAACAGGCCTCATTTCAAAGATTGGCTTCCGGCCCTTAGAATACATTAACAACACCAAGTTGCATTAATTGTACACAGATAAGCATATTTTGCCTTCTCTCATGCAGTAAAGAAGCAAAGTTGGATCATTCCATTCCACACCATGACCCACTTAGCAATAGCCAATACTCTTAGCAAAGGAAAAAAATTTATGCCAAAAGTTCAACCCCATTCTGAAAGATGAGCATATTTTTCATAAATGCTCATCACTGATAGCATTTTTTTGAATTCAACTTCCCAAGATAATGGAGAGATACAGTATTATGTGAGTGTTGAACAAACAAAAATTATTCGTTTAACAAGTATATGTTCGATCTTATATCTTCTGGTCATTACATCATTGACATACCAGGGAGTGATAATATATTTAACAAGCAGTAAGCAGTTTGATATCTGATTAACTCCAGTTACTGGCATCATGTTGCACAGTATGATACCAAGGCTCTAAATAAAATATAATTACAGAATACTGGCACTAAAAAGGTGAAAATCACATGAACTTCAGCATATACTCCATATATATGTAATAAAGGAAACCTGTGGACAAATCATGCTAAGACATCAAAAGATTCAGACATACATTTGCATGAAAGTATCTTTTATTTTAATCCATTGACTGGTGTGATTTCAGCCACTTTTTCTTTGTAATTATTACATGTCTTAACTTTGTAGTGAAAAAGTCATGTCAATCAAAAGACTGACATTGATAACCTGGCCACTACTTAAGGTATGCAGACTTGGGAGGATGAGAATAATCAAACTTGCAACTTCTCAAATTCAACATGCTCTAGTATACACACATGACGCATGCATACCTACATATACACATAAATCAGCACACATACCTATATAAATATGTGCAATTGCATACATTTATATGGCATACCATACATAGAAGATCAAATGTTAATCAACTTTCTGGGTATTTCCATTGATGATAGCCCTTTTACTAAAACTACAGGTGTTTGCTAAAACTTGCACTAGTTATATAGTCTGGTTTATTGCGCAATAAACCAGACTATATAAGGACCATAATGACCAGATGCACAGAAGTCATAAACATTCTGATTGACACCAATGTTGGAAAATAGCATACAAAGGATAATGGAAAGACAAAGCTTGAATACCATCCACTGTCTATGTTATGTTCCTACCCACATCAGCACCAGAATCTTATAACTGAGTGCAGAATCCTTATGCAACTAATGCAAGCAAAGTTGCACTGTAGCTTTCGTCATTTATTCAAGTGTGTATCACACATTACTAAAACATGACAACCAGATAAGTTCCTAGCATACTCAAAATTCTAGTTAACCTCGCTAATAATTCTTATCCACACAGAGAATCACTTGCACAAGCAACGTTCAGTGATGTATCTACTAACTAAGCACCAATGGTACCCCAACTAAACTTACATAATACAAAAAATAGTTATCCACGGTTGCACGCAATCACACCACAAGCTAAACAGCAGTGCCAATTCATATACACATTTCACACGATGCCCTTCTACACAGTCAAAATTAGCACATAAGAAGAATTATAAAAAGAAAAGACACCATCCAAAATATAATCTCACTACCAAACAAAGAACTAACATGCAATCACGGCAGTTGCATAAAAAAAACCATAAACATCATCAAGCCTCATAGTCCCTCAAAAAACTACACAATCGACGAATATATCCCAGTGCATGTACTTGTTCGAGGAAGGATACACAAAAAAAAGGGGAAAGAAAGAAATAAAAGACAAGTGTGGCAGCTCATTCGATCAGCTTAACCAAAAAAAAAAGGTCCAGAAGCCCTCAAAACATATAGCAGAAAGCAAGGTACATTGTACCAAATTTAATGCCTTGACCTAGCGTAAGAATCAATGAATGAAGAAGGAATAAAACAACAGCTAGCACTCAGAAATCCATCATCTTCGCGCACGGATGCACGGCTAAAACAGATCTACAAATCAACTGCAGCTAATGAAACCCTGGAAACGATCTAGGGATAGACCACAAGAGAAGCAGAATCATAATCAAGCGAACACTAAAAACCACAAATACTTCACGAATATCAAAAGAACACCATCCGACCAAATCAGCAAAGAAAACCCTAGAAAAAGAGATGAGGATATAGACTTAGAGCATTATACCCAAGTTGGCGTCTTCCTCCTCCAGATCGAGATCCTCGTCCTCATCGTCGGAGTCGGCGTCGACTGCGGCGTCGTCGAAGAACTGGAGGGCTCCTGAGCGCTTCTTCCTGCGTCGGCCGCCGGAGCAATCCGACTCAGCGGCCGGCTTCTTCCTCTTGCCGGACAAAGAGGCAGTGCCGCCGGCGGCCGGCGCTTTTCCGGCCACCTGCTTGCCCTTTCCCTTCAAAGCCATCGCCAAGCCCCTCAAGCGAGGAAGACGGAGAGCCGAACCGAGGTGGAAGAAGGAACGAAGTGAAAGGAAATCAGAGACGTCACAATAAAAATATAGAAAGAAAAAGAACAGTCAGGAACCCCTACGCTCATTTACCGTGGCGTGGAGGGTTTGATACTCGACGGCACGGAATAATTAATATCAGCTTGGGTTCGTGGCAGGAATCAATTATGTTTTGAGGGGCGCAACGCTAATTTAAGAAACGCCACGTAGCTAGGAAAGGATAACGTGCTATATTCCTCGGAGGGAGATTATTTGCGGAAGGGGAGTATTAATTATTTATTGGGGATACCGCGAGCCACGTAGCTGGTAAAGAATAGCGTAATATGTTCTGAGAGGGAGATTATTTGTAACGGTGGAGTCTTTTAATTATTTATTGCGGACGCCTGGTTTGTAGCGGCGCGCTTGCGGGTATGGTTGTAGGATTTGCTGCGCGAGACAGCGTGAGCGTCGCTGATTGGAGAGGTAAACGGAGAGGCAGCCGAAGCGGAAGGGCCATGGCGTGGACGCCGGTCCGAGTTGGGACGCGTGGCAACTGCGCGATTGGTATGCTTGCTGTTCGGTAGAGAAGGAAGGCTAGCAGGAATTCTGCGCCGGTGTGGTTATCGAGACGGTGCGAAGAAGGCGACAAAAATGGGAAAGAAGCACCCGCCTCTCGAGGACCTGAGGACGCACCCACTAACAGACCCTATTAAATTAAGTACCCATTTATGGGCATAAGGGCTGGAACGAGAGCAGGGGGGCCATTTATCGACGCTTGATGGACCCAAACAAAGCATCGACGGGTAGGAGGATCACGATAAATCGATGGTGATGCGATGGAGTTAAATTTTCATCGCCTGATGCACATGAATTGGATGGTGTATGATCGCACGGTCGAGAAATGTCGCATTTGCTTGAGTAAGTGCTTGCTTCAATGAGATATAATAAGTTTAAAAGTTGCATCTTATCCTATTTTTCCAAACAATTATGGCTTTAATTATTTGGGAGGATTGGTGAATTTAGCAAATGCCATGCGTTCGCAATGTTGCCTACCTCTGTCAGCTAATCCATCAAACAAATTTTCTTGAATTTGATTTACTTTTTTTCTAAATATTATAATGTATTGAAAGTAGTGCTCCTCAAAGCTTCTCAATAATATATTTCAATTTTAATATCTTTTTCGAGAAATGCCATAAGGTTGATGCTAAAAAATTATTAAAATATTATTTTACAATTGCTAGTTAGCATGCCATACAACAAGACAGGATGAGTATAATTCATACTTAAACCCTATTTTGATCGGTTATTAGAGCACCTTTAAATAAGTGTTGGCCAACCAACGGTTAGAATCAATAGCTTATCCAAACAAGTCCATTGCTATTAGTTTAATTCACAATATATATTGGTATAATGCTATTATATTTAGCTCGATAAAATCTTAATCTAATATTAATTATAGTTGGCCACCTATATAATTTTCTTTGATTTTGCTTGATTTATGATTATACTTTAGGCAAGTTTTTGATCCATCTTTTATTCCTTTTTTTCTTTTTATACATATTAGATTCTTCATTTGTATTAGTACATCTCTCAATTTACACCATAAATGCTCAAATTATATAACTCATCTTTCTTTAATTTATCCTCAACTAATATTAACTTTACCTTTCGATTACTCTTATTGTATATTAATTTCAAATATCATCATATATCTATCTCAATATTCTTCTTCGGCAACATTCATCTTATATGTATATTATTTTTCCATATATATAATATCTCCTCTTCAACTTACCATGGTTCTACAAGCACATATTATCTTAGTCACACTTTTTTATTTTATTCGATATAATTTAATTTCATAAATAACATCATACTCAACCTATCATTTCTCATAAATAATCAATCTTAAATATTAAAATAATCACTTTTAAGAGTATAATTCCTCATTTTCACTCTACTTTTAACTTTATTTTTAATTTTATAAAAATTAGGTTTCAAATATTTCAGCTCGATCTTCCATTTTAACATGGCATAACCTAAAATCGTTTGATATAATTTCAAGTTATGATTAACTCTAATTTTAATTTTATTTACTAAAATCTTATAACCTATAAATAGTATACAGCAAGAAATATCATTCTAAATATAACAAATAAACAGATTCACAACCAATATTAAAAAAAAGTAAAGCATATTTTTAATGTAAATATATTGTGCTTGGAAACTTAATAACATCATCATTAATAAATTTCAAACTAATAACCTATTTAACATACATAGCTTTAACCATAATAATATACCTAACTAAAATTTCTTTCATTTTTAGCATCAACTATATGATTTTTATTGAAAACCTATCATATATTTCCTCTAAATTAGTAAAAGTTATATAAAAATCTTATTTTATCTCTCCCAAATAGCTATTGCAATATCTGCTAATTTTAACTTGCATAGGTCAAAATAAATAATAATGATTAGGAACATTATTAACGATCAATGATGGTCATCCATTGGCTGAAGCTTTAGAGCAAAGAGACGAAATGACAACTGCACAATTTTGATAGTTAATTATATAAAACATGGAAAAAATACAAATGATATTTTTGATTTTATTAGAATCTTAATTTTTATGTACAATGCGATACAAACTCAAATTTTCATAGAAAAACTCAAAATGATTTATATTCACAATATATTGCAATCATAAATTACATCTCTACATACAATGAAGAAGCTCTTGAATCCAACAAGCACATGGATGATAAATAAGTTGAAAATAGAAAATAGAGTGACATCTTTGGTATTGCGTTTTCATAAATTTTAAAGCAAAAAAAACATTTCCTTTTACAAAAAAAAAAAAAAAAAAAAACTTAGAAGTGCTTCTGTGATTAAAAAAATGTTTTTACAAAAAGCTAGATTACCTAATTGGAAGCCTTCATTATTTCAACATTTTCCTTGAATATTGTTGCAAGAAATAAGAAAATATACATGCTTTCATTTGGGGTTATAATCATCATCCACACGCATGCCTGCCCTAGCCCACGCCCGCTCTTTTTTTTTTTTTTTTTTCCAGCGCCTCATACTCAGCTGAAAGCGAACGTCCTGATAATGCGCGCAAAGGGCATCCTCTTGAGATCTTAATTAATCAACAATAAGCTAAAATGGCCATACACAAACAATGAAAACATGCAGACAAAGAAGGTTCTTCAACACAACAAGAAATTAAGTGTTTCAATCATGAAACAAGTGCCTCGTCGTAGATAAATTAAATTCTCAACGTGGGTAAATTAAATCCTACTCTGAAGTCTGAACATATCAAGGTCGTGTCGGTCAGTCATGATATATGGACCAGCAGCTTAACTCCACCACCTGAGCAAAGATTTTTAAATCACTGACAACGTACACCGTCCGGTGTAGGCCGCAACACTGCAGAACTGCATTTTAGCAATTGCAAGCCCCGACCAAGACACGTAGAGGGACCTGGGTGGCAGAATGTTCAAGACTAAGCTACGAGAGAGGAGCCTGCTGTCATCCAAAAGCTAAGTCTGTCCTCGTTAGTACAGAGTTCTAAAGTGATATGATCCATTCAGAATTGTTGTTAGACGACTACTACTACTATCACAGTAGCATAAAACCCAAGTCAAAATTAAAAGGCTGATCATCATCCTGATCACCATAAACTTCACAACAGGTTTCTGGGTACAGGGGGCAATTCCATGAACAAGACCAAGATATAGCAGGAAACCTCACTAACCTTGGGAATTTCTGAATTCTTGTTTGTTAGCTTTAGGTTGCATGGTCCAGGACAATTAAAGATGCAGTTTTATCCACTGCATAACTTTAAAAAAAAAATGGGTCAACAAACTGATCACTGCCAACTTTCTCCAATGGCAAGCTCTCATTTTGCTACTGCAAGCAGATACAAGACTTTAGAGCCAAACTAATCAGCTCAGTTGCTGGCATCTTCACTGGTTCAAACAGAGATCTGAGACGCTTCCATGATAGAGAACAAGCAAATGAAAACTGACCTAACAATCACCACACTACCACACTATAGGCAGATGTATTTCCAAATAAATCACTGGAAACATCTCAAACCAGCCGGGCGCTGTCATGACAAGTTGGCTGTAGGATAGCTTAAAACTTCATTATTATGATTGGTGAAATTTCATCAACTTAAAAACTCTCACCATGATGCTCATTTCATCTCTCTATAGATGCTGCGCTAGAAGTCTGAACGAAACAAAGATTCTGATTACAGCAGTGAGGGCTGCTGAAGCCATAGGCACTGCCTATAAAATACATAACTGATCAAACAGCTACAACTTCCAAGATAGATTCAGAGTGAAGTCTACCAACTTGAAGCAAAGAAGATAAAGATAGTTTTACCGAGTCCTAAAACAAAACAAAATCACTGCACCAGTCTGGCACATATTCTAAAATATCACAACCATATATCAATATCTGAAATTCTGTAGCATCCACAGGAGTAACCTATATAGCAAGCCACATGCGCCAGCAGCGGCTGCAATAACAGCAAGCAACATGCATTAGTAGCGATCATCATAGGATGATGGACGTCCACCCCTACTGGGGCGATCATAAGGCCCAGGTCTGTCTCTATAACTAGCACCTCCTTCGTAACGTGCAGGTCCGCCACTTCCATATCTGTCACTGCCACCACCCCTTGGTCCATCTCTGTCATAGCCAGTCCCACCCCTCGGTCCATCTCGGTCATAGCCAGCACCACCCCGTGGTGCATCCCGGTCGTAACCAGCACCACCACGTGGTCCATCCCGGTCATAACCTCTTTCCTTACCATAGCCATTTTGCGGGTAACGATCTGGGCCCCCGCCATACCTATCACCAGAAAACCGATCGCTACCCGGCGGATAACGATCATTGGCATAGCGATCACGCACACCACCATACCTACTGTCCCTGCTGTCAAGACGGTCACGGTCCCCATAACGGCCTCCATCATACCGGTCATCTATGTAACGATCATGATAGCGGTCTGGCCCTCCAAAACGCTCCCCGCGTCCACCACCTCCACCACTAAACCTAGAACGGGAAGAGAATCTTCCACCACCTCCTCCAGCTGAAGGGCATTCACGGGCCCAGTGTCCTGGACGTCCACACTTGAAGCAGTCACTGCGGCTTAAAGGTGGTGAGCCATCACCTCCACTACTTCCACCACCACGATAGCCCCCTCTGCCACCTGACGAGTAACCCCCACCACCATAACCATAGCCACTGTCATCTGAACTCATCTTAGGCTGGGCCTTGTTCACTGAAATGACCCGGCCATCCAACTCTTGGTTATGCATCTCTCTGATAGCATCCTCCATAGCCCGTGGTTCAGCAAAGGTGACAAATCCAAATCCACGAGGACGGCCAGTATCTCTCTCTAGCATGACCTATACATAGCAAGAATGCTAAGAACCATGACAGCAAACTAAATGAAAGGAAATTAAAATCTGGAACAGTAACTGTTCTGCAGTAAATTTAACACCATGTGTTTGGACACCTCATAGTTACAAATAATGTCCATGCAGACATGTTAAAACAGATAGAAGATGATAAACAGCCTATTCTGTAACAGTAAAAATAGAGAACTAAAAAAAGCAACACAAATGATGCATCAGGATGCTTCCGCTCTCTTCTGGTAACAACAACCTTATATGCTTCATATAAGACCCCCGAAATGACTTCTAAAGGTAAGAAGAATTAGTTAAACATCCTTGCACAAAACAATTTCCCTTTTCCTCCTCCACACACACACACAGAGGAATGCTGTTTCAAGTTAATGTGAGTTCAGCAACCCAAGAAATCTGCGAAATAAGTGTTTTAGGAGATTGCCAAAAATGATCAAATCCACCAAAACCTCTCATTGAAAGGGAGTCAGATAATTCACTGACATGCCGAAACATACGAAAGAACTAACACCACTCATGTAGCATTAATGAATAAACAAAGAAGTCCCCAAGGCAATTTTTCACCCATCACATAAATATCCATCATGCTAAACTTTCTTGAGTAAATGCTGCCAAGAAATATTATCTTTACCCCAAATCGATAAACATTTTTAGCTAATTGAATTAGATGCTCTTCACAGACAATCCATGCTTAAAGTTAGAATATATTTTTTATATTTTAAATAATCAGATATCAAGAAAGCAAGGCAACAAAAGATTGCAGATAACAGCATTGCTAGTCCAACAACACCTTATTAAAGGGAAGCATATCCCTCAGCCTGGCTACCATGATGGCATTATGTTTGGTGAAGACTATAAGGTCCAAAATGTTAATTTCTAGGTCGGCACACCTCAGTCCACCTACCTCAAACCAGTGATGTCCAATCCAACAGCCATATCCTCACCATCTAACTGAAAAAACTAAAGATGAACCTCAAACCAGTGCATGATCTCCTTGATCTTTGATTCCTGAAAAGACTGCAGACCACCTATGCTAGAAGAGTTCTGACACGTAACATCCAAAATGTTTACAATCACAGAAACCTTAAGCAATTGCATAGCAGAAACACAAATGGCTGCCAAGAGTACCAAATCAAAACTTCAACCACAAATGGTACTGAGCAAAACAAGTTAGCTGAATATTTTTTACACGCATTATGCATACAAAGGTTTAGAAGGGCTGATCTTATGATTATAATTAATATGGTAGATCAAGTGCATACAAAAGTTTTGGAAAGCAAAAACCAGGACCAGATTTAAAATTTCAAATTACAAGAGAACTAGAAGTTAAGACCAAGAAAATGAAAATAAAGTAGTGACAAGGAAATATAAAGAGAACAATTTATCTCAAAGCACCTGAACTCAGCTATGAAAGAATCATAAAGCAGAAACCTTAATATCCACCTCCAAAAAATACCCAAGAATGATTCCTTGCTCTGCATCGGTTACCTTGTAAATAATCACAACCATGCAATATGCTGGCAACCTATCAAAAATATATTATTTTCTACCTTTAATCAATGAAGCTAATCTAGAATATCACAATCACAACAGGGGAAAAATGCTGCCATAATGACCTTAAGTTCTGTAGTTAGATACAGAGAGAAAACAAAGATAATATTATGAGGCCAAAAACAACGCCTTTAACATGAGGATAAACAGAATGGTATTTCTAAACTCCAAGGGTTTAAAGACTAGAAGGCAGACTATGATAGGTTTTACACAAAAAAGGGGATCCCCTTGAACAATGGAAGCCTATGCAACTACATTTCAGATTCCAAAAAACAACAGAACAGCAGATGATTGCTTTTCTTCTGGAATTTTCTTCGCAGAGCTTAAAATAGCATTATATACTTTTGATGTTTAATGCATTTATTAAGATAGAAGAATGTGAAACAAAATTCAGATTAAGTTTTTCAAATGAGAAACAGTACCCACTAGGTATTTATTCCAATGCCAGAGCAATGATTACACTGTTTCTATTCATCTAAAACAGTTCACATCAATTGCAATTGAAAAGTATAAAAAGAATTAACATTGAAATATTGAAAGTCTTGCTTTCAGCATTATTGTGGCAACAAAGAAAAGTACAAAATCATGTCTGAGAATATAGGTTGGATCAAAACAATAACTGACCATCAAGATAGTGTTTGAAATATAAAATCACAGTATGATATTCAAAAAAAAAAAAAAAAAAAAATCTAAACTTGAACTTATATGGTGTAAAACAAATTGTGAACTTTTCTTACAATGATTCAAGTCAATAAACCAAGACTTGGGCACTATGATGCATGAGGCAGAAATTAGTCAAACATAAATAAAGTTAACTCCCCAAAGGGCAACAATCTATAAGTGGAAAGACATGCAGTGAACTTACCTTTAATATGCTAACACAAGCATCATACCGAATATCATTTTGTTCCATTTGCTCTAGATGTTTGCTGCAAATTGCAGAATTCAAACAATCCAAGACAAAAAAGATAAAAATAAAACTAGGAAAAATGCATTTCTAAAAAAAGAAAAGTGTCGATTTTGAATAATTACAAAGAAAATTCAAAATGCTGGTAGAGATGAGAAGGCCTAGGAAAATTTAGCCACTCGTGAAGGGAACAAAATGAGAGGAGGGGGAGCTGCTGATAAGATGCATGGATTCCATTTGGAAACAAATGATCGCTTCACAGCTTGGCATTGTTGGCCTTAGAAACAGATGGTTCAAACTGAAATGAAAACTTATTAAGTAATCTTGAAAAAAGATTGTCTTGTTTATCAAAAACACAACGACAACAATAACTAAGACTTAATCCCAAACTAGGTAGGGTTGGCTACATGAATCCTTTTAATCTATTCCACTTGGTTTAGGACCATACTTTCTGTAACATCTTATTTATCAAAAATATGGGAGAAAAACTATAGTGAAGAACCAATATGGTACTTGATATAATGAAATAGCAATAAGTTGCCATGATTGAAGAAAAGGAAGAAAGATCCAATGCAATATTTAGTTCATAATTAATCTGATGATCGATGACTTCAAATGTCAATTACCTGGATGATAAAAAATAAAGAGATGATATAACTTCTTGCTATGATTAAAGAAAAAGGAAGATATATCCAATGCAATATTTAGCTCATAATCAATATGATAATCAATGACTGCAAATGTCAATTACCTGGATGATAAAAAATAAATAAATGATATACTTTTGATGTGACTACGATGCACACTCAGGCGAGTCCCAGGTTGTGATTATACTTTCAGACATTTCTAACTGCTATAATCTCTACTAAGAAGCCACAGAGTACCCTGACGAGTCTAGCAATGTTTATAGAATGTAGAACATTGTTCATCAGATGGCATGCATTTAACTTCAGCTCAATTTCCAGATGAAGCAGCCTAATCACTGGTCATAACTCACATCTGAATATTCACCAGGAATCATAAACCCAAATACCCAAGATACACTTTATCACAAATCTGGCCCTTTATAATATCCATTAACAAACTTGAAGTACTTCCATCCTTTATCACTGATGCATTCATTCTGTTAAGCAACGTATCTCAATGGAGGCGAATAATTTCACACATTATCAGTAAAAATCACTCAAGTACCGAGCACAAAAACTACCATCAGCTCAACCACATCACAAAAGTATATCCTTCTTCCAGCTCTCATCATGACATTAATGCTACCAGCACTCCAAATCCTGATACTGACTTGACATTTGTAATTCTGTTTAGGCAATGATAGCTAGTGCAGATAAAGGTGAAATTTCTGAAAAGAGTTTTTTCTATTAAGCTGCGACTCAAGAAGCATCAAAGAAAACAACAGATCTTTCAATAACAAACCATGTCAAAAAGATAACAAGTCACATCATCAAAGCTAAAAGACTGAAGCAACCTCTTCATTGAATAAAGCCTCCAACCAATTACCCAAGCAACTATCAGCCAACACCATGAAATGCATGGCCAGAGGGTAATAAATTGGCACACGGTTTGCATTTTTGAGTTCATGGTTCCACTCAGATAATTTTCACACACAAGAACCACTGAAACTGCATAACATTTTATTTCATCTGGTATAAACTGACTATCAAGCAGATCAGCACAAAAACTCCAACATACTGATCATAGGCCTTACCATAGTTCTGGCAATCCACCTCAACTGGACTTCATGACCATCAGAAGCAATCATAAGAACAGTTCCAACAAGTACATATCAAAATAAGATGACTAGAAAGAGCATGGAATATAAGGACAAAACACAACATGGCCAATCTGCGTGAAAGTGACAACAGCTCAGGTAATATTGGTCTCAATATCCTTGTGAATTCACTGAGATATGGCATTCTACTTGGATAACACCCACTAAGCGGCGCACTGCCCACCATACCAATATGGCAGTAACCACTAAGGAAAGTGAAAAAAAAAAATTATGCAACCAGCATGGAACAGCAGGAAAATCTAAGTTTAGTACCAAACATCATGCAACCAGCATTTGCACTAAATATACTACCATATGTGCTTGTCAAATTAATCAAAATTTGCAGGCCTTGCAGCAATGGAATTTGCTGTTTCATGCACTTTGTAAATGGAAAAAAAAATAGATTCATCAAAGTATTGCTATCTACATGAAATTGCTTCTATAGCTAAGTCATTCCCTAATTGAGCTTATCACCAGCACTGAGGACAATAAACCAAGCAAGATCCCAAGTTCCCTCAGCAAAAACAGAGATTAGCAAACATAATTCATTGACTTGGTACTGAATTGAATGGAGCCAAGCAAAATCTTATCAACTTATTTGGAAAGTGCTGCATAGCCCTTGATGCTGATCCTAGAAGATAAGTGAGAGATATACACATCCTAGGCAGTACAGTGCTCTTCCCTCCCAGATGAGTTCTGGTGAATAAAGGAGACACCTTAGGACAAAATAAACAATTTGTTCAGAACCTTCTACGAATCCCACTGTGCATGAAACAAACCGGTTGACCATGAACTTCTCAGGGAAGTTACACATAGAAGGCCAATAGTCTCTCTGCATACAAAATCATGATGTTCAGCGCTATAAAGCTCTAGTTCAATAATAGCATCACTGCATACAATCACCACGATTTTCAGCATCAAACACTCATTACATGGCACAAAATACCTCTTTCAAACCATAGGAAAAAGGGAAGGATTTGAGATGATCCTTGATCCAGTCCTAGTTTCCATTGTCATAAGACAACTTATCCACAATACAGAACTTCCTTGGCCGGCACAATAATAACTGATATTTACATTATGTGGATCCTCATAGCTCAGCTAATGATGGTTGACTGAGATAGGGGACAAGATCAACTACTCCCAGATAACCAGAACAATGGAGAATCAACAGGGAACTGACGAAGGTAACTGATGATATCTGCTTCACGTAAACTCACGTTAATCTTATCTAAGGGTGGTGAACATGATCTTTTGTGGACGCTAGCCATATTAAGCGAGAACCACCTCTGGGAATTTGATGCAAGTTAAGAGGCCAAGAATGTATCACAATATCCATCTAAGGTGTCCCAAGTGATGACAACCAAATTCCAAAAGAAAGGGAAAAGAAACAAAAGAAAAGGGAGAATCAATAAGTAGTCATGGCAATGGATATAAAAGAAAAATAAAATTGCACAAACAACATTTTTAAAAAAAAAAAGCAATCTATTGCAGTAGACGACTAGTAAAATTTGAACTCCTTTCTGATAGTGCTATAACTTTTGCAGAATCGCACATATAATCAATTCTACCTTGAAAAAGGGGAGAAAAAAGGGGGGAAAAGATTATGATACTGCAATTTATGAACTTCATATGTTTCTGTTGATATTTAAAACCTTCCGCATTACTTAAATTCCACAAATCACCGCAATATTTTTTTATTTTAATAAAGATATATATAACCAGTTTAATACTTTCTTCAGTGACGAATCTTACGACAAGATAAGAGCATTTGAGATATTTAAAAGAAGATATCCAGTCCTTAATTGTTTTTCGTTCTCGAACTTTCAATGATTCTGTCAATGGACGATCGTACCAACATGAGATCTTCTTTTAACTTAAATTCCCAAAAAAACAGAAAATCTTTCACAAAATTACGAATCACTTACAATCCAAAATAATGAAATTAAGGTAAGGGAAATGATCAAGAAATGAGGTGCTAAGCTAAACCTGGGCCTCGAGAACCTTGCCGAAGCGGCTGAACTCCTGCTCCAGCTGCCGCTCCCCGGTCTCCCATGACAGGCCTCCCACAAAGATACGATTCTCTTCCTTGTGCGACATCTCCCCAGGTGATCCTTCCTTCAAAATTCTAACATACGAGGGAGAGAGAGAGAGAGAAAGAGAGAAGAAAAAAAGAAAAAAAACCAGACAAATGGGGAAGACTGAGATGGATCAACGATAACCCTAGAAATCTGAAAAAAAAAAAAAAAAAATCCAGCCAAGATAGAGAAGTAATACTTCCAACCCCTCTCTCTATCGCTCACGCTCGGAAGGCAAGGAGAACGGATCAAGGAGAACGGATCAAGGAGAGAGAGGAGCGAAGATAACTGGAGGAGACGAGCTAGACCGGAAACCCTACCGAGAGGAGGAAAGATCAGCAGCAGAAACCCTAGGGTTCAGTCGGGCCCGAGTAATTTATCTATATTTATAGAGGTGGGGTGGTCGGTAGACTGGCTCGCAGTCTATAGTTAGGTTAGAATCAGCCCGACGGTGATCTCGTTTGGTGATCCATCGGACGGGCAGGATTCTTTTGGATGTAACACCCCGCGTCTTCGCGGTTTGAGTCTTTGACGTGGCACAGGCTGTGGTTTGGACGGTCCAGTTGACCTGGATTGGTCGGGGAACGCACGGTTTCCTTCCGGTTGTTTGGAAACTACGTGACCCTTGGATATTTGCTAGGCAACAGCTGTCTCAATCGTTTTCAATTACGTGGCCTTCATCTTGTGCCATTTGAAAGATTGTTCTTGCTTATATAACTCATAAAAAAACAGCATCCTCTGGTCCCCATTCTACATTGACATTAAAATATCAAGATTTTCTCTTGTTTATACCTAAATTCAGGGGAGCAAAATTTTCGATCATAGTTCAATAAACATTCATAATATTATTAGGATGAACATGAAATCTATTTAATCAAATTCGTCAGGCTAATTAAGGATAATTGTAATTATAGGATCGATGATCTTTATTTCGAGCATCAATCGAATAGGGTTTGAATCCCTAACTATGATCCTTAAAAATTTAGACAGCATAAAGCGTATGATTTTTATTTTTAGGAATAATTCTTCGGTAATAAGTAGGTTATATAGAGCATATAAATTTCTACTTTTATAAATTATTAAAATTGTAAACCAGCCGACACCCTCATGTCATTAATATGATGGACTGTCTAATTTAGAAAAACTGTGAATATAACTTATCCATTGCCTTGGATCCCTTGAATTAGTCAACCACAACTAAAGTACTTAGTTGAACAAGGTCAAGCATATCTAACTCTTTGTGGACTATGGACAAATGGATAGGCTACAAGTACGCATAGATATGAAAAACTAATTAATCTTTTCCTCTTTAAAGGAATGGAAGACACATAATATATATATGTATAAGGTTCAGGACAAATAATATATATAAAGGAAGACAAGTAGCTCAGAAACAATGCCACCTACCTCCAACTCCCTCAGTCTCGGTTCTTCCTGGAAGTTAGAATCAGCGAGCTAGGTTTAATTTCCGGCCTCCTATAATTTCAGCTA
Source organism: Metroxylon sagu (assembly GCA_017589505.3). Lineage (NCBI taxonomy): Eukaryota > Viridiplantae > Streptophyta > Magnoliopsida > Arecales > Arecaceae > Metroxylon > Metroxylon sagu. The sequence goes on along the minus strand of JACVBY030000497.1, from coordinate 784,627 downwards.
GGTTCATCCCGTCCTCCTTTTCCAAAGAAAAAGAAAAAGAAAAAGAAGAATGTAATGACTTGAGAAGAGGTGCTTTTGGTGATTATTTTCCCTTAAGCCATTGCTGGACCCATAAAGCAAACACCTTTACAACTTTGATGGTTCTCAAACCGCATCAAGATTAACTTTGCTGGGTCTAAAATTTTGGAATGGGATACCACTATTCTTGTAATACTCTTTACGCACCACGATGTATGCAACACTTACGGTACAAGGCAGAACTAGTATACTTTAAAACGCAACTTAGAAATAAGGGCAGATCTCTTCTCCTACCATTCCACCTAATCAGAACCTTCTATTTTGTTATAATGATGTAATACGCCAAAATAGTTTCACATCGAATAAGAAAGAAAAATTTGAAGTGCTTATAACTCAAATTTATCTACTACCAATTAGCTTGTATTTAAGTTTTTAAATTCATGCAAACTGAATTTATTAGCAAATGAGCTAGAAATGTTACAAATGATAGTCATGAATAATTTTATCTACTAATTAATTTGCACTTAAATTTTTAAGATTAGATGGATCTGATCCGACCTACCAATAAGTTTACAAGTGGCATGGCATTAATCACAGCATGTCATTACTCTACTACCTTGCCATCTAAGGCTTCAAATTCATCATATATTAATCACAGCATGTCACTGCTCTACTACTTTGCCATCAGCACTTCAAATTCACCGTATATTCCTTCAGTACAATCCTCAGTCGACGATCGCAATGACCAAGGCTCCAGAATTTGACTAGCTTAAAAATCAAATACATTAAACTTTTAAAGTTGAGCTTGGGTAAGTTGGCTTAAGGGATTTTGATATCCCAGTTTAGACTTGAGCCATGGATGATCCAGGCCTTTCTCAGCTTCAGCTAGCCCAGGCTCACGGCAGATGCACAACTAGTGACATCTTAGCATTGAACCTTGGACACACTGCTACATAGGAAACTTTTGAAGCTTCTTCAAGCCTGAGCTTGACGTAGGCCTTCATGACCAGCCTACACTTCCTCATCGCTCTCAAACAATAGGCTACGGAACACAAAACGCATGGTGCCACGGAAACACTGGCTCAAGCCCTCTTGGCAAGCAAGCCTTCCTTGTGAACAGAGGTGGCTCCTTGAGCGCTTGAATAAACGCAAATTAGAAAAGTTTTAAAAAGGTGACTAGGTCTCGATTAAAACATCACAGATTATTAATTATCCCAGTCCTGAAGATGAATGGCACGCAACTCATCAATTCATGCGTAAGTGCAAACAAAACCGCGGTTGCATCGCCACCGGCATTCAGACCCAGACTTAACGGATGCAAACATATAGAACGAGGGCTTTTCAAGATAGCGACTTCCAGAATGAGCATCGTTCCACCATTATTTGTCTAATATTGTGTTCTCTTCAAATATGCATGCAATTTTTTTACAGGGACAATATAGCGATTGACTGATCCGGTTCTCACCTCTAACAAATAATAAGAGTGAGGTACAAAGGCATAGAATAGTAAGATTACAGCCTATACTCTTAGAGACTAATAACATTATAAGTTATAGCCTGTGCTCCTAAAACTACAGTACAAATGAGTAAAGGTACAATATGGATTGCAATTCTTTGAGCTTCTCACCAAATGCCTTCTTATGTATTTATAATGCTTTGATTATAACTATAGCCGATAACTTACTTGAAACTGTTTTGCAACTTATGGTTCATGTTCGAACTCAGCAACTGGCGAAAACTTTCTCTAATAATTGTTGAAAGTTCGATCACACTCTAATTTTTACAATTAGTTTGCTTTTACTTTTTGATTAAAAATAATTATTGCAATTTTCATACTTTCAAACACGATTGTTTGATTTTATATGCAGTTATCAAATGAATACAAATACCTTCATACTATTTTTTATAAATGAATACAAGTACTTCTGATATTGTTTGCTACTATTTATAGTAATTTTATATTGCAATGTTTCTATAATAATTTTATAAAAATAATTTTCATAAAAATACTTTCATATATTGCAACTTACTTTTTGATCACTATTTTTGGTACTATTTGGTATAACTGAATAAAAATATTTTCTGGTTATTACTTTTGGGCCTCTTTCATTACTTTCGATTTAATTTTTTGACTGAAAAATTCATAACATTTGTTGGATTCTATAAACTAAAAAACTTTTATATTATTCTATTATTTAAAAAAGACTAGTAATTATATTTAATAACTTTTCAATAGTATTTTTTATTTGAAATATATTTAATAATTTATTTAATATAATTTTTTTAAAAAATAGTCAATCACTTGATTTTCAAAGAATCAATCATGGTATTCAAGCTTTGGATAGATTGCATTTTTTAAAGGTAAAAATATATATGAATTGTATTTTTGGTCTAATTTTTTATCTATATTTTTGATATATTTTTTGAATGAAAAAATATATTTTATTTTCAAGAGTATATAAATCCTTTATGTTGGTAGTGTCTTCAATAATAATTATATTTTTAGTTTATATTATTTAAAAAAAATAATAATTATTTTAAATCCATACACTCGCGAAACAACATTTCAACAAATTTTTTCGATGCTTAAGGTTGAAAATAAAATATGATATCAACTGCTGTTTCTAATATCATTTTTTTTTATTTGTAAAAATAAAGGATTTTTTCCCCTTTTTCCTTATCTTCTTCAAATTTGTAAATTTTATTTCTGGAATTTAAATTTTAAAAAAAAATTCTAGAATTTGGCTGCGGTTGCGGAACTCTTTCAAACGCGGTTGTCCGCGTACCATGCGAACTTTCGCGGAGCAAGTCCCTGACGAAAATTGAGCACCAATTTCGCTGGACTCTTCGTAGCCGGGGTTTGACTTTGTTCGTAGCTTTCCATGTAAACTGCTCGACTTTCAGCTCCTCTAGGTATCCAAGGCCAGATGATTTGTACCGCAGTTTCCTTGATTCAGCTTGAACATTAGCACCACCCATTCCCACTTCAATCAACAACAGATTTGGGAGTCCCGTTCAACTAATATGGGAGAATGATTCATCAAGGATAACTTGATTGGAGAATTAGTTTATTTTGATCATAGAATTTCCTCGAGGTCCATACCTGGCCCAAATCCAAACTAAATCAGACAATGAATGAATTGTGTTTGGAATCAAAGTTAAGTCTGTGTCGAAACTTTCAAGTTAATCTAAATTCACACACGCATGGAGAGAGAGAGAGAGAGAGAGAGAGATACGTATATAAATACAACTTAAAACTTATGGCTCACATCCTCCACAATTTTTTAGGACGTCAACGAGCACTATCACTCAATCTTTGCCATAGCCTTGTAGTTATAAATTTTCCATCATTGTAGCCCATGTCTGCTACCAGTTTGGATATCACTGACTTTGCTCGAACGTCCTCATAACATTTAATTCTTTGTTATCATATAGTTAAACATCTAGTGTTTATTATTTATACTTTAATATTTGTAGCATATATTGGATATTCATTATTAAACATCTCAAAATATGTATTATTTAACTTGATTAATTATTTAAAATATAATATTTTATTTTTGATTGGCATATCGGTCCAATCTTTCATGATTTAATTAGTAGTAAAGGTTGACTAAAATAATAAAAAAATTACAACTACAAAGTTACGATAGATGGAGTGAGAGCACTTAATGACGTTCTAAAAAAAAAAAATTATGCAGAACGTGAGCCATAACTTTTAAGTTTAAAATAAAAATAATAAAGTAATAAAAAAGAGAAATATTCTATTAATAATGCCTCACAATTAACTTTTTATTACAATATAATGACTAGCTAAGAGTACTTTCTATTATGATCAAATACTTAATTTTTCTATGAACCAATGGTAGGAATTTAATATTAAAAAATATAAATTAAGAAGTTGCTAAAATAAAATATAAGGTTTTTTTTTTTCAAAAGAAATAATTTAGACTTGTATCATGATTAAAGAATAGCACAAACATCAAGCTTGGCCATTGAAACTTTATTCATGATATGGTATACCTCACTCACAACATGATGCAAATACTCTCGCCGATCCAATTGGAAGGAGAAGAAGATTTCAAGTCAATACTTAATAAAAATATCTAATCAATATATATATATATTTATTCGAAGTTGATCGAGCTTTATTTTTAAATTTACGAGATCGTCTGATTTTCGCAAGCCGGCGACGTTGACGAACCAAGTCAGAAAGAGGCAAATCTGTGCCAGCCGGCGCATCGTAGTATCGCGGGGTATCATTCCCAAATATCCCTCATCCGCGTCGCGTCGCTGTCCACCAGCTCGCAGCCCTAGGTTCCTCCGCTTCCCCTCCGGCACCCCCCTCTTGCCCCTCATAGGTTTCGGCTCCCCCAATTTAAAATCTTACCTCCTCGCTTATCATAAAGTCAAGCACGCGTGGGAGGAGAGAAAGAGAGAGAGAGAGAGAGAGAGAGGAGCGAAGGAACGGCGCGAGACGGATCGAGGATAAGCGAAGAAGGAGCGAAGAGCGGAGGCCGAGAGAGAACCATGGAGGGGGAGGAGGTCGCGGCGGGGCAAGAAGGGCCGGTGACGTGCGCGGCGTGGATCCGGCGGCCGGAGAACAGGCACCTGGTGATCATGGGCCGGGCGGGGAGAGGCGCGGCCCCTCCCCTGCTCGAGATTTTCTCCTTTGATGCCAAGACTTGTTCCCTTTCCCCTGCTCCTCTGGTCTATTCTCTCTCCTTGCTCCCTGTTCCTTCCTTTTTGGACCATTTTTTTTGCTTATGTTAACCTCTTGCTCTGGTTTATAGGCTAGGTTTGCTATCAGGGAAGAGGGCGGGAATCCCCTGGGCTTCGCGGTGCACCCCAGTGGAGATGAAATCGTCTGCTCTACCGCCAACGGATGCAAGTGAGTTTACTTTACGTTTTACTAGGGAACTTTGTAACTTGTTGATCGTTCTATGTGTTTCCGGACATGCGGATTCATTTCTGGATACGCCTTTAATTATGTTGGATGGAGCAATTATATTGCCTTTTATAAGTGAATCTTTATATCATGTTTTAATGAACTTCCGTTTATTGATATGCTAAAAAAGATAGATAATGTAGTCTGAAGAGTCTGAGATTTCCAATTCCAGTTTTGAGCTGTTGTAGGGCTAATGCTTGTATTAAATTCAATGTTGATATCAAGCTAATGGAAGACACAAGTTATCCCTTTTGCACTGAAACCAAAGATCACTTGGATGGAAGTAGTTACATTGAATTGACATCACTCTTAGTCATTATACCTTACCTTTTGTTTTAATTTTTTAAAGCAACCGATGACAAATCCCTTCAACATACAGAATTCTGAGTTGGCTACAGAATTTTGATATAGTTCACTGATAGAAGATCCACATATATTATGGATTTCAACAGGAGGGAACAACATCTGATGATTATCTCTGGTATTTAGCATTTCACAATGAGTAGAAAACAGGAGGCAATGGAGACTGAGAAGTTATCAATAAGGATTTAAAGGATTTGTTTCATTTTTATAAGTCATTTGGCAGTAAGGGCTCAGTTGCTTGAGTAGCCTTGTTGGGGACCTTAGAGCCAACAATTGTAGTGGATTCAAGCCGAGCCTGTGTTTGTTCCCTCACTCACATGATAGGTTTTACTAAGCATTTGCAATCAGTATGCTACCGAGATCCATATGAAGAGGAAGCTCAAGAGGAAAGCTAAGCTAGAAGTACTACCTGGGACAATCTTTAATATAGGCGCATGATGGGCTTTTGGAGTTTATCTGCAGTTTTGATTGGCATAACTCAGCCAAAGCAATCTTAAGACATTGAGATGGCTATGATGATGATATTGAAGCCCTGTAACTTGGTAATGGGTTGGAACATAGTCAAATCAATCTCAAGCCATTTCTTTTGTGACCTTAGTAGTTAAAATGCACTATTTATTTTTTTTAAAATATTATTAAAGGCATTGAAACAAACTTTTATTTAGATCACATAGAAGAGGAAGCCTGAGAAGAAAAGTGGGCATGGAGAGCTAACTAGGACAATCTTTTGTTTAGATGTATGATGGAACTTTGAAGTCCATATGCAAGTTTTCTTTGTACCAATTTAGTCCTAGCAATTTAAAGAAATGGAGGTGGCCATGATGAAGATGTTGAAATTCAATTAAGTTGAACATGAGACATGTGTGTCTCAAGAATTGCAATTGCAAATGCATCGGTATTTTTACAGAACTAAAGGTGGACGATATCAAAACTCTAACTTATATCCGTAAACTAGGTGTGCAACTCTTAAATGATTCACTAGCCGAATCAAGCAAAAAGGATGTAACTGATCAACTTGTGCAAGTGTTTCACTGAAGTATGGAATACATCAACATTTCATTTGCTGAAATGAGATTTGGAGGCAGATGTTTTATTTAATGATCAATCAAATTCTACTTAAAATTATAACAGAGGATGTGGGCGGGAAACAAGAGGGCTCAGAAGTTGCAAGGAGCATTTATTAGAAAGATGCTATGCATCATATCATCTAGATGGCTGCATAAGTGTGCAAAAACAAAAGGTAATCATATGGATTATTTTAATTGATGACACTCTTGGACTATATGTCCATGGTTGGAAGGTTGTTATTTGTATTATCATGATATGCTCCCAAATCATGTGGTAGAAGGCAACAAGATGGAAGATGCCATAAAAAAGATTGGGAGCTATATAGCCTAACACTGGCAGTGAAAGAGTATAAAATGATGAATATGGAACAACATGAGCCCTACGATGTTCAAAACTTCTTTATTTTTATAACTTTTTGGGGTTTTTATAGGATGCCTGTGGGCCAAGCTGCAATCATGCATTAAAACTTCCATGTTGAACCTTTGGTTTGGCCATTTAAAGAATCAAGATTTGCTAGGTTGCTTACCCAGTCTTTCTGACATCTTTTTCTGCAAAAGCAAAAACAAATGGGTCAGCCCAATCCCAATTTTTATCTTACCTTTTGGATTTTTCCTCCTTAGTTTGCTTTGTTGTTGGATGGAGAAATGACTCAGAACAGCGTTGAATGGAAAAAAAGGATTCATGTAGCCGATTCCAACTAGTTTGGGATTAAGGCTTTATTGTTTTTGTTGTAGTTTGCATTGTCCGAAAACACAGCACCATTATATGATGAATTTGATGATTTTTTTTTTCCTGCATGGATTTAGGTTTGCTATCTGCTGTCCAATTCCATCAATATCACTCTAACTGTATCCCAAGAAAGTGTCTGGCTTACCTTTTTTCTTCATTTTTGGAGATTTCTCACTGCGTCAGACTACAGACATTCTCACACTTTTTAGATGCTGAGACATGAGCACAAATTTCAACAAATTATGGGTTTCCAATCATCTGGTTGTTGCATCTGCTTTGAAATCATAGTTGAAAATTTCACTAAAGCATGCTCAGTTACTTTTACAGGTCCAGATCATATGGCATACTAGGTTTGCATGGGGGGTAGGGGTGAGGAAAGCTATTGAGGAGACAGGATCTGAATATAACATTAGATGCACCCAAATCTGAACTTTAGCAACTATGGGTTCATTGGCATATGTGCCACCTGTTTACCTCTGAACAAGCAACCCTTAATAATTTTGCTCAGATTATTTTTCACCCCATCATAGTGCTCATGATGGTTGCTCCAATTTATTGTTTTTATCACATTAATTTCAAAGGGTTCAACTCTAAAATATTTTTGATCCTTTTGTCATGGAGATCTCCTTTGTGCTTTCAATTAAATAATCAGCGAAGACCCCAGCTCAATATCACAGCGGTTTTTATATTTTCTTATGAAATATTATGTCTTGTTTTTGGTTCCTTAGATATGATTTTGCTTTTAGCGAACTGTGTAAGGACCGTAAAGCACAAGTTTTCTTTTGGTATACAGATTGTATGAGTTGAATAGTCAAGATATAGGCATAAAGCTTCTGGCAAAAGATCTTCCGCCTCTTCAGTCTGTTGGACCTCAGAAATGTCTGGCTTTTAGCACAGATGGTTTGAAATTTGCTACTGGTGGCATGGTATGTATTTATCTTTCACCCCATATCTTGCAACTGGATTGCCAGACCATTAAAGACATTTACTCAGCTTATTATATTTATAACTATGATCAAATTTTCCATTGCCTGTTTGTTGTATTCTTTGTGGTTTGCATGATAGATGTATTGTCTCAAGTGATATATGTTGTTTTATATATCATGAACACAGATTATGTTGCAACAAGCTTTACAGATTACTTTGATAAATTTGAGAATATTAAACTACATCCCAAATTCCTGCCTTTTTTTTATTTTTTATTTTTTAACAGAGAACTGCAATGCATGCACAGTTTTGCCAAGCTAGAAACAACTATAAACCATCCTGATTTTTGATATGATTTGTTGCTGTTCATAGGATGGGCATCTCAGGATATTACAATGGCCAAGCTTGCAAGTTCTCTTGGATGAACCAAAAGCTCATAAATCATTCCGAGATATGGATATCAGGTAAAGCATGACATGCTGGTCTCTCTCTGTCTCTCTGTCTCTGTCTCTGTCTCTCTTATTTTCTATTGTTGGTCAATATGCTCCTTGCTTATTGCAGACTTAGATTTATTGATGAATTCCTATTGGTACATGTATAAAGGACTATATGTTGAACTTCTACTCAGGCATGAGCAGTTACTCTGTTTCTTTTTACATTTGTCGATGTGGTCCATCAGTCCACCTATCTCAACAGTCAAACATCACTTAGGATCTGTATTTAGTAAAAATTTATCTAGACCACTACAAGATTGTTGGAGCCTTTAGATTCTAACCATTATCTGTAAAGAGAAATTGCTAGGAAACAAGCTAAAAGGAACATCTGTCTGTCTAATTTTGAGAAAGTTTGTCTTGATGAGAGGCATACTTTTGAGTGGACTGGCTGCAAAGCATTTTGAGGCCAGCCAATGTTGCTGAGGATGCTTCCAAGCTACAATTGTTAGGAGTCTGATTTCTGTCATACAATATGATGTTGGACACATGTAGGCTATGAAATTTGTTATGAATCCTGATCAAATTTTCTCTGCAACTTGTTGCCTTTCAAACCATATACAACTGAAAATCATTTGGTAAATTTATGGAAACTTGATAAACAGAGTGTAATATCATTATCACAGAAGTAACACAAATTTAGAAAGTTAGGAGTATTAACTATTCATAAGTTTCAGGTAAATATCTCGTGAATACTGTGCAAACTTTTATGTCTATATTTTTGTCAGCCATGTGGAATACTAATGGTCAAGAGTTTGGTAGAGATATGATGCACAAATAACAACCTTAGAATATTATATATGAAGAATGATTTTTTGCATTTCTTCTCATATATTTCCATTCTTATACAACAATCTTCCTTTCATGTTTCTCCTTCAGCTTAGATTCAGAGTTTTTAGTGTCAACGTCTATTGATGGTTCTGCAAGAGTGTGGAAGATAAGTGATGGTGTTCCATTGGTCTCTTTGACTCGTACCTCGGTATAGTTTTTCTTTTTTCTTAATTTTAGATTTAGCATTATGGGTTTCTAGGTTTAGGAAATGCCAATTTTCTTGTGGTCTTCTATGTTGTATTATATATATATATATATATGTATATATTTGTTCCATTTGCAGGATGAGAAGATTGAATGTTGTCGATTTTCCAGGGATGGGACAAAACCTTTCCTATTCTGCACTGTTCAGAAAGGTAGGCTTGGTTTTGAGCCTGAGAAACAAAACTTGTATTACTTTGCTCTTAATTGTACCTGCATTTTATTCAAAACAGGTGGTAGGGTGGTGACTGCTGTCTGGGATATCAGCACATGGGATAGAATTGGATACAAAAGACTACTGAGAAAACCTGTCTCAGTACTTTCGATTAGCTTGGATGGAAAGTACCTTGCACTGTAAGTATATAAAATGTTTGCCATCTCTTATTTATGATTGCCAGTGTATAAATCTTTGGTTATTTGGTTACAGTGCATATTTGTTTAATGAGTTTACAAACAACTCATCTTACTGGACAATTATCTAAAGCAATTTTTGCTCCAACAAATTTATCTGGTTTCATGTATTTTTCTCAACAATAATTGATATTACCTGCAAGGTATCTTGTTGAAGTTTTTTTGTGAAATCTCATCATTTCCATCTAGTTAATCTTTGGTTTTCGATTTTCTTGACTATACATAAAATCCTCTTCAGATCTTCTTCTTGCATGCCTCATCACAAGCATTGCTTTATTGTTAGTTGGTCTAACTCCTACAGTTACTTCGTTTTCTCATTTCTAACCTTTTTTCCTTTTTACTATGCTTTCATGAATGCTCAATGATTCGATCCATACAATTTTCCAACTCTTGGTTCTATTATTTATTAAGTTCATTTATAAGTCTTAGAGCTGTGCATCAAGCTGAAACACATCAGAAATATTCCTAATTTTATTTATAAGCTCATGTCCTTGCTTTCATTTTATGCTTTGCTCTGGGTTAAGGAGGCATATAAGCTTCATATTGTTCTAGAAGTTATTGTAAATATGTCTCACATTAGTGTTTGCTTGTAATATGAGAAATTTTTGTTTCTATTCCAATATTGCTTTCTATTTAGTTATTTAAGTGGTTCGTACGGTGATATTAAACATGTTAGAGGTTGAGGTGTCTTAATGCCTTATAGCCATGTTGTCAACCTAGTTCAACCCATTTTCTATTTCCTGTAAGTTATAATCATTTATATTCCTATCAATATTAACTAGCAACAGATTAGGTCAATGATGAACCAGATATTGCAAGCATGCATATTGTAGGTTTTTCTTTATCATTTTTGTTCGCCTGACATAAGCATATGGAGTTGAGAGTTCTTTCAGTAATACATTGCCATGATGCCAACTCAATCTATCTATCCCACTTACAAAATTAGTTTTTCCCAATGTTCACCTGATGTAATGCCAGAATATGATTCTTTTTTGGCTACAACAGATTAAATTTTTTAGTTCTGGAAGCTATCTGTCTCACTTTTCATGAAAATTTAATAGACCTTTATCTTCATTCAGGGTGTATTAGACAGGGCCTTTAGAAGTGTTGTTGCTATGAGTAACTGTGTCTTGTTTTGATACAGAGGTAGCCATGATGGCGATATTTGTGTAGTTGAAGTAAAAAAGATGGAGATAAGTCATTGGAGCAAGAAGCTTCATCTGGGTACAAACATTTCCTCAATTGACTTTTGCCCTACTGAAAGGTAACAATCATGAATATGAACACACACTTTTCCCTATTGTTAAACATTGTTCTCTCTTTTCAAGTATTTTTGGAATCACACAAAAAATTAAATTTAAAAATGTAATTCTAGATAGTCATCAAACAAAAATTATAAGTATCAAACGTACTTTTTTATGTAAGATACATCTAGAAGAGCCACTTGGTTGTGGACTTAAAGTTGAAACTTATGTCAATTATTCTTTTAAGTTCAAGAAGAAGAAATAAACAGTGCTTGATTTTCGGTATGACCAGGAACTCAGCAGTAGTGGAAGTTCCCAAAATAAATAATTACTGCAAAGCTTCTATCAGATGAGCGATGCATGCTTAACACATGTTTATTTTTTCTTGAAATGTACTATGGATAGTTGGTTTGAATATTGTAGAGCGAATTAATTTTTAGATATGCCATGCATAAAATAGATTTAGATTATTTGATATAATCCTTCCCTTTTCTGTTTAGTTGTCCTGCTTGGTAACTAGCACAGTCCCAGTCCTCATGTAGAACCCATTGTTCTGTACAATCAAATCATAAGCATAGCCTTTATCATGGAATCACTATAAACAGTTTTTAGAGTACAAGCCATTATTTCGAAGTCAAAAACAACCTGTTTGAAACGGTACTATTATGTTGTGTAGTCATAGGTGGTCATTTAGGAGACTGAAGGATCAGAGTTTCAACTGCCTTAACATACCTGACTTTATTGTTGCTGCATCAACAGCAGAATTCTCCCTCTAATTGCTTATGCAACAATGTCTTGAAAAAGTAATTTTATAAATCCAAAGAGTAACATATCCAAGATAATAACATTGGAAAATATGGCTGAGACATTTTTCTAATATTTTTATATTCATTTCTTGCATATGATAACGGAATGCAAATTCTCCTGAACTACTTTTGGTATAAAAGTAATCTCAGTCCGTAATAATCAGTTGAATACTATATTATTTGTTATGTGAAGGCTTTGTTTGCTTTCAAAGGGTCATTGTCGGTAACATATAATGCTGTAAAGTAAGAAATTTTTCTGTTTTTAGGATTGTCACAAAAGTGCCAATAAGACAATTATATATGCTACCACTAATACATTATGTCAGTGCACAATCAGAACAATTGCATTGAATTTTGCCAACAAATTCCAAAAATCATCTGCTCAAATGTGCATTAGGCACTCTTACTTGAACAGTGAGCTAAAGGGTGCATCAGTTTCTGTCTTCACACTTTTCACAATGTTTTCTCTGTGAGGCAATCTTGCACAATATTTTTCCCTTCATCATAGTTCCATATTCTTGCTTTGTAATCGGGCACTCTGCATTGAAGAATTCGATGCTTCTAGTCCTTGCTTGAAGTAACAATGCCATTGGAATTCTATCTCCAGAAAATTTCATAATGATTTAAGGAGGTTATGAAGCTTAGATATGGCAATCTCGGAGGAGATGGAAGACCAAAAAAATGTTCTCATATTCAACTGTTTTGGAACCTAGGGATAACTTGTGGGGCCTTGCTGGTTTCTTGTCCAGTGATATCATCTTGTATAGACCGCCACCCTTAGACTAGGGGCAGGTGTTGGATGCGATTTTCAGAGGGTAGGAGTCTTCTGTCTCATTAAAGACTCCTGTCAATTCGTTTCCACTTTTTCCTCATCCTTCCTCACCTCTGCATCTAGACTTAAAACTGATTTGCTCTGAATAAGAATTTAGTCTTGGTGACATGAAATTAAGGTTGGTCATGAGTTACAACCTGAAACATAGCAATACCATATCTGGGCACATTCTGTCATCGTTTTTGTTTTTCGCCTGCAAATTGGTTGAGTGATTTTATTTACATTCCTGTTTGCATACAATGCAGAGTTGTGATTTCTACTTCAAATCAATGGGGAGCTGCAGTTACGAAACTCAATGTGCCTGCAGATTGGAAAGGTGCTTCTGTTTTTCTTGCATGTCCTAATATTCTACCCATTCCAAGTGACTGACCATTTGGTTTCTTGTTTCCTATTTTCTTGCAGAGTGGCAGATCTACTTGCTACTCTTGGGTCTTTTCTTGGCATCAGCAGTACTGTTTTATATTATTTACGAAAACTCAGATTCATTCTGGAACTTCCCTCTTGGAAGAAGTCAACCTGCGAGGCCATCATTGGAAGCCTTTGCAAGGGATCCTCAGTTTTCAGATGATCAAAACCCATGGTGATGAGTTGTCTTGCAGTATCAGATTGCAGTCATCTTCAGTTCCTCCGAAGGCAACATCATCAGTCCTAGTGCAATACTGACATCGAAACATCGCTTGCTGTGCTACAGGAATTCTGTTTGCTTTGCTGACTTGTTCAAATTATTCACGTGTATTTGAGCCCTAAAACTTGTCTGGTATCTCCAAAGTGAAACCATAATATGGTTCCGCTGTACTAAATTAAGAGGACTTGTTTCTAGCAGCCTGCAGCCTTTGCAGAAAAATTTCAGAATTCATTATTAGTTACATTTATTCTATTAAATTTGCTCTAAGGCAATCGACATGATCCTTTACAACCTCGACATTTGGTCAATTTCTGTCTTTCCTTTAGCCTTTTTTTTTTTGTTTGGATTCATTTTTTTGTTCTTCTGTTTTAATAGAAACCCAAGATGGTTGGAAGCCTCACTGTATCATGATGAGGGTGGGGTGGAACCATGGTCTCTTGTTATCATGAGAATTTATTGACTCTACTGGTGCTTTGTTATGAATTTTACTGTATGGATGTATGGGTGAAGTGTTGCAACGATAAGGAATCACACACACACACACACACAAAATAAACAGGGGTTGATGGGAGGAACGGAATTGACTCAGTTGACCAGAGATTCTTGGTTGTTGGCTAAGTTGGTTAGGCGACGTAACACTGGATTAACAAACGATGAACAAGAGGCCATTAGTGGTGTGCGACAAAAGAAACAGGCAAACGAGTCTTACCGCAGCTGGCTGCAGGCATCTCTTTCTCATTAATTCAGAATTTAATCTGGAGTGTGGTTGGTACTGGGTACAGTTTTCGTGCATTGAATGAAGTCCATTTCCGGAGGTTCCCATGGCTCCGTCTGAATAAGCCATTCTAACAACCGGGGAAAACAAAATGCGCCATGGGTCTTATCCATTAAGTCCTCCATTTTGGCTCTGCATGGTTCTGCCTGTAATGAACTAAAGGTAAATTTATTAGGACTTCTAGTTAGCCATCAGGCTAGTATTTCGATATGAGTTACAGGGCAAGACCTTGAGCTATCAATGGACGCCAAATATAAGGTACGTCTCCAAGTCCCGTCGCACTTGTGCTAAATGGCTAACATATTTGTGGGTGCAATTTAGACTCGTGGACCACACAATTATTAGCGTGTACATAACCATATGATGCAAGAAATCCACGTAAATGTTGTTGTGCAATCAAAACTAGATGACACAGGCTCACGTGCAATTTATTACGTTATGCACATGAGCTTTTTAAGAGAGACAGATAGAATAAGAAATGAACTTACATGAGCTACCTCCATCACATAATGGATGGTACAAGCTTCTTAAGAGAGACAAATGGAATAAGAAATGGATTTGGTTGAGCTCGAAGCCATCGGGCTGGCCGGCTTTTGGTTGGGTTTTGTGATCAGCTCAAATTTTCAAGTTTGGTTTGGACCTCAAATTAAGTATGAATAAGTTTTGGGCCAAGTTACTCAGTCCAATTTAGGCCTGCCTGACCCAAAGCTCATGCCAAGAGCCCAACCCGATTTAGTCTAAATTGATTATTAGCATCTTCTTCAAGAGTCTTTGGTGCTGGAATGCTCAGGCTAGGATTTGAAAAGAATTTCCAGCTTGAGTTCATCCCAAAGCTCGAAAGATTTTCAAACTGAGCACGGATAAATTTATGGCCTGGCCTAGTCCAATTCCAACCCCAGTATCAAGTCCCTATTCTAGAAGGCATATATTTGCATAACACTATGTCTATGCTGCAAGGCTTGTGTTTGCATGTCACCATCCCTATGCCACAAGAGTTTGTGTTTGCATATCAATATCCGATGTTGCCAAAAGCCCCACTAACAATTGGTAGCACTTTGGTTGGCAATTCACATCTAAGGATTTGAGGCTGCTGCTATATATATTTTTTAAAATATTACATGTTTGCAATAATCAAAACTACAAATTCAGAAGAAAGGGAGGCCACTGTTTAAATAATTATTAGCATTTGGGATCAACACAAAATACCATCAATACCCATTAGAATTTGCAAAGACCACCAACACCCATTCTTTGGGATGTTTTCTCCATCCTCAAAATTAATTGATTATTGGGACAAGCAAGAACAGAATCCACCCCACTATTATTAGGACTTATCCACTGATGACTCCAAAAAAATCCACTTCTGCCATCAGAAAACACTAGATACCATACGCTCAAATGTCTTAATAAAACTCGTGGCATGAAACAATAAAGAAAACATTAATTTCCAGTTGGTAATGTATCACCATCATGGACTGCAGCTCTATAACGATGTTGATTATAAATGATAAGTCTAAGGATACGCCAGCCACATCGATATGACGCTAGAAATCGGCAAGATGGATCACACACTTGTCTATTTTATTTTATTTTTCCTTTGATATGCACGGTTTGCCTTCTAATCTCTCATTTCCTAGCAATAGAATTTGTAAGCAATAATATAAAGAAAGCAGATTTATAGGGTATTGATACACATCAGGTGGTTGAGATCCTTATCTAATCAGATTAGGTGGCTTCAAATAAATCCTACTTAGGTGCTTCTTCAATGCTGACATATCATTAGTCTGGCATAGATGGAGGCACATATGACAAAAATAACACGACAAAAATAGCACGTGGATATTGTACATATTTGTAATAATTCATGATTTTATCCGAAAAGACTACTTTAAAGATATTATGAGAACTCCTTTTATCTCATTTAAATACTCAAGATTTATTCATTATATAATTAACGTAAGTCTAAAGAACATATTAGCATCAATTCACACATACTCTTTCATTTTATGTTTAGATGTTCTCACTAGACTAAGGATCTAAATTTAAATTCAAAGTTAAATTTAATTCGATCTAATTTGTAAATACGAAATTTTATAAATACGTTGACAATATAATTTACATGCATTATGAACTGATCAGTTTTATATCATTTGTAACAATTTAAGGTTTCATACAAAAAAATTAATCAAAAGATATTATTTAAAATTTTTAATCTCATATGAGTATCTGATATCGATATGCAGAAAGACCCTTCCATCGCAATCCCATTATTGAAGGCACTGGATAGTGTCGCCCCTTCAATTATATTGTGGTTTTACGCACTCTCTCTAACGCACACCACATGTGGTGTCTCTCTTTATTTTGCCCCTTTTCTTTTTTCTCAATTATCACACACACAATACAAATGAGCATATAACATCAGTGGTAAACCAGACTAGGCCCGCCAGTGGGCACAAATCAGCGCTTTGTCTGCTTCTCGTGGGCTTCGCTCGAAAAAGGAGCAGACGCAAGGTGCCAAAATGAACAGCAAACCCACTCCAATGGTAGTGCGGCACCAACCATTCCACTGGCTCTCTTTGGCCTGTACTTATCAAAGTATGGTTCTAAGAGGAACTAATCTCTTTTCAAGAACCTAACAGTCCAAATGCTTGCCTTTCTACAGAGAACTCACAACCAAGAAAAAGAGAGAGAGAGAGAGAGAGAGAGAGAGAGAGGGAGAGAATGTTAATAAGAAAAGTGGAGATCTAATAAGAAAAATGGGAGAAGGCGTGACCTTTGGGATCTCTCTTTTCTCCTCCTTTATTTATACGCACGTGTATGGTGTTTCCATTGGAACTGAAGAGGGTGGGGGATTCCATTGATGGGATAAAGAGGAGAGCCCACAAGAAATGCTTTCTTGGTAACAAATGAAGTGATGCCATAGATGGAATGTGTAGTCCAGGGTTGCAAGCTTATGGAGTGATGCATGATTCATAAGATTCCTTCTGCATGAATGTAGGCCTACAGTAGTGGTGGATTCACAATGGTTTCCATTCTATGCTGTCCAACCACCAGCTGTTTTTTCACAGAACCCACTTTAATGGATGATGGATGGTCTGACATAAATAAATTGGAGATCAAGAACAAGTAATGTACATAAACTAGAAGTGATCTTATCTGGAGGACTAATCGTTGCAAATTTCATTTTGATATATTATAGGCATAACATCATCAGTTAGCGTAGGTCGAATCTAGTTTTAGTTTAGTTTGAATTTGTTGCCTTGAGGTAGATAAGGTTATTTGATTTATTTTAGACTCCGAAACTTCCTGAAGGCAGCTGGTTGACTGACTTTGTGACCTATAATTGATGCAGGTCAAAAAGAGTCAGATTGGACTGTTCATCTAATTTACATTGCATATAAGACCAGTTCTTTTAGACAAAATCAACATAATGCCCAATTGCCTCATAATATAACTCAAGACTTGCATTATTTGAGCATTTTATGTCACAAGGGTCGTCATGGCTCTACCTTTGTTGTCCATGATATAAAATAGGTGAAAAGGTGCAATGAGAGAAATTTTAATAACACTTGTTCTGTTAATTTTTCTATAATGGACTTGGTACAAGAGCATCTAAGCTAGTTGCATGATATATGCTTAGCCATGTTCAACCCATAGTTCGCCAATCGCAATTAGGGTGTGCAAAAAAACCGACCATATTGCAAACCCAAACTGGACTAGTCATTTTGATTTAATTTAAATATATTTTTTCATATAATTAGTTTAATTGTAGTTTGAAAAATTTATATATTTTAAAAAACTAATTTAAACTCAAAAACCAACCTTTGCATAAATATTATTGTTTGAAAATATTAATAGATCAGAACACTTTTATATTCATATAAATCTCATGAATTTCTTCTATATATATAATCTTAAAAAGAATGAATTGCTTGAAAGCAATAGCATCCAATCAAAGGAGCTGTGCATTTGCTTAATTGCCTCCTACTATCCTTCACCAATTTATAGTTGCTTTAAGAGTTTGTTTTGTCGTTTGTAAGTTTAATGGAAGCAAGATACTAGAATTGTGTTCATGCCCATCAAAAATGTGTGATAATATATACTCAAGGCCTTGGTTGAGGAGGTGAAAAGATTGATACTCTGATTCCATGCTGAGGTGGTTAATTAGCATGATGCAATGCGACTCCCAACGACACGTGGTATGTATAAACTCTTTGGTAGTGCTTTGTTAGGCAGATCTTCCATACCCATATGGCATCACTTTCTCAGAATTCAAATATCCAAGAGCAGGATGCCCATGAATTTGAAAAAATCTATTTGATTTGTACGTTAGAATGCTAGAAAATGTATTAAGCTTGTGTTGGTATATGCCTGGAAATCAAACATTTGGGCAAGATTACAAAATTACTTTTTTATATCTCTAGCCAATAAAGGCAAAATTAATAAAGAATTTGATACGGTAAAAATACTTTCTTTTATGAAACAAATACTTATAGAAATATAAAATTATTTGAGAGGCTGTTTGATTAATCACTAGTAATAGAATCATCAGCGATAGCATCACTAATCATCCAACATCATCTCATCTTGCATGAGATATTCTAATAATAAAAAAATACGATGATCACAGTTTATTATGTTTGATATACCATGGGAATGAAAGGCTACCATACATACAATATCAATAACATTCTTAAAAACTTATTTACATAATATATTTTATATATTATATAATAATATAATATAATATATAAAAATTATTTATTAAAATATAAAATTAATAATATTATAAATATATATTATGCATTAATATATTATATTACAATATTATAATATGATAATAATTAATATTATAATAATATAATATTTATATCAATATTAATATAATGATATTAATATAATTTTATTGTTAATATTATAATATATAATATGTTAATGAATAATAATATAATCATTAGTAATATAATATATAATATATGTAATAATATTATTATAATACTGATGATGATACATTATATATTATTATAATAATAAATATTATATATTATCAATATATTAATTATAATATATATATATATATATATTATAAATAAAATATTATATTATTATAATATGGGGAAGAGATCGTTAAATATAGGGTAAAATTGTTTTATTATTTTTTTTATGAAGAACACTATGGTCATGATGATTCAATATTTATGAAGATGATGAATAATGTCATATTATTATTCAAAAACCAATACCAAATAAAATGATATTATTACCATTTTAAAATCATCTCATACCTAATATTTCTTGAGGAGTAGGTGGGTTTCATGATCCATGAAAAAAAAAAATTTCGGGGGTGCACCAAACGTGGGCGCCTTGGATTCCCTCACCACATGCTCGGTGCATTTGGTAAAATTTCATCAACCAATTGCAGCCTCTAAGCGGGCATGCCGACTGCGCCGGGATTTATATGTTTGGAGAAATAAATTGAAGAGGTCATGTGGAATCCATCCATGTTCCCTACCGCAAAGGCCAACACAGCAGTCAACGGTGTCGACGGGGAAAAGGGTGGGCGGCGGGCAGCCTCCGGATCTTTTGGTTCGCCGTCAGCACGGCGTAGAAGACTCGCCATCCCACCGCGAAACGTGCATGCCTTCTTTCATTATTAAATGAGTACCAAGTGCTGCCTCCATGCAAAGATAAAATCATAGTAAATCCATAGACAAGACGCAAGTGTCTTTTGAAACTCAACTTGGTCCATCATTATCCCATTCAGGGCCCATGTGAAAATCTTATTAAAACAACTTCTTACTCCTCCGCAAATTGAAAAATAAAAAAAAAAAAAAATTAATTTAAAATTTATGGACAGAAAATTTACTTTGCAAAATATGAGAAACTATTTTTATTTCAACGGAAATTCTATAAAGATAAAAAGTAAAAAAAAAAATTATAACAAAAATCTTTATATTTAGCTAATTTGTATATTGATCCTAATTTTTTTTTTTTATTGCATAAGAATTCATTTCGTTTATGTATTCTTTTAAAGCAATTAAGCTATTGAGCGAAAAGTTATTATTCTAACTTCGTTATCGTTTATAAAGGAGCTCGAATATGCCAACAGCATTCCGTTTACGTACACAACATTCACTTATTTACTTGTTAACTAATGCTATTTCTTAATTTGCTTTTAGAGAATTTAAAGTTCTGAAACAACATAGTAAGTTGATCTACGGTTCAATTGGGACCTCAATGAACTAGTAGATTGTAGGATAAGTATTATTACTCCGTATCCTTAAAAAAAAGCAAGAAAGAAGATCTCTTATCATGGGGCTTTGCCAATTCTCTCCTAATTGGATACGTTCATGCTTGTTGAGGCATCGATTTCCTGCTAACTGATTTTGATGAAAAAATAAAATAAAATAAAAAGACAAAATGGGATTGGAATTTCAGAAGAAAGGTTAGACACCCGCTTGCATTTTTAATTGAAATGGGATGGTCTTCAATCTCCCAAGATGCAAGATCTTGCTTCTACCGATTCAATTAATGGTTAAATCTATCTTGAATCAATCAATGAATAAAAGATTTGGTTAAAGGCGATCGATAATGTGTTTTATGATGGGAGTGGGTTGAGAAAGCACACGGGTTCTTCGGTGAGGCATTAATGAATTAATAAATCCCGCATTGATTGAAATGTTTAATCTTTCCCAGTCACTTTAAGACTGCTCGAAAGGTTAGTAACAACAAGCTCACAAAGTGGCAACCTCATCGGCTATTTCATTATTTTATCATTAATATTATTATTAGTTTTGGAGTGAAAGACTTCTCATGTCGTTTCTTTCCGAATTCAAATTCAAGGACAAAGCTCAAACTCCCTCGGAAAAAGCTACGGTTTTTGTTTTCCTTGAAAAATAGCCTTTCATCCATTCCAACAGTAATATATCTTTCGGAATTGCACTTGCTATCCAGACGACCGCTCGCCGGCCATTCTCTCCGTGCCACCTGGCAATATTCTGCCAAATAAAATTACATTGGTTCGGACTTCGAAACTAAGTTTGTAAAATAATTTGAATATTATTTAAAAAATTTGCTGCCATGCAAACATCATTCGCTGACGCCTCCCCATGAATATGAATGAAAAAAATCTTTGCGTAAAATGGGAGTTTCAAAGCCTTTAAAAAAAAAAAAAAATTATTTTTTTTGGATCAATGTGTAAACCAATTAAATTTAAGGGAACTTAGTTGTAATTTTTTCTCAAAAAATATTTATATCAAATTTTATAATAGAATATAATTTTAAAAAAATATTAGTATTTTTTAAAATAAATAAATAAATAAATAATTCATAAGTATAAATAATTGGTAATAAAAAGTACTATGCGATATGATTTATTAAAGAATATTTTCTTAGCTTAGTTAAAAAGCTATGCTACTTAACCACAATGACATCAATGCCCATAATCCCAAGGGGCATTAAGTGGGACCCATCTAAATGACCTAAATTCTCTACCGAACCAGCCAATCGAGAGCGAGCAACCAAACGCGTCGTCGGTAAATAGTAGATACCAAAGAGAGGGTGAGAGTATAAAGTAAGAAATCGCGCCGTTTTATTTAATGAAGAAATGGCTCGCCGCTTCATGCTTCCTCTCTTTCCCTTTTTTTTAGCTTGGCTGTTACCTTCGCTCTTAGCTTCTATCTTCTTTCCTCTCTCTGAGACGAAAAAGTTGAGAGAGAGAGGACATTCTCCGCTCTTTATGAAATCTTACGAGCTGGGCTTCTCTCGTTTCAAAGATCGCGCTTTTTGATATCTTTCTTCTTGCGCATTTGGGGTCGGAGGCGAGCGAAATGAATCCGCCGCCGGTGATCGTGCCGCTGGCGGCCATGGCTGTGATCGTAGCACACCTGGCCGTGTTCTCGACAGCAGCGGCGGCGGCGGCGGCCGCTGTCGGCGGGGGATTCCCGGCGAAGCTGACGCTGGAGAGGGCCGTGCCGACGCGGGGGGTCGGGTTGGAGCACCTCAAAGCCCGGGACCGGGCCCGCCATGAACGGATGCTGCTGGGGTCCTCCTCGTCGTCGCCGGTCACCGTCGCCGGCGTCGTGGATTTCTCCGTCCAGGGCTCCGCGAATCCGTTCGCCGTTGGGTATCTTTCCGTGTCCCATCTCTCTTATCTTTTTGGTTATTCGTTTGGATGGTGGACTGGTGGGTGGATTGTTTTCTCTTCTTTTCTCTTTTCTTTGGTTCTCTCTTTTTCGTCTTTCGGTTTCTTGGGGATTGTGATCGATGAGAAGATGGATGGCTTCCCCTTTTCTTTTTTTTCTTTCTGTTTTCACTTAATAGTATACTTTTGGGCTGGTTGCCTGTTTTTTGTCTTTCTAAATTTTGGATTCTTTAGGGTTCATCCTCAACTATTCTGAGGTATGGTATGTGGGAAATCACATTTTTTTTTTTTTTTAAATGGTGTGTGTGTGTGAACTTTTGTTTATTTTTGTAGATTTCGGTTTTTGTGGCATCGAAGCAGCTGGTTATGGCTCGTTTTAGCTTCTTCAATGATGCTATTGTTAAATTCTGCTTATAGAATTGATTTTTAAATTCTTGTAGTGGGTTTGTCTGGACTTTTGATCTTTTGTGAATTGAATTGTCCTGATTTTGGGTTTTAATTTCTAGGCTTTACTTTACCCGTGTGAAATTGGGTAACCCTCCAAAAGAATTCTATGTTCAGATTGATACAGGCAGCGATATCTTATGGGTGACTTGCAATCCTTGTAATGGATGCCCGACTTCCAGTGGACTCAATGTAAGGCCATTGATTGCCTCAGTCCCTTCTTCTTTTCTCCAATTTCTGAGATCGTATTGTTCCCATTACCGTCAAACTATAAAAAATCATGAATGCTTTTAAGTTCTGGACTCCATACAGGCCTTGACTTTTTAGATGTCTTGTACTACTTCATTGAGCTTCGTGAGAAAACATAATCCTATAAGTGGCCATTTGCCTTCTTTGCAGATCCAGCTGGAATTATTTGAGCCTGACAAGTCATCCACTGCATCACGGGTCACTTGCTCGGATGATAGGTGCACCTCTGCCATCCAAACTGGAGAGGCAGTCTGCTCTGCTTCGGATTCTCAGAACTCATTGTGCGGTTACTCTTTTCAGTATGGTGATGGAAGTGGCACTTCTGGATTCTATGTGTCCGACACGCTATACTTTGACACAGTCACTGGGGATGAGCAGACTGCAAACTCTTCGGCTACCATTGTTTTCGGGTAACAGTTCACGATGGATCTTTATTAGCATAGAATTGTTCTTAGTGTTCTTATGCTAGTTTTAGCTGATGGTTGATGGGAAATGATGGATGATTGACTTATTTTTCCAACAAGCATAGATTATGGAAGTCATGTAAACCAGACAGGATACGTATCCACAGAAATTGCAACACAAAGTTTGCCTTTTACATTTGTCTTATGCACCCTAGATTGTGGCACACTCATTGGAGAAAAACCGCTTTGAATTCTTCCTTTTGTTGTCTGCTTCAATATGTCATAATTAGACAGAGTTGAGGACAGAGACAAATGTATCCACGTCTAGCTAGAATTATGAAGCTTCGAAAATAGTGGATTTTCACAAGCCAATTTGCTGAAATATCAGTAGAGCTAATTGCTATTTCTTTTTAATTCCTTCCAGTGTTGTCCTGTGATTGCTGATTTCAGACTTGAACAATGCCAGTTCCCTGAGCTAGGACCTAAGAACAGTAAGCCAATTCAATATTTCCCCATTATAAATTTGTGTGTCTTGGATAGTGGATATATTATTTCCTTGAATTAGATAATATGGAATAGTTATCCATGCTCTAAGTTATATTCCATATCATCAAGTCTGAAAGATTGGTCAAAAAAAGTTGCATTGAATATTCTGTCAACTTGCTGCACTAATGTGTGCCTGGTGTACAGGTCAGACATGTGCATCAAATATACATTACTTCTTTTTCCTTCTTACAAAGGTTTGCTTGGATTTGCTTATTGCTTTGGAATTACCTCTAAAACAGATGTAGCAACTCACAGTCTGGAGATCTGACCAAGTCAGACAGGGCTGTTGGTGGGATTTTCGGATTTGGACAACATGATCTGTCTGTCATTTCACAGCTGTCCTCTCTAGGTGTGGCCCCCAAAGTCTTTTCTCATTGCTTGAAAGGGTCAGACAATGGTGGAGGCATATTGGTTCTTGGGGAAATTGTGGAACCGGGTATTGTCTATACCCCACTTGTTCCATCACAGTAAGTGCTCTTTTTCGCTATATTTGTTGCTAATGCTATTGACTTTGTAATTCTCTTCTTCCATAAAAAATGAATTTATAATTCTTTTCAACGTTATGACTGCTTATGTGTGGGTAGGCAAATCTATATTGCATGATATACAGATTTTATTTGTTATGGCTGCTATTGTCAATTTTTTGAGGTCTATTTTGCTCAAAAGAAAATTATACTATGGCAAGGCCTGCCGTTTAGGCTTTATTTTTTATCATTGAGGAACCTTTTTTTTAAAACAAAAAATCAAGTGGGCCATGCAATGCATGTCAAAGGAAATATAATGAACAAACTAAAATATTGCAAAACTGAAAAAAAAAATTAAATTTATAATATAGAACATAAGAAATCATTTAAAATAAACTAAGAATGATGCAATCTCATAATTAGTTAATATTATTTGGAATTAATTATTTACATAAATTGCTAAATATACCACCATTTGGTACATTTATCTTTCTTGTTTATCTCAAAGAAAGAGAGGGAGAAAATCAAGAATGAGCATGCATATATGTGCACGATCATGTTTGAAGCACGTGCATGGGTGAATGTTTTTCCAAACCCAAAAGCAAAGTTCACATATTGTGGTATAGGGGCAACTGAATCTTGTGTTAGTATGGTAGGTATTGTGGTACACCCCCATATGAAGTCATGGCTTGCTGATACAAGACTTGATTGGCAAGCCATCTTCGTATGATAGTATGGTACATGCCACCTATTGCGGTACGTGGTGATACATATTGTAGTATGATTGTTTGTCAAACCTTGCCCAATGGATGTTGATGCTCTGTTTGTGGATGCTGTTAAGGACATCTTATTATAAGGGGAGGGAAAAAAGGAAAAAAACAAGAGAGGGTGAGATGTAGATGATTGGGCAGTTGTATACAGAAAAAGGAGTTTTACAATGTCACATCTTTTACCCTAAACCAAAAAGACAGTGGCATACCAACTAATATTTGCTAAAGTAAAAAGATAGTGGCATACCAACTAATAATGCTAATAAAGGGATATAAATGATACAGAGAGGGAAAAAGAATGAGATCCATGAGAGAAAGATATGTATAATTATATCAAAAAGGAGAGAGGTGCAAGCCTAGTTAGTCATGGCAATTTAAGAATTCAATATGAGAACAATTTTAGGAATGGAGAAATCAGCCCCTTCGGGATGTTAGATGGGACAATTAGTTCAGGACATGGGAGTGCCTTATTATCTCATCCTTTTCCTTGTTTATATCCCATCCTAAAATCAAGAAAGAAAATAGAAAGAGAAAAAGGATGGGTGTTTCTAGCATGTTTTGGGAGCAAATTTGATAGACAAATTACCTATGGAATACATCAAAAGTTCTTTTAACTAACAGTATCGATATCTCACTCTCTTTCCTCCATTTATTTACCTATTCATAAATGTGTTCTACGAACCATCATTCGTTGAACCTCTCAATGGTAATAAATTTATGTATTATATCATATAAAAGTTTAGGTTGTGGTTGATTTTTGAAAACAATCCTGTTTTCTATTACCATTTTCATATAAAATGAAAAATGCTTGACAAAACATGTTTGATGATTGAAATTGAAAACAATTTTTTTGGTCAACAGAACTTCAAAATGATAGAAAACTGAAAATAATTTAAAGATATTTTTCACTATTTTTCATTAAAATAAAGAAAAGAATAGAAAATAAAGGTTAGAGAACTTGAAAACATGAGAGTGAATGATATTCTTTTTAATTTTTTTCTCTTATCCTATTAAAAAGCATTGTTTATAACTAAAATCAATAATAGAAAATAATTTTTATTCTTTCTTACCAAATGCATTTCCTAGAGATCAGAAAGCATATAATAAAAATTATTTTTAGAAAATAAAAACAGAAAATGAAAATGAAAACGTTTTTGCAAACCAAACATAGCCTTAGTCTTTCAGTGGCATATGGACAACATATTGTTAGATGAAATTTAGTAGTTTTCTATGTGATATAGCTAATTCTCTTATATGGGATAATGAAACTACCTCTGCTACACATAAGTGTGAACTATGCTAAGCCTCACCTAGACTTGGGGCCATCATATACAGTTCCAAATTCTTTTCTTCTCCCTTTCTTTATTTGATTTTTCTTCATACCTTCCTTTCTTTTCTTTCTTTTTAGCTTTTTTTCCCTCCTTCTTCTCGTTCTTTCCTTTACTTCTTTCCTTGTTTTCTTTTTTCCCTCCTTCTCGTTCTTTCCTTTACTTCTTTCCTTGTTTTCTTTTTTCTTCTTATTCCCTTTGTCTCTTCCTTTCCTTTTCTTTCCTTCTATTCTTCTTCTTTCCTTTCTTTCCTTTTTTTTCTTCTTTCCTTTTATTCTTTTCTTTTTCTCCTTTTTACATGTGGATGGGTAAATTTAAAAGTACTTTGAACATTCATAATTCTTAATTAGATACTTTAAAAGTATAATATATTACTTTTAAACATCTATAAACTTTAAAGTAATCCTTCAAAACAAAAAAAAAAAAAAGAAAAAGAAGTCAAAAAATTGTTGTAACGGCACTGAACTGGCATGCATCTGTGCACCAAGTGTTGGCACAATATGATTTGGTTCTGTAACATGCTAGTCAAGTGTCAGTATAGCGCTTGGTAATGAAACTGCAGACCTTGCTTAAAGTTACGATGTTTAAGATTTTTCGCTCCACGTAATAATTAATGGTGTGAGCTCTCATTCCTTTAAATAGTAAAACATGAGCCATACTTTAGCCGTTAACCAGCTTTAAATTTGATTATTAAATATACATTGGAGCTGCATGGTTGGTTGCTTATAGCCAGACAGTTTTGCTAAAACCAAATTTGATGTGATGCCTGGAGGTACTTGTTGTCTTGTTCTTTCCCTCTTAGACGTGGTTTAGAAAGGCGACCAGTCATAAACAAAAGTAAATTGGTCAAGATCACATATTTTCTGAAGGAGAAGAATTCAAATCAGGCCTCATGACCAGTGTGATGATGAGATTTTCATGACACTACATAAGTTTTGGTTTGCAAAGGACATGCAAATTCTTGCCTATATGCCTCTATTTTGCACCAGTACATGTTCACATGTGCTGAATGTGTACTGGTGCATGATTTTTCAGGAAGTTTCTAGAAACCATGTGACCATTTTTTAGTTTTTATGGTTGTAGATAGATCTTTGACCTATGTTTCTGGATGGCTTTTTTCATGCAAATTTTATGCCATGTCTTTCTTTAGATGATGACTACCTTTTTTTGTCCCCCCCTTTTTTTCTCCTTTTCATATTTCAGGCTTCATTACAACTTGAATCTTGAGAGTATTGCTGTCAATGGGCAAACTGTACCTATTGATTCCTCTGCGTTTGCTACATCAAATACACAAGGAACCATTGTTGATTCAGGCACCACACTGGCTTACCTTGCTGAAGAAGCTTATGGTCCTTTTGTCAACACAGTGAGTTTAACATGTAATTTTTAAGCTTTATTATTTGTTCTGTGGAATGCTGACTACTATTATTGGGAGCGAATTCAACTTCTTCTCTTTTGGTTCTTAGGAATTATCAGTTTCTTGCACAGTTGTATTTCCATTTCTGCATATCTGAATTTCCTGATGCTAAATATGTCAGTTGAATTTATTTATCTAAACTAGAAAAGGATTCTTTCTCAGTTCTGATAGATTGGCAACCCTTAGCGTTAATTGTTTCTAATGCAGTCATGCCATCTAATTTTTATGTGTCTTTGAACTCTTTTTTGGACATTGAGCATCAGAAACTTCTCCTGCCTACATTTTGTTTAGCCAATATTTATCTTTGCTATTTTCTTTGAAACTTCCCTCTTCAATTTCCATTTTATAAGCCTACCCTTTCTTTTTTAAGACCTTTTACAATTTCTTACCCTCTACAGCCAGCAGCACACATTGAATGAGCTCAACTAGTTCTTCAATGGCAATGCTCTATGTTTTATTACTTCTGCGGCTCTGCCCCTTAGTTTCCTTTGATATGCTGATTTCCGAGTTTTACTTTCCATTTTGACCTATAGATCCTTCTTAATATCCTTTCCTGTGTTTAGATTCGTTGTAAACATGAAAAATATGACTTAAGAACTTATTTGTTGGTTAGCCTTGCAATCTTTTTCCCCCTTTGTTTGCAACTATGCCTCTTAATTTTTTTTTTTTTTTTTTGGCAGATAGTTGCTTCCTTGTCATCATCAGTACATTCCTTTGTGGCAAAAGGAAACCAATGTTTTGTTACATCTAACAGGTTTTATTTCTTTTGCTACAAATGAAATCAGCATTTTGAATATTTTAACTGTCCTACAAGATTGTACGAGTTGTTGAATATGTTATCACCCTAATACATCTCTTATTTAATAACAGTGTTGATGAATCATTTCCTTCTGTTACACTAAATTTTATGGGTGGTGCATCCATGTTATTGAAGCCTCAGGACTATCTTTTGCAGCAGGGTTCTATTGTAAGTTTCTTGACATGCTTCATTGACTAGCTACTTGTTAGCAATGGCATGATTATATTGGCATAGTTTGTCAAGTAGGTATTGTTTTATTAAACAACCTTTTCAATTCTCCATGTACAGGACAATGCTATTATATGGTGTATTGGTTGGCAAAATAACCAGGGTCTAGGAACAACAATATTAGGAGGTATGCGGACCAGAACTTTTCATCAGATTTCTTTTTTTTTTTTTTGTTGTGAGGATGTACTAGTTATTTAAATTTACAGATTGTGTATTGATCATCCACGTATCTTCTTTGTCTTCCTCTACCTCTCCTTTTTTCTTTCTTTATTTTTTTGGGTTACACATGCATTTGTGTCTTAGGGTAACATCTTGTGAACTTCGTATTTTAGGAACATATATCATGCAGTACTTACCAAAAAACCTTTAGTGTAATTCACTATGTTTGACATTTCCATCCTCAACATGATATGCCGCCCACCCCACAAAAAAATATTATCTATTTTAATTTTCTGCTAAGTAGTGTTTTTCTTTTTCAGCATCAGGTAATTATAGAATTTCACTTTTTGTAAATAAGTGATGCCAAAGACTGCACAGTCAATCTACTGGCTGTAATTGGGTTTTTCTAAGTGCTGTCCGGACAAAGCTTAAGAAGAGAGGCAAAATTAAGGTTCTCATCTTGATGAGTTTAGAATACTTTGTGGATTTTAGGTTTTGAGGCTATAACATTCTTTTCTTATTTTATGTGAACAAAAAGCAAAATTTCTAGCATTTGGTATTTAGGGATAATAGAGCTTTGGACTTTTAGTTGTATTCTTTGGGAAATAACCAGATGGTGATCTTAGTACGTGGCTTCTTTATCATTTTGATGGCCCCAATGTATGCACTTTATATAAACAAAGGTCCATATCCTTTGTTTCCTTTGGTGGGGGGGAGAAAGAGAGAGAGAGAGAGAGAGAGAGAGAGAGAGAGAGAGTGGTGGGGAGTGTGAGAGGAGGGCTGTGGAATAAAGGTGCAGTGGAAGAGTTTGCGTGTGCTCGAGTAATGAACAAAAACATACCTTCGCTGTTTACAAATTTTAGAAGCCAATGGGTTCAAGATTATGTGGGTAGGATGGTAGAAAGAATGTCCTAAAGGAGAGGGAGGAGAATGGAGAGAGCTCCGGCAAAATGTACTGAACTCACTATTTATGTTAAGACTGGACTCACGACCATTCATTTTCCCACTTAAACACGCCACTACCAGCCGTGCACCTTTCCATATTTATCTGTAATACTTCACCAGCTCGTCCTTGTCTGTCATATTTCTGTTGATAGCTTCCAAGATCCATGACGTATTAAAGCAAGCCCATTGAGATTATACCATTATCTCGAAAGAGAGCCTCGTCCAAACCGACTTTTCAAAACCTTTAAATGCTGTCCTAGGCAAATACCAGACTCCATGAGCCATTGCATGTAAAACATTCAGAAGATTTGGACACAAACCCAACTTTGGGTTACTATTTCCAACAACTAAAGTAGACAATTTGTTTTCCAGAGGCGACGATTCATTTAACTTTGGGTTATGACATCTTAGACCGTCACTAAATCCCAACATATTTGCTATGGCTGCTATGACTGTTAACTTTGGGTTACTATTTCCAATTATCCATTTAACATTGTCACCAATATTTTTATTATATTTACCTTTTTCATTGCATGCAGCTTTTAGCTTGTTTTTTTGTACAGTAAAATTCAATCTTTTGACGTTAAGTTTTTCAGAGTATTATATGCTATTTTATTTGTAAACCCAGTTTTTTTTTTTTTTTTTTTGATAATTACTGTTTCCTCTTGTACAGATCTTGTTTTAAAAGATAAGATATTTGTTTACGATTTAGCTAATCAGCGGATAGGCTGGGCAAATTACGATTGTGAGTGCAACAATCACATTAATCCTTTTGTTTTATTTTTTCCTCCTCTCCTGTTTAAAGAAAATCAACCTCATCTATTGTGTTTCCTTCGTTCTCAGGTTCTCTTGCGGTGAATGTTACCACCTCTGGTAAGAACGAGTACCTCAACAGCGGTCAGCTGGATGTCAGTGGCTCGTCACCCGCTGCATTTTGGAAGCGGCAGCCAACTGAAACTGCGGTATTCGTTGTGTATCTTTTTATTCTTGCCATCTTACATCGACAGCAGAACATAGGGGGATAGTAATTCCATTCTTTTTTTTTTTGTTTTTTTTGTTGATGTTCTTAGCGACATTTATGTTATTTGATAGGGCCTTCTTACTGTAAATTTGTTTTTCTTTGCATGTTTGTGATAAGGTCTAGAATCATGTGGCAGTGTTTCCCCCCTCCTTTCTCGTTATTTTTGATTTGAAAATTTTAATTTTAGTCCAGAAAATACTTTGTAACGCAAGTCTCGAACAAAGAAAAGTATAAACTTTTTATCTGACAGTCCCATGCTTCCTAACTCTACTGGGCCACATCAGATCATTCCCTTTGTTTTTAAATAACAAGTTTAATGAGCATATGTTTTCTTTTTTGGGTCTAAAACTTTTTATCTTGATTTAAAATTTTGATTCGTCCTTTTAGAGCCCGTTCGTGAGAATACTTTATTCCTACGTAATTTGAATTCCTGCATTTTATGGGAAAGTAAATCGCATCGGTATTATGAGATTTATTTTTCCATCGCAACATGTTTCTTTTTTCTTTCTAACATATCCTTTTTTTTCCGTTATATACCTTTTTTTTTCTCAAATTAGCGAGAGAAAAAAACACTTCGCTTCAGATTTACATATGTCATGTCAGCTTGATCTAAAACTTTTTATTTTGATTTAGAATTTTGATATCTTGATATCTTGATTATTTTTTATAACCCATATAGAAATTAAAAAAATTTAGATGGAAAAAAAAAAAATTTAAGAACTAAATGATATAATTGGTATTCTGTATTATTTTCTTGAGAAAGAAACTGTTTAACCAAACGTTACAGCTTCATTCTTTCTTAGGAAAATGCCTGTTTTTCATATTCAACCAAACGTGATAGTTCAGACATTCTATACCTGGGAATCTAATTTTTAGATATTCTATTCCTATACATAAGTTACTTCTTGTGAACCGAACAAGCCCCTAGTGTATTCTAAAGGCATGCATCTGACTTTGACTTTTTATGGAAGCACATGGCAAACCAGCTGACCCATGAATGATTGGCAATTTATCCGTGCAACATCAAGGCCTGCTCGCCTCAACACATATCACACATGTGACATGTAAGCCATGTGCCATTCGAGATGATAACGAATGATTTGGAGTATTTTTTTTGAAAAATTTTTTCATGGAGAAGTAAAATCAGAATTTTATCTTCCAATTTGATACTTTTTTAAATAAAAAAAAAAAAATTTATATTTTTCAGTTTTTCAAATGTGTACTAGTCCTAGAAAATAACTTTTGATTATTTTTGATTATTTTTCTCTTAAAATAAAGTAATATCTTTCTTATATTTTTTACTACTATGCCACCATCAATCATTCTTTATCCTCCACCATCACCACCACCATTACCATCACCGGCACCACAACTACTATCACCGCCACCCTCCTCCATCACCCTCCACTATTATATCTCAAAACATTCACAACCTTCCATCACCATTACCTTTGTATCTCCACCATCCACGTTTATCACCTACCACAATCATTATCACCACCACGACCTTCATATCTCCACCACCCACATCCACCACCTATCATAAACATTATTACCATATCTCCATCACTCATCACTATCGCCATCATACCTGTGCCACTCCCAACCATATATTCACTAGTTACTATTACTTTTACTGCTGATCTTTCATCACTGACCACCACTGCTACCCCAACTATCGCCGACCATCAGTGTCACAATCATCATTACTACTAACACGTTCATCATTCTTCATCACTATCACTACCATCATCATGGCTCATCATGATTGTAATTATTACCTTTACCATTCACAACCATTATTATCACTGTACCTCTATCTTCCAACACTATAACCATCATAGCTATGGATGATCTCTATCTTCCAACACTATAACCATCATAGCTATGCCATCCATCATAACTGTCATTTTTCTTCACTATTTACTACCATACCTTTACCATCTATTATTGCTATCACTACTAGCATCACTATATCTCCATCATTATCACCCTCTTCCACCATCCAGTATCTTACTTTTACCATTAACCATCCTTTATAGCTTTTTTTTTTTAATTTCTTAAATTAAAAATAATTTTTTATTTTCAAGAAATGAACATGTTTGTCAATGTTTTCATAGGAAATAAAACAGAAAATCAAGAAGAAAATTGAATATAGAGAAAAAAAAATATTATTCACAACTAAACAGGCCCTTAATTTTTCAAAGTTTGTGGCAGGTTTCAACGATATAATGATAATATGATTCCATTTCTTCTGGGAAAGTTTGCACATTACGATGAGGTCGGAGAGGACCCCGAGATTCTTCTGGTGTATAGTTTTCAGCTCTATCTTTAAAGAGAAGATAGAAAGCTCTCTCGACTGCCTTAATGTTCAAAACTTGTAGCAAGCTCAGTGGCCCCTTTCTCCATAACTCCAGAAGATTAGATCCCATGCCATGATGCTCCCACCACTTCCCGGGACAGGCTTTGAAACTTGAGGTCTTTAGGACCCAGCCAGACATTAAAATTGTGTTGTGGGGGACTAAGATTCTGTTGTGGTCCAGCCTAAGCACATTCCACCCTTTAATAAAAGGCAAATCCATGCTGGCCACAATGGTGACAGAATTTATGATTATTGTAGATTAACCTCAAAGGATACTCTTTTTTTTTTTTTCCTTTTTCTTTTTCCCCTAGTCCTCAGAGAATGGTTATAATTGCTTGCTTATATTTTGAGCACAAGAAAATCCCAGCTGTTGCATCAAAATTTAGAAGGTTAGTGCCAATGATGGTTCAAATTAGTGGTAGAAAATCTAAATTTCTAAATTAAAAATATAATTAATAATCTTAATGTTATGAGTATAAGTATACATACAACATAAAATAAATCGTACCTAAATTTATTACAAGATCTGTAACTATTCTTATTGCAGAACTTAATTAAAATTTTTGTGTGTTATAGGAGAAAAAACTTTTCTCTATCATAAGATAGTGAAAGTATTGCTGCTTAATGAATTAATCGTAATATTTATAGGATAAAAATAAAAATTTTCTTTTATGATAATCAACTTAATATTTACCTTATCAAATAAGAACTATATATTCATATGACTTACATCTAATATAAGTTTATACCAATATAATATGTATCAAATATTTTAATAATATAAATAACGATGGCTAAATATCATTGACTTAAATAAACTGTTCTGTTTTGACATTCAATTAATTCAAATTTAATTAAAAAAAATCAAGCCAATCCACGTAATAAAAGAATTTCCAAACAGTTGGTGGTTGCAACCATGTAAAAAAGTTGGGAACTTCCAGCCCTCCGATTCCCTCATCCACTTTTTGCCTACCCCACCAAGAAGGTTGGCTTCTACGTTTGACTTCATCCACTTGCATTGACAGTTCCATGTGACATGAATGCTTTAACCCCATCCAAGAAACATGGAGGCAATATGGTGAAAGGTAGCTTGGTCAGCTAACTAATGATGATCTTTTTTTTAAAAAAAAAAAAAAAAAAAAAAAAAAGAGAGAACAAGAAGTTTGCTATAAGATGTCAGCGGTCCTACTTGGCAATTGATAATACTGTAATCGCTGACACAATCAACTCTCTATCTAGAACGATTAGAGGGAAAAAATAAAAATAAAAAAATCTTAGACAAATGATATCATAAAAAATAATGAAATGTGATAGGCGCTTGAAAAAAATATGGAATAGAGTGACATCAAGAGAACATGTCATAAGACTGTTAAAGCATAATTCCACTTGCTGCTCATGATATGAAGCGATTTTATCACAAGTAAAAATGAAAATAATAAGAAGTGACGCAAGATTGTTACAGAACCAACTCCATGGCCCATAAACTAGTAATTGCACTGGGAAATGAGAGAAAGTGGCATGATGATCCAAAAATTAATCATAATCTCATGCAATGTGAGGAAGAAGCATAATTATGCATACCAAGATCTAATAACTCTATCTCCAAGTATCATATTTTTTAATGGATGCGCAAAGATGAAGAAAATATATTATATGAAGCAAAACAAAAGAAGGATGATATTAAATACAATATTAAACTTTCATGATCCAGTGGATTCACAGATATTTATCTAATGCTGTTCCTTCTTGAGTTAGTCAAATGCATTGTGGTAGCTTGATATTAATACATACTGAAGGCTTGTGCAATACATGCCAAGTTAAAAGCGAAGACTAGATATTGAAAATCCAAAACTTAAAAAAGAAGCATTAAATTTAATTTGAGTAATGGATCAAAGTGTAGGATCAGACAAAATGTAATATAATTTGACCTAGAATGATTGGAAAGAGGCTGTGCATGATAAATATCCACCATGTAACAGTATTCATGTGAACTGTTTAATTATTCAAACAAATCTAAACCTTTTTAGCACACCCTACTAATATTGCTATCAATTTACTTTGGTGCAGTATGAAATTTTTAAGAGTGTTTGTACCATATTCCAGACCCTAAGATGGATTCAGAGCACGATAATCCACCACAGACAAAGTATGCAAGAGGTTTATACAACTGAATAGCATCAATTCACTAAAACAAAACTACTATTAATTAATCAATTAAAATAATAATGTTCAAATCACAAAAGTTACCAAGTGTTTCAAAAACTGATATTAAACTTAATTAATTAACTAACTAATTTAAAGATAACATCAAGTCAGCTAGCTGACTAACTAGCTAAATAGAAGATAGCTAGAAGCAAGGTCTAGCAGGTTCAGCTTTTACTCAGTGTTTCCTTCTTATTCCATTAAATCTGAAAAAAAACAATAAAATATTTTATGAACTCATATTTAGTAAGTAATACTAATTATAAACTAATTATTATAAAAGTTAATACAAATTTTCATGAAACTTTACATGCCATAGCTATTAGCTTCTTATATTATTACATTTAATACTGTCATATCATTATTCAGATTTTTATGTTTATTTTTATTAGAATTGTTACAGTATTAATTATCAAAGTTTTCATTTCATTATATATTTCATGTCATCAAATTTCAATTATTATTTCAATTACTCTACGGTCAAATACTACGATTATATTTATCCCTCTAATAGGGCCAGAACACTGCATTTAACTTTATGAATGGGGATTAAAGCAAAACACCATATTTAATTTTATGATGTTCTTTTTTTCTTCCATATATTCTCTATGAAGGTGGGCCTTAGTATCAGAATAGAACAGAATAGAAGAACAAAATCAATCATAATGGACTGAGAGTTTATGTACTTAATTAATTCTTTATTGTTATTCTCTTAATATTCTTACTTGCTGTTAGTATTATTATTATTAATAGTATTTATTTATTATTTTTTTATTTTTTATAGGTATAAATATAGTAAGGCTTTCATAATAAATAAATTAAGATTATTTGATTAATACAATATTACCATTATTTAAAATTTATAATCTGTACCATTTTTTTTACAATGCATTAACAATGCTATCATATTTTACATATTAAATAATAATAATAATAACAATTCTTTTTAATAGTAAATAGTAACAGAACATTCATGCTAATTATGCAAACTTGATTTGCTGAGCAATATCAATAATCATAACAAGTAACTTTTCATATTTTAATAACAATTAGCTAGAATTTAAAAAAAGCTATTTATTAAGATAGTTAATTCATAATTAGTCTACTTACCTTCTTCGCTAATCCCAAAAATATTATGCAGTTCAGGGGCACTGTTCACCTACCTAATAAGTTTTAAATTAATTTTTATAATTATAATGGCTAATAATCTCTAACTCAGGTTCAGATAATAAAAGTTAGGTTCACTATTTTGGGTCCCTAATCTCAATAACTATGTTAACCCAAAAATTAAGCTGGGTTAAACCCTACTTCTAATTAAACTAGAACCAAAACTTATTTTATCCTTTTAAGTCCCAATTAATTTAATGTAAGACAATTACCCAAGCTTAAATGGGTTAAGCCCAAATTAGATGTGGCTGGTTAATTGGTTCACTATTAGACAATTACCCAGTTCTTCTTCCCAAGCTCCATTCACCCGACGCTTTGGTCCACTCTTTGCTGGCCCTTTGGCTGGCCATGGCACTGCTGGACATGACCCAATTCTGGCCATAGCCAAGCCCTAGCCTAGGCGAGGGTCCGGTCGGCTCCCAACCTAAGATCGGCTACGAACCACGGGCGCAGAGGCTGGTTTCTCATCACATCAGGGCATGGTCCCTAGTCTTTTAGATTTTATCTTTCCGATGATTGCTGGAAACATTCTCTAGGTGCAAAAGAAAAGGTTAGATCATGGCTAGGGTTCCTACCAAAAGGATCCCGTCGTCGGAGAAGAAGATGGTGTCGGCAAAGACTTAACCTAATGCTCTGTTTCTTCCTTGAAACAGAGCACAAGCAAAGCACCCTAATCAGCCGCTTAAAGCCTTAAATCCCATCTACATTTGGCATGAAATCTCTTCCTAACTGATTCAGGGATCAAAAGAAAAACATCAAAAAACTAAAGCTGAAATCTTACCTGAAGAAGGCTTGCTTTAAATCAAGGAAGAACGGCTTCTTCCTCTTCCGAGCTCTTCCTCCTGACCAACCCTCAAAACCAAATTTTAATCCTTAATTTCTCTCGTTTGATGGTCAATGATTTAATTGATATAAATAGAAGATGAGAGGGTAGAGATAAGGATTATCTCTCCCTCTAATTGAATTTGGGAGGAAAACGAGGGTAGAGATAAGCCTTCCCTCCTTTTTCTTCTTCTTCTTCTTCTTCCTTTTTTTTTTTAATTTTTTTTTGGTTTGAGTTGGCTTAACCTAGACCGGTCCTCACAGTTTGTTTATAACTTTCTTAAGTATTGGCATCTTTTGAAAGGGATGCCTATGTAATGCAGGCATGGAATTAAGTTGCAGTGGGATATAGCTAATGGCTATTAAGTTAGTTGGCCAGCACTTCCTCATGGTTTTCTCTTGAAGGAGACTCATGCTTCAAATCTTGGATTTTACCTAGAAAACAAAACAAGAAGTTATAGTTAGATGTGAAAATGGATTTCAAAGATGATCTACAAATGAGTAGGATATGGAATTAAATATGAGTTGTTACTCTGCATGATAATGTGGATATGAGCTATAACTAGAGCCAATAATCACGTCAAAAGAGCTCAAAGAAGAGAGCTTGGATCGGCCTATAGCATCACAAATTTCAAAAGTCTTTTCTTATGTTAAATCTTTGAAGGAGTATTTGTTATAGCAGGAAGTACGCAGGAGAGAAGAGAGAAACGAAAAACAAAGAAAGTAATCTCAAGCAAGTGGCATACATAGAGATTGATATGATCCGACTCACTAATCTACGTCTATAGGTAAAGAAAAGTAAAAAATTTCTCTCTTAAAAAAAAAAATTAAAGAATATAAAGACTATTCTTCACCAAAACTTTAAAATTACATGGATTATTTTTCCATCAAAGACTCTCTTTTACAAATCCCTATACCTGCTTATACCTAACATGATCCTTTCTTGAACTCTTACAATAAGTCTGAGTTATCTTAGATACCCAGAAGGCCCACGGATATATATGCTTATATAGAGAAGGAATATATAGTATACTACATGGAATACGACTAAAGTCTTATATAGATATGGAAACATGTCATCCTTTGTCTTTTGAATTTCAAAATTATATTATATGGATTATAACTGAAGTCCTACATTATATGAAAACATATCTTTTTTAAGCTTGTGAATTTCAAGATAAGTTCTAATAAATCTTCACCATAACTTAAATTCTTAAGCGATGTCGAAAAGATAGATAAAATCTCTTTCCATCTGCTTTACAGACCCCAACAAAAAACATCTCACATGTATATGTTGCATATGACAACCAAGTCCAAGCAATGCTTGAACTTGACTATTAAAAGAATCTTAACAAAATCAATCGTCTTTTATGTTGTCTACAAGATATAAGCTACCACGTCTTCACTATCATATATCTATGGTGGTCTTATCTCCTTTCTTATTGTATCTCTATCAATACTAAATTGCTAAACTATAGAAGTGCCTAGGGTTTCAATTAAAGTAAATTAAGAAAAAGTAGGTTGCAATGAATCTGACATGGAGAAAGCATGTGATGACTGTCTATAGAGTGACAATAGGGAGTGCTCATGGGAGGATTTGTGGCGAATACGACATGGATGCCCAAGGGGGCTCCCACAGATAGGTCTCATAAAAGCCTTTACATGCTTTGAGATTGGTGCAACTGCTTCAAGATCCATGTTGCAACTACCTATTAGATGTCTTGCATGTACTAGATACAGGCTCTGATACCACTTGTTATGATAAAAAAAGCATAGGATAAAAAAGAAATTAAAAATCAAATAGAGTAAAATTAGACAAGAGAGTACACACAGATATTTACATGATTCGATCCACTGACCTATGTCCATGTACGAAGGAGAGTAGAGAATTTCACTATATATATAAAAAAAAAGTTGAACATTATAAAAACCGTTCCTTATCAAAATTTTGAAGTTATGAGAATCCTTGTTCCACTAGAGATTCCTCACAAATTCTTAAACCCATTTATACCTAATAGGATCCTTTCTTAAACTCTCATAATAACTCTTTGAGTTAGCCTAAATACCGAGAAGGCTAGGAGTATATATATTTATATAAAGAAAGAATCTATATTATGTGGACTACGATTAGAGTCGTACATGGAATTAGAAATATGTCCTTTATTTTTTAGATTTCAAGATTATACGGATTAAAATCGAAACCCTATACATATATAGAAATATATTTTTCTTGAGTCCATGAATTTTATTACAAATACAAAGATTATTAATCACTCACCATCGTAATAGCTCCCATTGAGCTATGTCCCCAAAGGCACGCAACCCGCTTTACTTTTTGTCTTCTCCTCGCGTGAAGGACGCATTGGCCCAACGACCATCGGTGACTGATAATTTGACAGCATTTCAAACTTTCACGCGGAGGAGAGACCAAGCAGGCTAGCCTTTTGAATAGAATAGAACTAAAGTACGAAAGGCCACATCAAACGGTCAATGAGCCAACTAATGTGCTGTAATCAAGCGTGTAGAAAAAACAAAAATCAAGAGGACAGCTTGTCACGGGGAGATCAAATGCAACAAAGAATACAAGAATGAGGTCTTCCTCGTCGAAGATTTTTCCCACGTAAGAGAATCCAGATCACATGTCCAGGTCCAGAAGGAGAGAATAAAAATAACATTAATGGATCCATCATGTGATATGACTTACACGGATGCGCAATGAATCATGGCATTAACTTAATGGCTTGTTTTGAATTTTAGTCTCCCTTGTCTGTTGCTTAGACTTATGGCCGAGATAATAATAGGAGGCATTTCAAATCAACTGTTGCTCACTTGAATTAAAAAAGCCAGTATATTTTATATAGATTCGTGGAAGCAATAATTTGAGGTATGAGCTCTCTCATATTATTACTCTTCTTAAATTTTTTCACATAGCTCGTATTGTATTAATACTTTAGTTTAGTAAATTGAAATAGAACATCCAATTTCCAAAAAGTGAGGGCCATCTCCCTTAATATAGCGGTTTAAAGATTTTTTTTTTTCAGATAATTCGTTTTGATATCATTAAATATACTCTTTTTTTTTTTTTTTTTTTTGTGATGATACCTGTCTCTTAATAAATGCATCTCTTTATCCTCAAAAATTAAAGTTGCACTTCTTAGATGCTTCCAAAGCGACTAATATTGAAGAATAGTTAGCATAAGTAAAATATTTGGCAGCTCGAAAGATACATTTAAAATAAATTTCTTGTTAAAAAATTATCCTTTTTTACTGTTATTGGGTCACCATTTTATAAGTTGGCTAAGGCCCCAGCAAAGCAAATTTATATCGAATAGAAAACTTGGTCATCTACCATCCATGATGTCATAGGCATTTAAATGAACAAAATAGGATAATTTTATAGAAAAGGTGGTTAGTTGGTTTGGCCTTATCAAATTTACAAACCTCAATAATTTGATTACATCTTTTACAACTCATGCCTCAACTAAAATTAGACTTAAAAATATATTTAATTAGATTACTCTGTACGTGGAACAGTGAAAGTGGATTCAATATAGTCTTTTTGGCTTAGAAAGGCTGTTGCCCACTGATTGGGATTCCCCATTTGACTTAAATATGGTGGTTTATAAAGTAGCTTGCTTAGCTTGGCATATTAATTTATATATTATAATATATAATATAATTTAATATATTATATATATATATATATATATATATATATATATATTATAATAATATAATAAAAATAAAAATAATTATTTTTTAAAATTTTATTGTTAGTAATCTTAGATTCTCATAACATACTAAACATGATGATACTATTTTTGTCTCATAGATCATCGATGATTTTAAATAAATTATTTTATATCGAACGTCTCCTAAACTATCAGCCAAAGATGCTCAATAATTTTCAGAGCCCCACACAACTAACTACTTTACTTTCTACTATTATCATCACAGAAATATCCCCGTGACAAAAGCTTGTGTTGGATTTCCCAAAAATTAAAGAGACGTTAGAATCACCCAACGGAGAAGTCCAGTCTACGACTTGTCAAAACGGAAAGAGGTAATGGTGAGAGCTACGTTAAGACTTATCCATGTGGTGACATAAATTGATGTCTAAAATTCCACTATGGTCTTTCCAAAGGTCAAAGTATAAAAGGTGTGTATGGCCAAGTATAACAAAATGATGCGGGTTACAATAATTGTCATTGTAGGGCCACCTTGGCTGTCGGCACCCGTCCAAAGCAACATGTATATTAAATGTTTTTAATATCAGGATTCTCTTGTCTGGTCAAAGAGTAGTATTAGTTCTTAGAGAACAAATGCCTTCTATATTGGAATAGTTGCCCGCCTTGCCGGTGAGTAATGAATTAAAGTGTAATACCTAGAGTGCTCATTTCATATATATATATATATATATATATATAAATTTTTAGAGAGGAAGAAGGATAAAAAAAAAAAAGAAAGAAAAAAAAAAGAAAACAAGCATCACCTTCTCATGATGATGGATGGAAGATAATTTTTTCTCCAACCAAACCTAAAAAATTAAAGAAAAAACGAGAAGAGAGAATACACTCCCATGCTGAAGAAATTTAGCTTTATGTGCGTGTGTATATATATTATTTTTTTAATTTTTTCTTTAAAATGCATCTATATATACGCTGATCGAAGGACAAAAGTTTGTGTATGGTAAGTTGAAGGAGTTGAGAGAGAGAGGTGGGGTGAGGTGGTTGCTGTCACGAGTAATATCGTCCCACCATTTGCCACAAGAAGGTTGGTGATATCCACTATTGTCCTTTAAATACGAGTACAGCTCTAGCATCTTAACCACAAGAAGGCGACCAAACTCAAACCTAATCCCAACCCAGCCAAAATATCTCCACGTCGCGTCCAACCTAATTACAACTTGGACTTTGCACAGCCCGTAAGGACAACAGCCATTAAGGGCATACCTATCAGCAGAGCGAAAATTCCACTATAAAAATCAAATCGGAAAACTACAATGGTAGAAAAGCGAGTCCGTGATTTCAATTAATTTGGTCTCATGTAATTTCTCTCTCTCTTTCTTCCTCTAGAATTCCCGTGTCACTTTTTGTCTCCTCTCTTTAAACGTCATGTGTGACATCAACGGGCAATCGATGGATCCAAACGTGGAACAAAATTACACAGGCCGGAGGTTAAATATGATGCTTCCGTTCCGGTTCCAAGTAATCACCGTCTTCTAGAAAACATATTTCTCAATAACTAAAATCATTTATTTTTAGGTAAAATAATGGATGTTGATCTTCCAATCAAAAACAGAAATCTAACAGTGAAGCTAATCAGGGTGAGACACGACTATCTCACTTTTTTTTTATTTTTTTTAAGGAGATGAAAACCTTCTACGGTTGGTAAAGCTCGTGTAATGATCTCTTCTTTGATGAGTTACTTTTAAGATGCAAAGACCGATTAAATTTTAAAATTCAGAAGAATATAT
Source organism: Metroxylon sagu (assembly GCA_017589505.3). Taxonomy (NCBI): domain Eukaryota; kingdom Viridiplantae; phylum Streptophyta; class Magnoliopsida; order Arecales; family Arecaceae; genus Metroxylon; species Metroxylon sagu. Next base: position 741,412 of record JACVBY030000497.1, on the reverse strand, counting down.
TACTTTGGCTAAAATTTAAAATATATTAAATGTTTATGAGTTGATATGTGTATTTTTGTTGAAAATAGAGCTGATTACAGACTAAATAGCCCACTTAGTTCGGCTAGTCCAATCCAAAATATTTGCATGCTTGGATACTAAAAGGATGCTTACAGGATGAGCATAGGCAAAATAATAGGTCTAATAAATTGAGCCATGTGGGCCTCCTTTATTGATTTTTGAGAGATTTGCTAATTTTTTTTAAAAATATTTTCTTCTTAGGTTTCAAATGAGCATTTCTATCGAAATGGCTATTGGACAATTTGAAAAATTTAAATATACCTTAGTGATGAATTATTTATTGCTCTCTTACATCATGAGTGCATCTTGTCCCTTTGAATCTTTCACTACTTGGATGCTTGTGATGAACCCTTCAAGGGACATTTCCCTTAATTTTGTAGTGCATGGCCTTTTGGAACTCTCTTTATAAAGGTGGTAGCTTGTCAATGCCACAAACAAAAAGGTTATCCACAATCTTGATGCCTTCAAATCAAATCTTTCCAACTACTCTCACAAAAACTTGAGCTTGGTTTGCAACTGATTTACCATTTATCATTTAGAGATGGAAAAATAACTTATAGTATATTTTTTTGCACCAACTTCTTAGGTATTATTATACTTGTGATGTAAGGCTTTTTAAATTTTCTTTGTAGAAGAGTACGTGTTAGCATAAAAATCATAAAAACATCTATAAGATGGTTCAAGAGACAAGTTACACATATCCTTTTCAATGGGTTGTGTTAAAATAAGACTGCGTGAGATCTCCAATGTTTTTATTAGTGGACTTTTCAATCTAGGCTCTATTTGAATCTCTTTAAAATTAATGTTGATATGGTGATAAAGATAGAAATTTGGTGATGAAGCTACTAAGGCAATTCAAGCACCATATGACTAACGAAGCCTATGAATTAGTGTAATAGAGCAGTTCTTTAGCTTATCCTTTCCAAGACATAATAGCCCGAATGAATTATCATATGGCTCATAACTAACTTTATACAAGAGGTTGGGCCCAAAGTTTCAACAAAAGAACATCTTTTTTTTTATTATTTTTTATTTGTAGTTATGAGAATGAGTCCAGTTGGGTCAGGACTATGCTAGAACTTAGAACCAATCTTATCATGATCTACTTAAAATTTTAGACTTAGAACCAAACCGATCGTACCTTAGAACTTAAAAGATCAATTTAGTTCTAGTTCGATTTTAGGGTAAAATTACTTTTTTTTTTTTTTTTTTGTTACTTGCTGGGAACTTTTTTTGTCTTTTCTTTGTTATTTCTAATAGATTTATAAGTTTTTTTTTAATTTATAAAAACTAGGTAAGAACCGTCTTAGAAATGCTTTAAGAACTTGCAGCATTGATACAAATCAAGATTTGAAAAAATTATTTGACATTTTTCTCCTTTTCTTTAAATGAATATTAGATGATGTCTATAGTGTGTCTAATAAATTGCATCAAATCATTACAGAAGCAATCAAACCAACTTGATTTAAGAAACTTTTTGCTTTTGATAATCAATGAAGATCTTTTGTTCATAAGGAAAGCATATGACATGCATTTGGAACATATTAGAAACTGTCAATTGTATATCTAGAGTTGGGACCTTTAGGTTTGAGAGGAGTGAAGAAGAATGGGCACATGTCTTTTTAGATTTTACTTTTTAATCATCTGGCTTGTGTCTAATGGCTAATGTTTAATTTCTTTTCTTTTACTTTTATTTAATAAAAAGGGTATATATTATATGTTGATAAATCTAATGCTCAATATCTCTTAGTAGAGATGATAGAGTGCTTATAGGATATCTTTGATGCCCTAGGTTTACAGAATCTCCTACCAATCCACCTCCCTCCCAACCTGCCTGTGAATTTGGACTTTGACTTGCGAGCCAAAACTTCCATCCATTCATCTTCCCGAGTTTTGGGCTCAGAACCCTAAACTCAGCCACTTTGGTCTAAGTTGCTCGAGTTTGTACAGTTTAACTCAGCATTAGAAGCCCTCGTTGCAGATTCTCTACCTACCTCCGATCTTCGAGACTTACTGATAGTAAGCCATGGGCCAAAAAGCGATCGATTCTTATGTTTTGTAAAGGTATTCTTATTTTCTATTTTGCTTGCCGTCCGATGGATCATGAAGCATCTAAATATCCCTTTGAGAAGATAACGTCTAAAGTTGCATCATGGCTCACCCGACGACAAGCAAAATAGAAAATAATAATATCTTTACAGCAGAACGGTTGCCAAACTGGATCTTTTCCATCCTCTCCCAACAAATCCATTCTAGGAACAAGAAGGTCTTCAATGTTGACTATGACATAGACTCTTGCATGGTTATGTAGTTTGAGTCTGTATCCAAGTGATCCATCCATAAGGGTTTGCCGGTAACAGCAGCAATTTTCAAGATTCTTTTCTTGACCACAATTCCATCGGGAGTTCCTCCATCCTGAGCTAGATTGTTGTCTGCTTAATAGGCTCCTTCGAAGCTTTAAAATTTGGTTTCCAAGGCTTAAGAAGCGCCTGACCCCTGACAATTCAAGGATCTTTCATCGTAACTCGGGTCATATCATCTTTCGAATAGAATCGGAAAGCATAAGATCGTTCCTACGTAGTCTTCTGATAATGCTTCCCCCTCTGTAATCCTCCTGACTTGTCTGCATCACCTAAAGTTTCCTGATGCCCACTGCCTCCAAAATAAGCATCTTCCAGGGGTTTCTTGTCCTTATCCTGTGGTCGCTTCGCCGACTCCTGCAGTTTTGCAGAACCATCGTGCTTAGAATCACGCTGCCGATTATTTCCTCTCCCTCCCTATCCCCGAGATCGCTCACCATCGCTGACTCCCAGGATGAACTCAGAAGTCTTTGAGATCCAAAAGAGTAACATTACAAGGCCTCCTTGGAAATTATAAGCCTATCATTGTTGCTTTTGGTAAGCAAACGGGATATCTTTTAGTGCAAACGCAAGGAGACACATGAGAACACGCGTACACAGGCAACAACAGATCAAGACTAACATTAAAAACATAACCACCGGTTACAAGGTGGCCGCTGGCATTCAATGTATAATGCTACACCTTTGCTAAAATACATGACTCCCTCGCCCGAGCTAAGGCGGCACAGCACCTCTAAGGCTTGGCCAACCAAAGCAGCCACCCTGGTCCACATCCCGTTCTTCGAATCTCTTGCAGATATTTCTAATCCAGCACCTCAATCGCTCGTGGATTTTTCTAACCTCTCTCGCCTCGCGTAAGATGGCTGCCAGCCTCAATCTTTATTCGGTTTTCCTCTATTAAGTCAACATCAATCTCTTTCCTACTTCCTCCTCCTCCCATCCTCCCCATGTGAAGTCCAGAACTCCTCCACGCCACCTTCTTACCACTCCCCTCTCCATGCACTATTAGTTGCGCCCTCCCCTCACTCCCCCTCCCTTCCCCAAAATAAAACTTACTCACCTACCGCAATCTTGTCCTAGCTATTTGAAGTTGGTTTTTATTTTGAAAATAAAATTAAAAAAATGGTGTTCGCCGGAGGAAGAGGTGGCGGCGCCACCGGCGGACTAGGAGCAGACGCAGTCCAGTTGGCGGTGCAGGTGGTTCGGGGCCGATGGTTCATGTTCTTTGCGTCGTTTCTCATCATGGCGACCGCCGGCGCCACCTACATATTTGCCGTCTACTCCAACGACATCAAGACCTCTCTGAGGTACGACCAATCGACCCTCAACACCCTGTCCTTCTTCAAGGACCTGGGCGGCAACGTGGGCATCCTCTCCGGCCTCATCAACGAGGTCACCCCTCCCTGGGTGGTCCTCGCCATCGGCGCCGGCATGAACCTTTTCGGCTACCTCATGATCTACCTCGCCATCACCAGCCGCATCGCCCGCCCCGCCGTCTGGCAGATGTGCCTCTACATATGTATCGGAGCCAACTCTCAGACCTTCGCCAACACCGGCTCGCTCGTCACCTGCGTCAAGAACTTCCCGGAGAGCCGCGGGATCGTGCTTGGCCTCCTCAAGGGCTTCCTCGGCCTCAGCGGTGCCGTCTTCGACCAGCTCTACTTCGCCATCTACGGCAACGACTCCAAGTCCCTCGTCCTCCTCATCGCATGGCTCCCCGCCGCCATCTCCATCTTCTTCATCCCCACCATCCGGATCATGGAGGCGGCAAGCGTCCCCAAAAAAACCTCCAAGCCTTTCTACTGCTTCCTCTACATCTCCATCGCCCTCGCCACCTACCTCATGGTCGTCATCGTCGTCGAAATGCAAGTCTCCTTCTCTCGCTCTGCGTTCGGCGTCGCCGCCGCCATCGTCCTCCTCCTCCTCTTCCTCCCCCTCGCAGTCGTCGTCAAAGAAGAGCTCAAGATCTTCAAACAAAAGAAGCAAGCCCTCGAAAACTCTCCGCCTCTCTCTGTAAGCGTCGAAAAACCAGCGATTACTGAGCCACAGCCGCCGGAGCCGAAACAATTCCCGGCCACCGCGCCATCCACCATTCCAACAACGATAACCACCACCACGACGACGTCTACTAAGAAGAAATCAGCCCTATCTCATGTCATCGACACCTTCAAGCCCCCGAAGCGTGGCGAGGACTACTCCATCCTCCAAGCGCTTGTCAGCATCGACATGTTAGTCCTCTTCTTCTCCACCATTTGCGGAGTTGGGGGCACCTTGACGGCAATCGACAACATGGGCCAGATTGGTGTGGCTTTGGGCTACCCGAAACGGGCCATCAACACCTTCGTCTCCCTTATAAGCATATGGAATTATGCCGGCAGGGTCACCGCCGGTTTCGTCTCCGAAATCGTTCTTGACAGGTATAAATTTCCCCGGCCTCTCATGCTTACTCTAGTCCTCCTCCTATCCTGCGCCGGCCACCTCCTCATCGCCTTCGGTGTGCCACATTCTCTCTACGTCGCGTCGGTGATCATTGGCTTCTGCTTCGGAGCTCAGTGGCCATTACTCTTCGCTATGATCTCGGAGATCTTCGGCCTCAAGTACTACTCCACTCTCTATAACTTTGGCGGCGTGGCCAGTCCAATCGGGTCGTATATACTGAATGTGAGGGTCGCCGGGCACTTGTACGATAGGGAGGCGGCCAACCAGAACTATGGACTACAGAAAACTAATGGCAAGGACTTGACTTGCATTGGAGTTGAGTGTTACAAGCTTTCTTTCATTATTATCACGGCAGCGACCGTGTTCGGAGCTCTTGTTTCGCTGATATTGGTTTGGAGGACGAGAAATTTCTACAAGGGCGATATATATGCGAGGTATCGGGCGGCGGCAGCCGAGGCGGAGAATGGGTTGGCAGGGGGCACTGTTGTTAGTGTGGTAGGGAAAGAGAGAGAGGAGGAGAAAACTGTTTCCCCTGAGAGGGAGGTGGTAAAAAGAGATGAGAAGGTAAGTTGAGAAAAAAACATAAAAAAGGACGTGGATGGGGATGGGGATGGGGATGGGGATGGGGATGGGGATGTTGTTGTATGATTCCACCTGCTTTGACTTGCAATGGTACTTAAAAGTCTTCTTTTCCTAGTTATTGTGTAACGCCAATAATATATATAAAGCTACAAAGCTCTTGTAACTTGGATGGATGGATGCAATCATACGGTACGCGCTACAGGATTTCCATCCCTCGCGGCTTGCGGGAAGGGTGTGTTGGTTTTTATTCTTACGATTTGGTATGGGTTTGGCCTCGATGAGAGGGCCGGATGGTCGCATTTATTGGTTGAGAGGGACGCTTACGGCCATTGCCCGTTGGTATTGGCCGCAGGTGACACGTCCCAATCTGCAGTATTGCTGTGTCAAGCCTAATACCATCAGCGTTCTCCGCCAGCTAGAACGTAAAAAAAAGGACATAGAGAACCTCCTTGGGATTCAACGTGTTGGGTTGTTGTGGGCTACGTCCACAAGGACTGCCCGATACGCAAACCCATGAGGAATACAGCTCGATTTTGCCGGCTTATCTCGATAGGTCGTCAACGTTGCGTTGGAACTTGGGCATCGGCTTTGACAACCGCGTTGGCGCCAGGTCCAGAAAATCAGACCCGCATCCATCTTGAATGGGTCACGGGGGAGATTCTTCACGGAGTCAACCAGTTGATTGGCTTGGCTCCAGCACTGGACGAACCAGGCTGGATTCTTTCTGGATCAGGACAAGTTGCAAAGGCTCTGTTTCAATCGTCACAGTCAATAGTTGTCCATAAATGACGGAGGAATATTTCTGTATACATATAGCCAGTTTTTATCTGGAGAAATGCTGTCGCACCAGCGTATTGCCCTGTTCCATTACAAGTTCTCTCTGACCCTGGCATGGAGCCCAAGGGATGGTTCAACTTACTGCATCCCACCAGTCCCCTCCTGCCACATTGAATAGAAATTGAAGCAATAAATATAGTGATGCAGCAGTCAGAGGGAAGGCCACAATTAGATAAGGACCTAGATGCACTTTAAGACTTTGTGTTAAATTTGTGTTCTGCATTTGGATGATTGAAGCTACTGCATCAATAGCATATGAGAAATCAATTATGTGACAAAGATGATATATTAGGCAATTATTAGTATGTTGGCAGTTGGGTCTGGACTAGTTGTTTTGCCAAATTTGCACCTAATTTAATTAAAATTCAACAGCATTGATATCCATCACTGCTTCATTCCCTACCCAGCATCCATTGTTCTATATGGCTGTTTGGGGAATGATGCATACATGACATGGTAGTTGTTGTCCGTATATAGCTCTAATACCACTTGTGTGCAAAGAGGCTTTGATACCATTTATTATATGCAATAAAGAAAGAAAAAGATTAATAAGACAAAATCAAGAGCAATAAGAAAAAACAACACATACAGATTTAACTTGGATCGATCAAATTGACTTACATTCATATCAGTAGAGACAATAGAAATTTTATTTAAAAAAAATTAAAGATTATAAAGACCATTTTCTCATCAGAAAATCTCTCTCATATAAAACCCTAGACCCGCTTATACCCAATGAAACTCTCTCTTAAATTTTCTCAATAACACTTTGAATTATCCTAAAAGCTAGGGATACATATATTTATATAAATGAAGAATTTATAGTATTATACATAGATTAAGACTCGTATTCTTATTATATATAAAAATATTTTCATCTTGAACTTTTTAATCTCAAGACAAACTCCAACAAATCTCCACCTTATCTTAAGGTTTATCAAATTATTCATCTTAGAACTTTTTCATCATATTTATTGCTTGTTCTGATAGGCATTAACCTCTTTAGACTCCAGTCAAGTCCATGCAGTACTTGAACTAACCTCCTAGAGTTAACTTATTCTCCTTAGGCAACTTTACAAACTCTTAAGTCTGTTTCTTCAAAATAGAATCTATCTTTCTTCATTGTCGCTACCTTTTCAACAAACAATTTGCTTTTCATCACTTATTTATACCTTAGAGGCTTATTCTTCATACACTCAGCTATAGCAAGTGCATAAGTCACTATGTCTGTATACCATTCAGGTAGCCTAATCTACCTTCTTTTATGATCGATAACTATGTCGTAAGGTTGTTGTAAAGATATAATGATACCTTGTGTGGTTTCCTTAGTTTGGACCTCTATCTTGGACCGAGTTAGTGAGTCCCGTGATTCTTTCCTTAAAGCTTCTACCTTAATCTCTACCTTTTTGCTGATATAGTAGTCTTCTGCTTAACTTTCAATAGTTTCTCCTTTTAGTTTACTTAGTAAACTCATTAAAGGTGACATTTTTGCTGATCATAAGCTTGGGTGACCTTGAATCTTCTATACACCATAGTCTTTAACTCTTCACCACAATGTCATATTCAGAGAATATGCACTTCCTTGCTCTTTGTTTAAGTTTGCCATCATTAACATTAACATATGTAAAACAACCAAATATTCTCAAACCAGAATAATTAATAAGTTAACTGGACTATATTTTCTTGAAAATCTTTAAGTTGATGATAGTTGATGGCGATTAATTCACCAAAAAGCTTATTGCATTCATTGCCTTAACCTTGAATAATTTTTTGAGTCCAGAATTAGATAGCATTTTATTCATCAGTTCTATAACTCTATTCTATTATAGTGCCTTCCATATAGTGCGTCAAATCTTCGTGCCTTCATTCTCATAGAAATCATCAAATTTATCTTTGCAGTGTTACAAGCCATTATTTGTATGCAACGTCTTGATTTGTCATCCAGTCTATTTCTTCAACCTAGCTTTTCACTGCTAAATTTGATAAATACCTCAACTTTATCTTTAAAGAATACATCCAAACCTTCATTGAGTAGTTATCAACAAGTATTAAGAAAATATTGATGTCCACTTATTGATGCGTAAGGGCTAGATCCCTAAAAATCTGAATAGATATAGTTTAATACCTCCTTGGAATAGTGAGTACTAATACTAAACTTCACCTTGGTCTGCATTCCATCCATGAAGTGCTCATAAAAGTCTAGCTTATTAATCTTTATTCCATCAAGTAGACCTTTCTTAGATAACTCTAATATTTCTTCTTGCTCATATGCTCCGATTGCGTATGCCATAACTGGGTAGCATTCGAGTATAATAACTATATAAATGAATAAACTATAGCAGCACCAGTAACTCAAATGATACAAACTATTCATTAGTCTTTCCTTGATCACCATATAAGCACACCCTTAAAAACTTTCAGTACATCATTGTCAGCCATACTAAAATTAGACTTAAAAATATAATTAAGTAGAATAGTTTGTGCGTGGAACAGCGGGAGGGGATTCGATATAATCTTTTTAACTGAGAATAGTGGTTGCGCAATCAGCGTTGGCTTAATTTGATCCATTTGACTAAAATTTGCTGGTCTCTAAAGTGGCTCCAACAGCATATGCCATTGGCATGCTTTCATCATTTGTTTAGTTGACGTATTTATCTCTTACATTGATGCCATTAGCGTGCTTCCACCGTTTTCTCGGAAAAGATGCCACCACCCGAGCTTCCAAACTAGAGTCTACCCCCAGCACACAAGGCCAAGAGGCCCGATCCTCTACTACGACATTCTCAACAAAAAACCCCACACAACCCTATTTTACTTTCTATTATTATCATTACGGAAATGTCTATGTAACAAGAGCTTTTGTAGGATTTCCCAAAATTAAAGAGTATGAGGCCCGGCCCGAGCTGGGTCCATTTGACCAGCCCGGGCGAAGCCCAAATAATAATAATAATAATAAAAAGAAGAGATAAGTGGCGAGGGCCTAAGGCCCCTGCACGCAGCGCATGCGCGCAGCGCGCGTACGCTGTTCCGGCGCTGCTCTGGTAGCGCCGCGTGACAACGCGAGCGCCGATCGCGTGCAGGAGGGGGCACCACCCTCTCCCCCAGCGTACGCCTTGCGTGCCGCCGATCGCGTGCGGGAGCGGGCACCGCTCCCAGCCTGCCACCGCTGGCCAACGCTGGCGGTGGCGTGCTCGGCAGGGTCTGGAAACCCCCCCGGCCCCCCCCCCCCCCCCCCCGCATTTTAGGCCGACCCTCCATCTTCTCCGGCACCTCTTCTCATCGTCGCCCCTCACCGTCGGCTTTCCCCTGCAGGTGAGCTCAATCCCTGTCTCCGGTAGGGTGGTGAGATGAGAGAGAGAGGCACGGAGAGAGGTGGGGCGGTGTTTTTTCGGCACCGTCTCTGTCCCGGCGTCGGGCCGAGTGAAGAAGAAGAGAAAGAGAGCGAGGGGGAAATGAGGGGGGCGTCGGCCGGGGCCTTCGGTGGCGAGGGTTGGCGGCAGGAGGAGGTCGGCGGCACGGCCGTGTAGGGCCGCCGGACCCCCGGCGACCGGGTCTGGCGGCTCTACACAGCCGTGCCGCCCCGGCCGCAGCAGAGGCGCCGCGGCTGGGGACTGCCTGCGGCAAGGCCGCAGGTACAGCGGCTCACTGGGCTTCCCTCCTCCGAGGGCGGGGTGCTCCGGCAGGGGAGGGGAAGGCTGTGACCGGCCGGAGAAAGGGAGGGTCGCCTCCCATCGGGCACGGTGAAGGGAGGAGAAGCAGGGGAAGAAAAGAAAAGAGAGAAGAGGAAAGAGAAGAGAGAAGAGGAGAGGGGGAGGCGGCCGCCGGCCGGTCGGCTGCGAAGGGCCGGCGGCGGCCCTAGGCCGCCGGTGAACATGAGCACAGGGACGGGTGCTCGTGGGAGAAGAAACCAGGGAAGAGAGAGAGAGAGAGAGAGGAAGAAATGGGTTGGGCGTTGGGTTCAGCCCATTGAGCCCAGTTGGGCTCAATTTTTGAAGCCCAAATTAGCTAAGATCCAACATTTTGAGGTATAAGTTTCGATCTAGAATGATCCTAATATATCGAAAAATTTTTGTTTTTCTATTTGAGCTGATACATGTTGCGATAATTAAGTCTCAAGTAAACTAGGTTGATGATAGAATTTATTTTGGCACCATGATTTTTAAAAATTAAAATTACAAATATTATGTTATATGTGTCATGAACCTAAATAATTGATTTGGACTTATGGATTAGCGACCGGATTAGCGACCGAAGATAAGTAAGTCATTTATCATTAGTGATTTCTGTAAATTATTAAAATATATTATTTTTGAATTTAAATGCTATATCTGTTTACATATTGCTTATTATCTATATTTATCTTGCAAAATAAATTCTATTATTTCAGTTTATGCATTTGAATATCTGGCATAATTATACTTGGATTTTAGCTATATTTTGCATAATTTATAAAATAAAAATAATTAAATAAATAATAAAAATAAAGAATGATAAATAAATGATTATACATAGTAATAATAGTATTAAAACTAATAGTACATATATTAATAATGAAAATATTTAAAAATTAATATTGCTTATGCCAAATGAATATTTATGATATGTTCAAACAACCAAATGATGATAGTATTTGATGTGTATTTATGCAAGAATTTCATGGTTAGTATTTTAATAAGATATGAAAATAAGTTTTGCATAAGAAAATGTGCCACATGCGATTTGCTATGATGTGATTTTCTGATATGATTCTAGTACCGGATTCCTTTCTCTACAGGGGATATATATGGAAGATATACATCACTGATGGTTTATTTGATACATGATGCTTAGAAAAAAGAAAAAAAAAATGAAAGAACACAAGAAAAGAGGCAAAGAAGAAAATCCAAGGTTTAATTTTACTTGGATTTTCTTTGAAGAATTTTTAGATTTTTGAATCATTTGAAGTCCATTTTTGCTAGATCGACCGATATTATGCGTATAGTTCAAAAATTTGCCCTTCAATTCAAGAGAAGCATTAAATTTGAATTTTATTTGAAATCATCAAAATATATTGGTAGAATGAAGATATTCTTGATATCCTTGAAGACATAATTCAAAGTGCACCTACATCATCTTAGTTCATAAAAATTTGTGAGTAATTCATGAAAATCTATCGGAATATTTCAAATTTAAATAAAATTTATAAGGCACCCTGCTAAATCGATCGAGTGCAATTCCTGAAATAAAGAAAAAAATCACTTCAAAAGTGGAAAAGAACGGTTCTTTCTCGATTTGAGAGAGTTTTGTTCTTCGAATTTGAGACGTTGATTTGAGATAGGTAAAGAGATGTCATAGAATTAGACAAAGCTTACCTCAAATGGTTAAGTATTACTTTTCAAACTATGGGTGGATTAAGGCTCTATTCTTTGATGAAAAAATTTTATGAGAAAGTTAGTCAACTTTCCTATTGATCGACTTATCAAAGAAAGTTAACCAACTTATCGATGTTCTTTTGCTTCAATCAAAAAAATCAAAAGGGTAAGTTATATTCCCAAGTTATCATTTACCTATCAAATTGGGAGTAATACTTAACTATTTGAAAGATATCTAAATTGGTTTTGCACAAATTAAGTAAAATATTTTTTTATTTTCCTTAAATATCCTTGCACGGTGACGATTCTTTCTTTCATTAATACTCATAGATTCATCTTTTTATCTTTCTTTTACTCTCAATGCATTTGAGGAAGAAAAAAGTAAAAATATAATATTTGTAAAAGATACTATAATTGAAATAAAAATATGCTCTTATAATACAATGTATTTTATAAAAAGGTATAGTACAGTTATTTAACTAGTAATTATGAAAATTTATTTTATTTTAAAAAATAAAATTTATATATAATTAATGTATATATTAAAAGTCTAGCTGAAAATATAGTTTGGTAAGAGAAAATTAAGCTTTAATTACTAAGAGATAGTATATAATTAGAATATAAAGTAGGTTTGATAGTATAAAGGATATTATGAAAAAATGAATAGATCTTAGCAACTTATCTGGAATATTTATAATATAAAAGAACATGGGTAATAGATATCAGAATCATTTTTTAATGTACAAAAGAATGCAAGTAAATTATTTTTCTAAGTGTTATCTAGATAATACTTACTTACAAAAATATAGATTCTTAAGTAATTTTGATACCTCCTAAAGAACATGCCTAAGTAAAATTGGGCTATACCCCATGTGAGTAAAGATATAAAGTATATTTATCCCTTTTAGTTAACTAGAGACCACTCTATCACTACAGCACTATCAAACTTTATGAAAATAATAAATTTTATTATATTTAATCTTATTTATTTTAACAAATATACTTATTATTGTGATACTTATTATTTTAATAATTATTTTTATAAAAATATAATCCTTTTGCTTTTATTAAGAATAAAAAATAAATATATTCATTTTATTCTTTATGATGTTTTCAAATTATTTTACATAAAATATTTGAGAATATTGGAAAATTCAACATGTCCTAATATTTGTATATATTTTTTACAATTTCTTTAAAAAATATTTTTTTTAATATTGTAATTAAAGGGTAAAAATGATATTTAATATATAAATTTAAATAATTTATAATTTTTAATATATTTCTAATAAAAATTCTAGTTGGATTAACAACTAAGAGGATTAGCCTAATTAGTGGGAAAATAGATGAGTTATAAACCAATAACTAAAAATTTATCATAAATGTTAGGTAAATATTATTTTTTTATTTTTTAAAATAATATGAAACTAATGTTGTGGTTTCTATGATTTTTGATAATTCATTAGATATGTAGGGTAAAGTATATTTATATTTAAAATGTAATTAAAATAATGCTACTAATTCTATGATTTTCGATAATTTGTCATAAATGTAGGCAAAATATTATTTTTTGATATTTTCTAAATTGTCAATAAAATAATTTTGTGAAATCTGAATATGGTAGCAACATTTATAACAAAATTTGCTTATTTATAACACTTCTTAATAATTAAAAATATTTAAAGTTTAAATAGCATGAAAAAAATAAATATTTTTATTAAACTTTAAATATTTAGTACTAAATTCCATCACAATGGCATAATGTACTAAATTCCATCACAATTATGCTATTAAAATATATTTTTATTATAGTGTTAAAAGAGATAGGGTCTATTTATAATGACAAGAACAAAATTAACTCGACCTATCTAATCGAGCTAGAATCAATTCTTGGTTCTAGGTTGAAAGAGATGGAATGCATCTACAGGTTTGAAGGCATTCTAAAAATAATACGTGCAAATCTACAAACACATGAATGTATTAGTAAATTAAAGTAACAATCAAAGCCGTGCAAATCTAACATTCAATTGTAATTATATGAACCTCCAATCCATATCATCTCTATTTATTGATCATTATTAATGAATTATTAACATTTATTAAAATACATCAATAATAAATTATGATAAGCTATTGTCATGCTCCGAACCCGAGATCCAAGTTGGGAGCCATAACAACTACCGCATACTCATAAGAAGTTCCTTATAAATGTGTAAGGTATCAAATATGATATCATAATTGGTAATATAAAATTTCAATCATAATTTTAAAAGTGTTTTTGGGTAAAATAAACATTAGTTACAAAATCATTATTCTAAAAAGGACACCATGTCTTAACAACTAATTCATAAAAATTTCTTTATTCTTCTTGCACATCTAGGCATTCTTTTAATAGTATCCCCACGTATCTGTTATAATTATATTTGGAAAAGAAAAGGTAAAATGTAATGAGCTCCATAGCCTAGTAAGCAATGATTAATCTTCTAAAATATAATATAAGATCAGTATACATATACAATTTATTAGATGAAACAAATAATCTATAATTATTACATTCTTAGTTTTTATTATATCATGTTATCTAATCTTAGTTTTTATTGTATCTTGTCCTTTAATCCTGCTACACTGGAATCATATCGTCGGTGTTTCAGCCCTATAGGTAGGATATCAATCAAGGTATAGCCCCTAAGATCATGGGTATTACCAGTGTATAATCCCTACAAATAGGGTATCAACCAAGATATAACTTCCAAGGTCATAGGTATCACCGGTGTATAATCCTCACAGGTAGGGTATCAACTAAGTATATCCTCTAAGGTAGGGTATAGCTCCACTGTTAGGATATCAACCGAGCATATCACCCAAGATCATGGATTTTTTCAGCATATAACCCCATTGGTAGTAGGGTATCCAAATCATCCAACATAATCAGGTTTTAGAATCTTTAATTTAATTTCATGATTTCTCATTAAATCTTATTCATGATTAGTTCAACATTTTTATCAACTCATTACGAGTAATAAATAATCAATATCAATTATAATCATGACAATCATGATCAATATGCAATGCAATATTCATAAAATAAGCATCACAGGGTGATAAATATTTATTTATTTAAAATGATGATAAATTCTAGAAGTGGTTAATCACTACTTATATCAGGTTTAGAATCTTTAATTTAGTTTCATCATTTCTCATTAAATCTTATTTATGATCAGTTCAATATCTTTATCAATTTATCATGAGTAATAAATAATTAATATCAAGTATAATATGGTGATCATGGTCAATAAGTAAGTATGTTATATTCATAAAATAAGCATCATAGAATGATAAACATTTATTATTTAAAAATATGATAAATTTTTGAAGTAGCCAATCACTACTTATTTCAGGTTTAGAATTTTTAATTCAGTTTCATCATCTTTCATTAATTCTTATTTACAATTAGTTCAACAACTTTATCAATTCATCACGAATAATAAAAAATTAATATCAAGTATAATCATAACAATTATAGTCAAATATAAGCATATTATATTTATAAAATCGAGGATGATTCTTTTTTTAAAAGGGGGATAATGTGAAACCTAGCCCTTTTAGGTTAGCTCACTTAAGATTAAGATGCAATTTGATTAGATTAAATAAAAAATTATTAAAAAAATATAATTAAAATTTTTACTTGAATTTATATTCATGATGTTTGGTATTGAGTTACCTTTTTAATGCATTTTAAATCATTCAGATTAGAGTACAATTGAGAAAGTTATGATCAATTTAATGAATATCTCTTAATGAACTTTAAGTAAATTAAGAAAATACCATTAATGATAATTAAGTATGAATTTTGGTGTTTCTATCTGAATTTTTATATTTCAAAAATTATATTGAATAAGTTAGAAGTTAGTTTTAAGTGAAACTCTATTTTTAAATATTTAAATTGATATTTATCTCTTTAATTTTCTTAAAGAAATCAAGATCGTACAAAAACTGGAAAGTCTATTTGTTTTAGAAAATTGGTATTTTATAATAGAGAAAAAAATCTATTTACTTTATGAGTCATGAATCTATTATTAAACATTTAATGGATATTTATATTTTTGGTTTTGAATCAATATCCTACTAAAACTAAAAAAAATATTTATTTTAAGAGATTGGTATCTTATAAATAATAGGAAACAAATTTTCTTTATAAGTTAAGAATCTATTTTTAAATATTTAATAATATTTATCTTTTTGATTTTTTTAAAGGAATCAATATCTACTGAAATTAAAAATTTTATTTAATTGATACTTTTTTAAACATTTAATGGATATTTTTAAATATTTTTAAATATCCAAAAGTGATAAATATCCATTAAATGTTTAAAGATAAATTTTTGACTTCTAAATCAAATAGATTTTCTATTCTTTATAAGATACCAATTTTCTAAAATAAATAAAATTTTTAATTTTAGTAGGATATTAATTCCTTTAATAAAACCAAAGAAATAAATATCTATTAATTGTTTGAAAATAGATTACTATTTTCCTAAAATAAATAAACTTTTCAATTTTAGTAGGATATTGATTCCTTTAAGAAAAGTAAAGAGATAAATATCCATTAAATGTTTAATAACTCAACACTAATTTCCCAAGACAAATAAATTTCCTAGTTTTTATATAATTCTAATTTCTTTAAGAAAATTAAAGAGATAAATATCAATTTAAATATTTAAAAATAGATTTTAATTCAAAACTAACTTCTAACTTATCCAATATAGTTTTTGAAATATACCAATTCAGATAGAAACACTAAAAATGGTCCTTAATTATCATCAATGGCATTTTCGTGAACACTAATAAATGTTCATTAAATTGATAATAACTTCCTCGATTGAACTTCGATTTGAGTGATTTAAAATATGTTAGAAAGCTAATTCAATATCGAACATCATGAATATAAATTCAATCAAAAATTCTAATTATATTATTTTTTATTTTTTTATTTAATCTAATCAATTTGTATCTTAATTTCAAATGAGTGAGCCTAAGAAAATTGGTCTTGTAGCTATCTTTAGTAGGCCTTTCACATTACAACGAGCTTTCCTTCTTTTCGTTTTAATAGCTGCACGACTAGGCGGAGCCTCCATAGTCTCCCGTTCAAGGCCTTCAAACTAATTTGCGTGTTCTTCTCACAATTAACCTAATAAAAGGAAAAAGAAATAGAATTACAGACAAAGCCTCCTTTGAAGTCATAAGGCTTTCATTGCTGCTTTTGCTAAGCAAATGGTGGGGCACAAATTAGACCCACCACTGTCGACATAAATCTAAAGAACAAAACATGCCAACTCATGCGAGTATAGGTGCGCACTAATGATCCATGAATGAATGGTTGTGCACCTACTGAATGGCCCACACTGGCCACCGAAAACCTCAATTGCATGCTTCCATGTCAAGATGCGTGTAAGATTAAACTTGTAAGTGGGGTGTAGCATACCTCAACTCTAAATTGTTAAATCAATATATCTTTTCGAGAGCATTTAATAGACATGGCAAAATAGGGGGAAAGGACAGGATTTTTCCAATCTCTTATGGAGCACCCTCGTCTGCATCACATTATTCCTCCAATCTCTTGTGCATTTTTCTAATCCAGCACCTCAATCTCTCATGGGATTTTCCTCGCACGACATAGGGTTTTCCTCTCTTAAGTCAACAACAATCTCTTTCACACTTTCTCCCCTTTCCTTCACATTGTATGGAGTAGCATAATTATTCTTTAATAAAAACCTAGATTCAATAAATATTAAATTAATAAGATGATTTATATCAATCCATTATGAATAATGATCGTCATTTATGTTATTAAATTATTTAATACATCTTATAGCTGTATGGATTTATGTTAAGCGTAAACCTTATGAATGCATGGTCTTGAATAGATAAGAATGCATTAAATTTATTGTTATAAGGAGAGATTCTTAATCTTATCCTAAAAATATTGTAATTAATGCTATCTTCAGATAAAATAGAAGTCTTCTCTCTTAACACACATATAAAACCCAAATCAGATCTTGCCTCCAGATAAAATAGAAGTCTTCTCTTCTAATGTACACATAAAACCTTAATCAGGTCCTGCAACAAGGGGAGCATAGATTCTATGATGAATCCAGGTATGATTTTATGTCGTATGTGCATTTATACTCATGATTTTGATATTATCAATAATGTTTTGGATTTATAAAATCTAGATTTTCTATCAATTAATATCAAAGCCTTGATTAATCTCATATGTGAGTTGTGTATGAACAAAATTGAATATTATTGTGTGAAAAACCATATTTGCTCTTTATTTTTTTGAGGGTTGTGTTGAGGATTATTGATCCATAATTTAATGGATTTCATATATATATATATATATATATATATATATATGTATGTATGTATGTGTGCACGCGCGCATGTATGCATGCATGCTATGTATATCTATATTTCTCATTGATTTATGCTTTGGAAAGAGAAAGCATGCATATTTTCCCCTTCAAAACCCTTGAAATCTATTTTTCCTACTATCCTACTTGGTTATTTTCATTATTTCTATGTATTGCTATTTATTCCCATGGTTATTCCCGACACCTAATGTTCATGCCCTATTTTTGGGTGGCCTACTGACCACCATTAGGCAGCTGAGTGACTGTTGATGACCAGAAGTGAGGATCGGTTGTGGAGGCCGATACTTTCCCTCCTTATCCTCTATGAAATATATGTGAACTATATTCTCCTCCACAATCTAATCATAATGCTTTGATGTAAAAATCACTTTGCTTTTTTATTGTACTTTTAAACTCAAAAAATCTTTGAAAAACTTTCTTTTCTTTCTTTCAAAAGATAATGTTTGTCTTTCCATCATAGTCATCAATGAAGGTAAGATGATACCAATTGCCACCAAGAGATACAGACTGAATAGGACTACAAACATCTGTATGCACCAATTCAATAATTTTGATTGCTCTTTTGGATCTTCCTCCTTTGAATCTTCTTTTATACTGTTTCTCAATATTGCATGCTACATACTTTTGATTAGGCCCATTGATCTAAGAAATTGCGGTCATCATTTTCTTTTTTGAGAAAAGATTTAGCCCATTAGAATTTAAATGACCAAATCTAAGATGCCATAAGGTAATGCTATCTTTGATTTCTACTTTAAGACATTTAGATTGGTTAACTAGCAAATTCAATCTATTCATTGACATATACACGTGTGTGATCAAGGTATTGGTTCTATCTTAAATCGAAAGGCTTAACTTCTTCATATGAACATTATATCCCTTTTCAAAAAATTGACCTATTGTTTCTCATATCAAGAGCACAATAAGCATCAAAAATAAACTCCCATTTTCCATTTTTAAGTTTCATAAGGATTTTACCATTTCCTTCAAATAACCTTATTAGCAAATATCCAAAAATGTTGACACTTTGTATCAATCTCTAAGCTCCATGAATAATTCCTTGCTTCCACATATATAATTACTAGCTCTAGTATCAAGATAGCATGTGCTTCCTTGACTTTCTTCATCTTCCTTGTAAATCAACAATAACATATCTTCTTTTCCTCCTTTTCAACAAAATTAACTTTCGTTTCTTTATTGCTGGTAGCTTTATACTAACATTTAGAACTATAATTGCCAAACCTCTTGTAAATATAATACTGGACTTCAGATTTTTCATACCGTAATCTATTTGCATATCTTCCTCTTGCTTGGCCTCTTTGCAGTTGTTGCCTAGGTGCCTCCCTTTCTCCTCTACTTATTTATCTTCTTGATAGACCTTGTGAAGCTCCTTAAAATCATCCTCTTTGCCCATGCCTCAGCATCTTTGATTTTTTTCTTCGCTTAAAGTCCTTCTTATCTTATAGTGTGAGATTTGTTTGAAGTGCATGCTCTAGGAGTTTCTTTTCTTCTCTTTTATTGAGCTTCTATTTAAGGGCTTATAAGAACCCATGAGTTATTCCACAGTCATTTCCTTTTAAGTCCTTTGATTTTTCAATGGCTACAACTACATAATCAAAATTTGAGCATGAAAATCACAACACTTTTTCCATCACTCGAACATAAGTTAGTGTTTCACCATTTCTTCTAAGTTGATTAACAGCCATCATCATTCTTGAAAAATAATTTAAAATAGACTTTCAAACCTTTATTTGTAAAGATTCAAATTCAGCTCTTAGAATTTGTAGGCAAATTTTCTTTGCCTTTTCAACTTCTTTGAATGTCTTCTGAAGTAATTCCCATGCTTCTTTTGATATAGTAGCAACATCAATAATTTGAAAGGTGGCATCATCCATACCTTGCTGTATGATAAATAATGACTTCTTGTCTTTCTTCCTTCAATTTTTGAGTTAATCTTTCAACTCTTTTGAAGGAGCTGCCTTTTCTTGTTCCTTGTAGCCATCTTCAACAAGCTCCCACAAATCTTGAGAACTAAGCAAAGCTTTCATTTGAATGCACCAATTCTCGTAATTCTCTTTGATCAATCTAGGGACTTAAAGCATGTTTGTAGAGGCCATAGGTGGAGGATAATTAGGCTCTGATACTGCAAATGTGGAAGTATAGTAGGCTAGAATGAAAGATTAAAGAAAATAAAAGAGGGAGGATTTAACTTATGAAAGAAAACTGATTGCATTTTTTTTAAGAATAGAACTTAGGCGTGGTTTATTTGATTCTCTCTATTTTTCTTTATATATATATATATAAAGAACCTTCATACTTAAGAAACTGTATCTAAATTTCATCTTTTAATAATGACTATAAACACTTTCATACGTAGCTTAATAATTAATACATTATTACTTCAGTTTGACATATTCTCTTATAAATTAACTTAAGAATGGAACTTACATGTAGTTTCTTAGATATGAGAGGTGCTATTGGAACCTATCTATCTTTCAACTATATATCTTTTTTCAACTTTTTCTTTCGCATTTAAGTGCCATCTCAATCTTGTGTGGTAGCAAAGTTAGAAAGATATAGACTCCAACTAAGTCTTCCATACTTAAACAAACTACATATGAGTTCTTTCCTTTTAACTTAATACATCTGAATGAATTCAGCACCAGTGTCTTCGCATCCCTTACGTTTTCATACATCCTGTACCTTTAAATTTGCATGTAGAGTAATGTTGAATAAGTTTAATAAAATAAAAGCAATGGCGTTCACAGCAGGAAGAGGTGGCGGCGCCGCTGTTGGACTAGGGGCAGACGCATTCCGGTTGGCTGTGCAGGTGGTTCGAGGCCGATGGTTCATGCTCTTTTCGTCATTCCTCATCATGACGGCCGCCGGTGCCACCTACATGTTCGGCATCTACTCCAACGACATCAAAACCTCCCTCGGCTACGATCAATCAACGCTCAACACCCTGTCCTTCTTCAAGGACCTGGGCGCCAACGTGGGCATCGTCTCCGGCCTCATCAACGAGGTCACCCCTCCCTGGGTGGTCCTCGCCACCGGCGCCGGCATGAACCTCTTCGGTTACCTCATGATCTACCTCGCTATCACTGGCCGCATCGCCCGGCCCGCCGTCTGGCAGATGTGCTTCTACATATGTATCGGAGCCAACTCTCAGACCTTCGCCAACACCGGCTCGCTCGTCACCTGCGTCAAGAACTTCCCGAAGAGCCGCGGGACGGTGCTCGGCCTCCTCAAGGGTTTCGTTGGCCTCAGCGGTGCCATCTTCAACCAGCTCGACTTCGCCATCTACGGCGACGACTCCAAGTCCCTCGTCCTCCTCATCGCATGGCTCCCCGCCGCCGTCTCCATCGTCTTCGTCTACACAATCCGGATCATGGAGGCGGCAACGGTGCCCCACGGAACCTCCAAGCCCTTCTACTACTTCCTCTACATTTCCATCGCCCTCGCTACCTGCCTCATGGTCGTCATCATCGTCGAAAGGCAAGTCCCGTTCTCTCGCTCTGAGTACGGCGTCACCATCGCCATCGTCCTCCTCCTCCTCTTCCTCCCCCTCGTAGTCGTCGTCAAAGAAGAGCTCAAGATCTACAGAAAAAAGAAGCAAGCCATCGAAAACCCTCTTCCTCTCTCTGTAACCATCGAAAAACTGGCGATTACTGAACCACTGCCGAAGCAAGTCCCAGCCACCACGCCATCCACCATTCCAACGACAGGAACCACCAGCAGCACTACGTCTACTAAAAAGAAATCAGCCCTATCTTATGTCATCGACACCTTCAAGCCCCCGAAGCACGGCGAGGACTACTCCATCCTCCAAGCGCTTGTCAGCATCGACATGTTAGTCCTCTTCTTCTCCACCATTTGCGGAACTGGGGGCACCTTGACGGCCATTGACAACATGGGCCAGATTGGGTTGGCTTTGGGCTACCCGAAACAGACCATCAGCACCTTCGTCTCCCTTATAAGCATATGGAATTATGCCGGCAGGGTCGCCGCCGGGTTCGTCTCCGAAGTCGTTCTTTCCAGGTATCAATTTCCCCGGCCTCTCATGCTTACTCTAGTCCTCCTTCTATCCTGCGTCGGCCACCTCCTCATCGCCTTCGGTTTGCCACAAACTCTCTACGTCGCGTCGGTGATCATTGGCTTCTGCTTCGGAGCTCAGTGGCCATTACTCTTCGCTATGATCTCGGAGATCTTCGGCCTCAAGTACTACTCCACTCTCTATAACTTTGGCGCCATGGCGAGCCCAATCGGGTTGTATATACTGAATGTGAGGGTCGCCGGGCGCTTGTACGATAGGGAGGCGGCCAACCAGAACAATGGGCTACAGAGAACTAATGGCAAGGACTTGACTTGCATTGGAGTTGAGTGTTATAAGCTTTCTTTCATTATTATCACGGCAGCGACCGCGTTCGGAGCTCTTGTTTCGCTGATATTGGTTTGGAGGACGAGAAATTTCTACAAGGGCGATATATATGCGAGGTATCGGGCGGCGGCAGCCGAGACGGAGAATGGGGCGGCTGTGGGGACTGTTAATTGATGGAATTAAGATGAAAATATAGAAGGATATAAGAAAGAACTTCTATTGAATTATTTGCCTTTTTTTTTTTTTGGCTTTCTGGCTTTTGGCTTACTTAGAAGCCTTGAGTACACAGCTATTTATAGCTGCACATAGTGACTCTTAGATATCCTAGACCCTTAGATATTCTGAATACATTTTTCCAAAGTAACTATATGTTTTCCAAAGTAACTATACGTTTTCCAAAGTGACTTTGCATTTTTCAAAATGACTTTCAGACTCCCATCCATGCACCTATGCAGAAACTATTAAAGTTTCTAGAAAAATCTAGTTTAGTCTTCCAACACTGCCCATAAACTAGATTTATACCCATTTAACTCCAATTGCCTTCTGTCTTCTTGAAGGAGATAACAATTCACCTTTTAATTTGTAATCTTCAGAATCTCTCTAAAATAGTTAAACTTTTGAGTTGATAATGCCTTTGTGAAAATATCTGCTACTTGTTTCTCTGTCTTACAAAACTTCAACTGAATTTCTTTGTCTTCAACCAAATTTCTAATAAAATGATGATGGAGCTCAATGTGCTTTGTCCTGCTGTGAAAGACCGGATTTTTTGTCATAGCAATGGCGGACATGTTGTCACAATAAATAATAGTAGCAAACTTTTGTTCTTGCTTTAAATCCTTCAAGACTTTTCTAAGCCAAATAGCTTCACAAACTGCAGTAAATGCTGATATATATTCAGCCTCAGTAGAGGATAAAGCAACTGTACTTTGTTTCTTTGAAGACCAAGTTATTGGGTTTGTTCCTAGATAGAAAACATATCCGGAAGTACTTTTTCTGTCATCAATGGAACCTGCCCAATTGCTATCTGTATATCCAATCAAACTATTATCTTCTTCTTTTAAATAATGAAGGCCAAAATTCTTCGTACCTTTGATATAACGAAGAATCCTTTTTGCTGTTGAAAAATGTAGTTGACTAGGATTACTCATAAATTGAGAAATAATACCGACAGCATAAACAATGTCAGGTCTTGTATTTGTGAGATAGATAAGTGATCCAACAAGACTTCGAAATTTAGATGCATTAGTCTTTGATGCTCCATCAATTTTAGATAGCTTCTCATTCAATGCTATTGGTGTAGTAACTGGCTTGTAGTTTGACATATTAAATCTTCTTAATAAATCTTCAACATACTTTTCTTGAGAAATGAAGATACTTCCATTGGATTGCTTTACTTGAATTCCAAGAAAGTATCTCATAAGACCAAGATCTGTCATTTCATATTCCTTCATCATGGAATTTTTAAAATCTTCTGCCAACTTGAAGTTTGTACTAGTATAGATTAAATCATCAACATAAAGACATACCAGTATAAAATCTTCTACATGGTTCTTCTTGATGTATAATGATGGCTCATTGGGACTTCTTTCAAAACCATTCTCCCGAAAATATTTATCTATTTTGCTATTCCAAGCCCTTGGGGCTTGCTTTAATCCATATAAAGCTTTTTGAAGACGATAAACTTTGTCTTCATTACCTTTAGCAATATATCCTTGAGGTTGCTCAACATAAATTTCTTCCTCAAGTTCACCATTCAAAAATGCTGACTTGACATCTAATTGATAAACTTTCAATTCCAATTGTGCAGCAAGAGCCAAGATAGTCCGAACTGTCTCCATTCTTGCCACTGGAGCATATGTCTCATTGAAATCTACACCAGGTTGCTGAGAATACCCCTTTGCGACCAGTCGAGCTTTGTATTTTTGAATTGAGTCTTATAGATCCATTTTAAGCCAATAACATCTTTTTCTTTTGGTCGATCAACAAGTTGCTATGTCTCATTTTTCTCAATCATTTTTATTTCTTCATCCATTGCTCGAACCCATTTTTCTTCTTTCACAGCATCTTCAAACTTCTGTGGTTCAATAGTAATAAGAGCCATATCACAATCCATGTAAATATCTTCTAAAGATCGCATCTTCCTGGGTGGACACTCGGAAGAACATGATGGAAAGTGACTTGTGTTGGATGGTGTATTTGAAGAATTTGTAAGTGATCTGGATGGACCTGATAAAGAATTAGATGTCTCTAAATTTGATGGTTCTCCAGAATCTTCAAGAATTATGGTAACTTTGACTTCTCCAGCTTCCCAGTTCCAGGCCTTCAATTCATCAAATATTATATTTCTTGAAATCACCAATTCTTCAGTTCTAGGATTTAGAAGCCGATACCCTTTTGATTCTTCACTATACCCAATAAAAATATACTTCTTTCCTTTTTCATCAAATTTTTCCCTGAACTGAGATGGAATGTGAGAATAAGCAATGCAACCAAAAACTTTGAGAGAGTTTACCTGAGGCTTTTGCTTGTACCAGGCTTCAAAAGGAGTTTTGTTGAGCACAGCTTTTGTTGGTGCCCTATTGAGAATATACACCGCAGTATTTACGGCCTCAGCCCATAATTTATTTGGAAGTCCTTTTTTTTTAACATACTTCGCGCCATCTCCATAATAGTACGATTTTTGCGTTCTGCAACACCATTCTGCTCTGGAGTATATCTGATTGTCAGCTCTCTCTTGATTCCTTGATTACTTCAATAATCCTGAAACTCTTTGGAAGTGAATTCTCCACCACGGTCTGTTCTAAGAATCTTCAGCTTACATCCACTTTGTCTTTCAACAAAAGCTTTGAATTTGAGAAAAGTGTTGAATGCCTCTAATTTTTGTTCTAGAAAATACACCCACATCATCCTGGAAAAATCATCAACAAACAAAAGAAAATATCTTTTCTTATTGATAGATGGAGTTTGTGTTGGTCCACATATATCTGCATGGACTAATTCAAGAGGTACTTTAGCTCTCCAGGATGTCTTTGTGAACGGAAGCTTGTGTTGCTTTCCAAAAACACAGCCTTCACATACTTGCTTTTTAACATCAATATTAGGAAGACCAATCACCATATTTTTACTCTTCAATACCTTCAGGGATTTATAATTTAAATGGCCATATCTTAAATGCCATAGTAGTGAATCATTATTTTCCACCTTCAAGGCATTTTTCGGATTTGATGACAGAATAAGAGGAAAGACTTTATTTGGGGTCATTTTTACTTTAGTCACTACTTGTCTCCTTTCTTTGTCAAAAATGATGCATTCATCTTCATCAAAAATCAATTTATAGCCTTTTTGCATCAATTGGCCAACACTTAATAAATCTTGAGTAAGACCGGGAACATATAGAACATTATGCATAAGTTTAAAGTTACCTCCATTTGTTTGTATGGAAATAACACCTTTGCCTTCCACATTATATAGCTTGCCATCTCCAAGCTGAACTTGCGAAGTTATTGATTCATCTAGACTGACAAACCGTTCTTTGTTCCCTGTCATATGATTGCTACAACCGCTGTCGACATACCAAATATCTTGAAGATCTTGATAAGAATGAAAACGTGTAGAACAAATGTTTAGATGAATCATTTGCTTCTGAAAGATTTGCCTCATTATTTTTTCTGTACCAACAATCTTTATCCATATGATTGAACTTATTGCTTCTTGTGCATTTAAATCGACATTCTTTACTTGCATGCCCAAACTTTTTGCAAACATAACATTGCAAATTAGATTTTTCATTACCTTGTTTATTCTTTCCTCTTCCTTGTCCAAGACCATGAGAATTAAATTTTTTCTGCCAATGATTGGAACTTGATCCTCTTTCATGTTGACTTTGCTGTGATGACACCCCTCTTGAATCTTCATTTCTAGCCTCTGCACCCTTTTTGAAATTCACCTTTGATTGAAAAGCTTGCTCCAAGGATTGATCAGAAAACCTGCTCATTCTTTTCTCATGTGCCTCAAGAGAACCCAATAATTCATGAGTTGTAAGTTTTGATAAATCTTTAGATTCTTCAATAGCAGCAACTATATGATCAAATTTAGGAGGTAAGCTTCTCAAAACTTTTTCAACAATTTTCTTATTAGCAATGGTATCTCCATAACTCCGTATTTGATTAACAATACTAGAAATTTTGTTGAAAAAGGTTTGAATGGATTCCTTTTCTTTCATAAATAAATTGTCAAACTCCCTCCATAACGTCTGAAGTTTGATGGATGTTACCTTTTCACTTCCTTGAAACTCCACTTGAAGAATTTCCCATGCTTCCTTTGATTTTGAAGCAAAAGAAATTCTTGGAAAAATTGATTTGCTTACTCCTTGTTGGATGAAGAATAATGCTTTTGCATCTTTTTTCTTGTTTTCCTTGTATTCCTTCTTCTTGACTTCTGACCAAGTTGCAAGCATCGTTGTAGACTCTGGTTCTTCATAGCCATCTTCTACAAGTTCCCAAAGATCTTGGGAAATGAAAAGAGTTTTCATTTGAACTCTCCAAAAATCATAATTTTCTCCATTGAAGATAGGAATAAGATTTTGAAGGAAATTTTGGTTAGAAATTGTTGCTGCCATAATACTTTGATTGAAGAGAAAGGATGTGTGAGAAGAAGGCTAGAAACAATTGAAGGCTCTGATACCACTCTGATGGAATTAAGATGAAAATATAGAAGGATATAAGAAAGAACTTCTATTGAATTATTTGGCTTTTTTTTTGGCTTTCTGGCTTTAGGCTTACTTAGAAGCCTTGAGTACACAGCTATTTATAGATGCACATAGTGACTCTTAGATATCCTATAGACCCTTAGATATTCTGAATACATTTTTCCAAAGTGACTATATGTTTTCCAAAGTAACTATACGTTTTCCAAAGTGACTTTACATTTTTCAAAATGACTTTCAGACTCCCATTCATGCACCTATGCAGAAACTATTAAAGTTTCTAGAAAAATCTAGTTTAGTCTTCCAACATTAATGCAGTATGGAAAGAGGGAGAGGAGGAGAAAACTATTTCCTCTAAGGGGGAGTTGGAAAATGGGCATAGGATGAGATGAGAGGATAAGAAAAAAAAGAGGGTTAAAAGGAAAAGTCAAACCAGTAAAACGAAGGGGTTTGGTATAACTACTCCTACTTTGACTTGTAATGGTGCAGAGAAATATTCTTTAAAGACTTCTTTTCCAAGTTACCGTGTAACCTCCGTAATAAACTCAAGTGGATTGTTACCGTAGCCTTTCATTATTTTTAAAACCATTTTCACCGCTCGTAAGAGTAAAATTATTTATAATATTTTGTTCAATAAACTAATTAGTCCGATCATTTCATAATTTTTCATCTTAAATGAAACTTCGATTTTCTTCTTCGATTCTTTCGAACCAACTTCTTTTCTCACTCTCTCGATTTTTATTTGGCTTTTCTTTATATATAAATCAACGTCACAAAGAAAAAAAAAAACAGAAGAAGAGTATTTAAGTGTATTTAATTTGAACAAAGTTCAACTTTTTTTTATGAATGATGCGATGGAGTTGAATTATCTAAGTAGGATCAATGAGTTAATTGGGTTCACTTATCATATGTTTTTTAAATTATTGTTTTAAAAGTCGGGCTTCAATCTCATGTCTTCGGTCTTTTATATCATCCTTTTTGTTTTTAAATTTCTTTTTATTTAAGACATCTTTCACATACAGCAAACGCATTGTAAAAAAATTTTGCATATCACATGGAATGTAGGGGTTCCACATTAGTAATCTTTAATTTTTAATTTTTGAATGACCGGCCCCAGAAAAGAGGAAGAGAAGACCTCCAAGAAACGCCACTGATAAGTTACTGGCATAGCTTTCATGCGAGATGTGTGTATTTTAGAGATCAAGTTTGGCACGAAAAAGTGTTGGTAACTTGTGCAGAAGGATCGCTTATCTTTGGTGCCGTATCGACCGTAACACAACTATGAGTGGGCGATCTCTCTATGGCATTGATCCAGCTGATCTCAAGCATCTATTGATAAGTTATTTAACCATTATAACAATAATTCCAAATATAAGCAACTAATATTTGGTGGTATTTGAGAGATTTGATAGACAACAATATCGATTGTAGATAATTCTCTAAATGTAGATAATGATCGGATCTTCGTTCTGAACATAATATATTGAAAGGTTGCTGGACATCATTGTTCCAATTTACTTAGTCCGGTACATTCAATTAATTCAGCTACTATTCATGATCTAGACCCATACTTTGAAGGCCTCTGAAGAAGTCCTACTCTGATGGGGTATAGACATAGCAACATGCAAGATGTCTGTATCTTGAGGTTGGCACGAAACAGTGAAGGTGAGATGTGAAAGACGTGATCTTTGATGATAGCTTGTTAAAATGCAAAGAATGAGTCTGATGTATCTACCGTTCCTAGTTAGTCAAGCACTTACGGACTATACAACGGAGACACCTGGGGCTGGCAGCCTCTCTATCACGGGGATCCAACTGATCTCAGCCATCTCTTGAGAAGGGGGATGTTGCGACGATAATTCCAAATATAGATTGTGCATTTGGTTTACCTAATCATTAATAACATCAATTCCAGAAGATGATTGAATCTTCATTCCTGATCTAATATAGAACAACTTACAGTTATATTAATAGAGACTGACATGAATTTGTTGTGTTATTCCGAGATGCATTCTTTTCTGTACTTTCTTGTAAATTCTTCCCGTTCCCTCTGCCTCCTTGCATTTAACCAGAGGTTCATGCCGAATCCTCATCAAACTCTTGATTTGCTCGGAAGGTTCAGTTAAATTCTATATGGCCCATCATTCTTATTGTATTGATCTAAATATATATGGCTCAATTCATTGTGATATATATGCAGATAGTTATTATAAAAAAAGCAACATTACAAGACAAGAATTATTTCATAGTCAAGAAAGAATAAAATCAAGTAAAAACATATAAGATAATAGATACATCTAATGTATAGAGATCATATCTAACACATATATAAAATCAAAATCATATCTATATTAGAATTATGTCTAATATGAAATCATACCCAATCAAATATATGATGATTTCAGAATCATGTTCAATATAGAATCACACTTAGTTAGATATATAGTAATCCCAAAATCACATCCAATATGAAATAGCTACCAATCAAATATATAGCATCAATATAGAATCATCTCAAATATATGTTGTCAAATATGTAATCACGCCTAATACCTCTTCTCAAGTTGGAGAATGGTGATTAACAATACCCAACTTGCAAAAAAGTAGTTGAAATTGGTCAAGAGCCAAGGCTTTCATAAAGAGATCAACAAGTTGATCAATGTTAGGCAAGTAATGAGTGATAATGTCATGAGATTGGATATATTCTGAGACAAAATGATAGTCAATTTTAATAGGCTTCGTTCATTCATGGAAGATGGGATTTGAAGTAATGTGTAATGTCACATTATTATCACAATATAAGAGGTGAGATGTGAGTGTATAATACTAAGGTTAGCTAATAAAGCTTTAAGCCTAATGAGTTCACTAATAGCAGCAACCATGGTACGATATTCTACCTTAATGGAACTAACGGTAGTGAAGTAGGTCATTGTAAAATGACGAGTCATTAGACAACTTGCCTAGTCTGAATCATAAAAAGTTGATAAGCAAAAATCATTTGAGCTAGAAAAAATAATACCTTGGTTGGGCAAGACTTCAAATAATGAAGGACTCTCATGGCAGCATCCAAGTGGCCTTGTCGAGGATTAGTTATGAATTGACTTAAAATATGAACAGAATAACTGAGCTTAGAATGAGTAACAAATAAATAAATAAGGCAACCAATAAGACAACGAAACTGTCTAGGGTTAGCAAAAGGTGGACCTGAGTTAGTGGAGTTTGAAGTATTGTTTCATAGGAAAGTGACAAAGATAAGAACTAAGCAAGCCAGTTTCCTTGAGGATGTCCAAAGCATACTTTCATTAATTCAAAAAAAAAAAACCCTAAAGATTACTTAGCAATCTCCAGTCATAAGAAGTATTTAAGAGTGCCAAGGTCGTTGATATAGAAGTGTCGATTAAGAAAGGATTTGAGTTGCTGATAATGGCTAGCATTATTTTCTGTGAGAATCACATCATCAATATAAACAAGTAATCTACTTTAGTCTGATGGAAACCAAAATCCTTCAAGGCACTGGTAAATTTAACAAACCACTAGTGTGAGGCTTGCTTAAGCCCATATAAAGATTTCTAAGGTTGACAAACTTGGCTATCTCTTCTCTTGCCATAACTAAGTGGAAGAGACATATATACTTCTTCATCAAGGTCCCTATGTAGGAATAGATTATTAACATCAGGTTGATGAAGGAACTAGTTTTTAGCAGTTATGATAGTAAAGAGACAACAAACTGTAACAAGTTTGGTAATAGGTGTTAAAGTTTAATGAAAGTCTTAATGTTCAAGTTGGGTATATCTCTTGACAACCAAGTGTGCCTTATAGTGTTGCATAGAGTCATCAGAGTTATATTTGATTTTGAATACCCTCTTGTAACTAATGGGTTTCTTGCTAGAAAGGAGAGGTTCAAGTGTCTAAGTCTTGTTATACTCTAAAGCATTAAGTTCTTACTTCATGGCCTCACATAAACGAGGATGTTAAACAACCTGTGAGTAGGTTTTAGGCTTATCCTTTTGGAAAATGGCTACTAGAAAAGCACAATGATTATGTATAGAATTGGTATAGAAAGGAGAGTGAGAATGATGATACAAAATACTTGATGAGACAATGCTAAATCAGGAGCGAGGAGCAGCAATTACTTAAAGAAGAGTCACATGCATAGTCATGAAGGTATTTAGGTGGTTGTCTTGTTCGCTGAGGTCATGTGGAGGGATTGGTGAGATAGGATTGATGTTGAGTGTAAGATGAGAAGGGGCTTGGTCAATTATGCCTAAGGTCTGGTTGTCAGAAGGAGTGGGAGTTGATGTTATTGGTAGAGATGGAGATGGTACATTAGGCAAGTCTGCTTCATTGACCGGCTGAGGAATGATAGTTTTACTACAGAAGAAATCTTTGAGAACCTAAAGAAATCAAAAAAGGAGAAATGTGCTTATAGAAACAACATCACGAGAGGTGAATATTTGTTTAGTTTAAAGATTATAAATCTAATATCCCTTATAACCAAAAGGATTGCTAACAAAAATTCCTTTAATAGTTCAAGAACTAAGCTTATCTTGAGGATGAATATAAGCATAGCATAAACAATCAAAAACCTATAAATGGTTATAAGAAGGAGATTTAGAAAATAAGAGTTCATGAAGGGTTTTACCTTTAAGAAGGGGTGTGGGAGTATAATTGATCAAGTATGCAGTTGTTAGGATGCATTCTTCCCGAAATAAAATTGCGAACCCAATCTAGAATTGTAAAGCACACGCAACAGTGAGTAGATGTCGATGTTTGTACTCAAAGACTCCATTTTGCTAGGGTATGTCAACACAGATTGTTTGATGAATAATGCCATAACAAGAAAAAAAATCTCACATTGAGGTGAATTCAGAACCATTATCTATCCTAATAATTTTAACAGTATAATCAAATTGATTACGAACCATGGTACAAAAAGATTGTAATAAAGCAGAAGCATTAGATTTATTTTTCATGAGATAAACCCAAGTAGATTGAGTAAAGTCATCAACTATAGTAAGAAAATATCGAGCACCACTGTGTGATGGGGTATGATATCTCCTCAAATGTCATAATGAATTAAATAAAAAGGTATAATAGTTGCATGCTTTCTAGCAGGGAAAGACAAACGCGTTTATTTTACTCAGTGACAAACATCACAACAATTATTTAAAAAAGATGAAATATTTTTTGAAATATTGGAAATAAAAGATAACCGATTAAATAAAGCATGCCCAAGTCTTTGGTGCCAAAAGGATGGGACTTATGAGTTGAGTAGTGGCAAATGTAAAGGAGACTTGTAACCATTTGAAGTAGTAAATACCATTCTGGAGCTCGCCCATTCTAATCACTATCCTCATTGCTAGGTCCTATAAGACACAAAAGGTAGAAAAGAAAATGGCTACATAATTAATCTGTTTGGTAAGCTTGGTAACGGTTAATAAATCACATTTAAATGAGGGACATAAAAGACATAGGTAATTGAAAGGTGGGACATGAGCTTGGTTTGTCTAAAGTATAATATCATTGGGTACACAAACCAAATGATCTTTAGAATATGATTTAAGATAGGATAATTTTGAGACATTAGAAGTAATGTGATGTGATGCACTTGAATCCAAAATCTAATCTGAAATGGGGTTATTTGGTTCGAGAATCTTACTATAAGAATTAGCTAATATGTGTAATAAAAGGTATAATATCATTGGGTACACAAATCAAATGATTTTTGGAATATGATTTAAGATTGGATAATTTTGAGACATCAGAAGTAATGTGATGTGATGCACTCGAATCCTAAACCTAATCTGAAATGGGGTTATTTGGTTCGAGAATCTTACTATAAGAATTAGCTAAGCTGTCGTTCTTTTAAGAATTTAAAAGAGCCATAAGTTGATCATACTATTCATGAGTTAAACCCGCAATTGGTGTGAAGCCGAAAGCAGTATTTCATATGGCATTTAATTTGCATTGCTTCTTTCTTTGTTTTTAGCCTCTTACTACTTTTCTTTAGAACTCCAATTGTGTGGATAACCAATTAGGTTGAAGCACTTGTCACGAGTATGACCTAAGTTGTTGCAATGAGTGCAATGAGGTTAATTTCCTCCTTTAAAGATCCTCGATTATTGTTCTTGGCATGCATAGCAGCAAATCCAAGTATAAGGTGTTATGAAGAGAAAAGGACTTTATCATGAAAGAATGAATCAAGGACAAGTGTAAAAATATGTGATATGAAGAATGGTTGGGATTTTTTTTTTTTCCCGATCCCGCTCTAATACCATATTAAATTCTATATAGTTCATCATTCTCATTGCATTGATGTAAATATATATAAAAATAATTGCCATGTAACATTATAAGGCAAGAATTATTCCCTAGTCAAGAAGAAATAAAATAATATAAAAATATATAAGAAAATAGATATAAGTAATATTTAGAGATCATATCTAATAAATATAGAAAATCAAAATCATATCTATACTAAAATTATATCCAACATGAAATCATGTTTAATGAAATATATAACAATCTTAGAATCACATCCAATATGAAATCACATCGAACTAGATATATGGTGATCCTAAAATTACATCTAATATAGAATCATTACTAATCAAATATATGACGTTAAATATAAAAGTATCTTAAATATATGACTTCAAATATAAAATCATGCCTAATAGATTCTTCACTAGTAGAGCACTAGATATGCGGGCTAGTCCAAAGAACCCCACAAAAAGGCATACAGGATTCGGAATTTGCTCATATTTGCACACTTTTTTTTGGTTTCAATAGAGTCTAAAAATCACAGAAAAGAACTATTAGAAGTTAGAACAACACCTATAACCAGGCCTAATTCGAGCAACATTGGTCTCATTCCGAAACGGAAACCCCATAAGATTGTATGCGAATCTCAATGTGATCCATTTCCTCCACTCAGTCAGCATCGTAGTTTTAAAAGTCCTGTAAAACGACTCCATTAACTCGATACTCTCAGAATGGGTTATCATATATTCTCGAGCAGAGGGAACACTTTCATTTAGACGTGAAAGAAAAAATAGCAAATCAAGCTAATAATAGGCAGGTCCTTTTTAGGAGCAATTCGCAAAGTTTATTTTTCTTATCCAATTCCTATCCAACTTTCTTCTGTTTTTGAAAGAGAGATCCTTTCAATCAGAATTTGGTTTGTTGGAGTTTTAACCTTTAGGCCGACGCGTCTCCCGGCCTCACCAGTCCCAATAACAATGGGTTGCCTCCGCTCTGACCCATCTTCGTTCTTTCAATCCTCTGTTTCAGCGTACCCTGTTCTCTGCTCTTCCTTGCACTTCGCCTTTTCTCTCTGTCCCTCCATCAGCCCCCTCCGTCACCTCTCTAAACCTCGCGTATATATCCCCTCGGTAGAATTCCTTGGTTCTACATACCAAGACCAGCATCACAAAAGCCTCAAGGATCGTTACGCTTGTAATAACAAGGAACGAAAGCCTAAAGCACTGAATTCCAATGCACGTTAAGGACCTCGCCGAAGTGCCCACAAGCTTAGCTTTCTGCTTTGCTGCCTCCCTATCGTACAAAAATCCAGCGACCCTCACATTTAGCGGGGTCGCGACCCCTGCAACATTGCACAACGTGGTGTAGAACTTGAGAGACCAAAAACTTCTGATATGATTGCAAATAGTAGTGGCATTTGTGCTCCAAAACAGAAGCCAATGATCACGGAAGCAAAATATAGAGAGCCAGGGACTCCGAAGGCAATGAGAAGGTGGCCAATACAAGATAGGAGGAGGACTATGGCAAACATTAGCGGGCGAGGGAACTTGTACTTTCTGAGAAATATTTCAGATAAGAAACCGGCCGCAACTCTCCCTGCATAGTTCCATATGCTGATGAGGGAGACGAAGGTGCTAATGCTTTGTGAAGGGTAGCCTAACGACTCCCCGATCTGGCCCATGTTGTCGATTGCCGTTAGGGTGCCTCCAACTCCACATATGGTTGTGAAGACGATAAGTAGCATGTCAACACTGAGAAGGGCTTGAAGGATGGAGTAGTCGTCACCTTTCTTAGGGGCCTTGAAGATCTTAATGACAAACGAGGGTGTCGAATTCTGGTTAGAGCTAGCCCAAGGTGAGGTTGATGTCCGTGTGGCTGATGAGGCGGTCGTAAGGGCCGGTTTGGCTCCGTTGGTGTCGACTGAGGAGTTGCTGGCTTCTCGATGGCTATGAAGAGCGGTGGAGAATTTTGGAAGGATTGTTTCTTTTGTTTGAAGATTTTCAGCTCTTCTTGGATGACGACAGCGAGCGGTAGGAAGAGGAGGAGGAGGACAGTGGCAGCGCTTCCACTATACCTCGCTTGGGAGAACACCACCTTCTTTTGGATGATGATCATAACCATGAGGAAGCCGGCGAGTGCAAGGGAGATGAAGAGGAAGGAGCAGAACACCTTGAACTCATTTCCCTGACGCGCCACCTTCATAATTTGAATCGTGTAGACGAAGATAACAGAGACGGCTGCCGGAAGCCAAGCGATAGGGAGCACGATGGACTTGGAGTCATGCCCATAGAAGGCCAGGTAGAGCTGTGTGATGATGGCACCGCTGAGGCCAATAAAGCCCTTGAGGAGGCCGATCACGATGCCGCGGCTCTCCGGGAAGTTCTTGACGCAGGTGACAAGGGCACCGGTGTTCGGAAAGGACTGTGAGTTTGCTCCGATACATATGTAAAGACACATCTGCCAGACGTGAGGGCGGGCGACGCGGCCGGTGAGGGCGAGGTAGATCATGAGGTAGCCGAAAAGATTCATGGCGGCGCCGATGGAGAGGACGGCCCAGAGAGGGGTGACCTCGTTGATGAGGCCGGCGAGGATGCCGACGTTGGAGCCAAGGTCCTTGAAGAACGATATGGTGTTGAGAGTCTCCTGGGCTGTAGCCGAGGGAGAATTTGATGTCCTTGGAGTAGATGGCGAAGATATAGGTGGCGCCGTTGACTGACATGATGAGGAATGATGCGAAGACCATGAACTATGGGGCACGGATCACATGAAAGAGGAAGTCCATCAGATCTAACGACACCATCTCTCTCTTTCTTGAACAAGATCTTTGATCACTGTGAGCGGAAGGCCGGAGGCTTTTCCGGTATGGACTAGTGGACGCTTGCTGGTTTTGCTTCGCCGAGACGTAGGCCTCTTGGCCCATGCTTACCAGAGCAATTGTCCTCTCATGAAGTGTTGACTGTTGACCGACAGTCAAACCGCTGAGCAACTTGTATCGTAACAAGTGGGGCCCGACGTCGACCTTTTGCGAATGAATATTTGACACGTTCGCCGTGTGACAGAGGATAGGTCGGCTCAAGATGGTCGTTGGGATTCCGTGATCGACGGTGAGAAAGGCGGGTTAATTAGTCTAATTCTGACGGAAGAGCTGCCATTTTCTTCCTACCTGCTTCGAGGATAAGTCCGGTCATCGTCGTCGCATTATCCGAGGGAGTGCCTTCCGCGCCGAGGTTGGGCCGTAGGATTATCTGAACATTTAAAAAGGTTTCCTACCCGCTACACCAGGTATTGGCTAGGTATGGAGTTGGGTGGGGTGGGAGTGCGAGACAGCTCCAGCGTCATAATGTACGAAAATGTCTCACAGCTCGATCCGGGAATCCCGTGAACAGGGACAGCAACATGGTGGG
Organism: Metroxylon sagu; assembly: GCA_017589505.3. Classification (NCBI taxonomy): domain Eukaryota; kingdom Viridiplantae; phylum Streptophyta; class Magnoliopsida; order Arecales; family Arecaceae; genus Metroxylon; species Metroxylon sagu. Next base: position 704,598 of record JACVBY030000497.1, on the reverse strand, counting down.
ACGAGTTAGCTGTAAACAGGGATAACATATATAATTTTTAATTAAAAATTATAAAATTAATACTGTAACTAAGAGTATATATGTAAAAGAGGACATAACTTATCTTAAAAAAAAAAAATAATAAAATTGAAGTGGATGAAAGAGAAATATTAAAGTTGAGATAAAGCATTAATATATACTATTTAAATATTTTATAGATATCAAAATATATAAGAATAAATATGAGATCAACGAAATGAAGACAGAATAAGGATATATATATATATATTTTCTCTCATCCGTCTCTATTAATATGGATAAAAATAATTTTTCTTACATATCAGATGAATTTCTGCTTTAAAGATTGAAATTATTGTTCTTTATTGTAAAAATTAATTTAGTTGACCAAATCATGGGTAACACTAGATTTGAGTATTTCTAATCTTATAAAGGTAGAAGGTGTATTATGTAGAAGATGAAACTTTAGGTGCATTTCTTTAGATCTTTGCCATTAGATCTTTCATTTAACAAGGACACATTTATAATCATCAGACTTAATAAATTAAAGAAGTTCCTTTGTAATATTTTTTAAAATTATTCATTTTGTGTATACTCAATTCACAAGTAAAAATTTCTCGAATAACTTAATATTTATCTTTTAAGTAATATTTATCTTTAAGTCATTAAAAACGCTTCAGACCATGATTAAGGTGTGGAATTGCAAAGTAGATAACATTGACAGCTATAAGTCATGTCATTTAAACTATGACTAAAGTTTGGTTGATGGAATGCAATGCGAAGTTAGACCATGTTTTAGATTTCTTTTGAAAAAGTTGTTTCAGACTACTGTTTTTAAAAAATATTTTTTTATTATAAAAAAATCTATTTGAAAATTATTTAAAAAAATATCCATTCCTTTTATTATGGAGGAAATTTATTAAGAAATTTTAATTTTTTGGATTTTTATTTTTTTATAATGGAAGCTATTCAAAACCTTCTTTTTTTTAAAAAAAAAAAAAATCTTCTTTTTTTAACCAAGAATCCTTCCAAGAATTGTTTAAATTTTTCACTTTTTCTTAGGAAAGTTGTTTTAGGCTTTATTATAAAAAAAAAAATCTTTTTTTGATAGAGAGAAGTTATTCAAGGTTTCTTTTTAGGGAGAAAGTTATTTGAGGGGAATTATGAGACTCGATGTTGATTACTCTAGTTACTACCAGGATGACTAAATTAATTTTAAGAGAAAGGTTTATTACAATAAAGGCCAAATCATATGCCAAATTTTTGCGGACCTTAACTTTGTCAAATGAGGCCGAATTAAGGTGCATTTTTTTAAAAAAAATCATATAACTTTTTAAGCTGTATAATATAGTGCAACCTATTAAAGGACCATGCACCAAATAATCGGAGTGAAATTTCATCATTTGGGACTCAAATTGGGCTGTCAAACTAAAGGTTTTCCTTTTAAGAAAGATTTTGACAGAATGTATCTCCAAATCCGAGAAGAATCAAGTAAGGTGATTTTTTAGCTTTTGTATATTAATTTTTATTAGACATTTCTATTTTAGAAAAGTTATAATCATCTTCAAAATGGTAGAGGAAGAACCCAAATTATGAAAAGATGGGTCTCACTAGCATAAATAGAGGACTTTTGATATGACTTTGCTGTTCAATAGAAAGAAAAGAAGATGAAAACCCTATTTTCATCCTTTTTTTTTTATTTTTTATGTTTTCTTTCAAAGATTCGAGTTAAGCAGGTTAGAAAAATTTCTTCGTTCTCGATTGGATCAAACTTAATTTTATTTTAAGTTCAAACCAAATGAACCTAGCAAGACTAATGATATTCTATGTTCATATTGACCCAAACCTGCATGTATTAATACACATGAGTTTCAGCCTATCTAGGAATTGAGCTAAATTAGCTCCTTTTTGCTTGTTTCAATTCAGGTTGATAGCATCAGGTAGTTGATTCCAATTCCAAATTTTAGACGCTCAGTTGGATTAATATGAATTTGAGCTAAATTGTTAGATAACCTAGATTCCAAATAACTCGATCCATATATAATGTATATGCGCACACACCCACATATATATATATATTTGTTTGCATGTATATATACATATATCCAATCCATATACTATTTTGTATAAAAACTTCAATTGCCACTATAATAGTATAAGATAGTATATAACTACTAAAATATTGTTAGATAGTATTACAGGACAACCTTCATTAGAAGGAGGAGGAACAGAATTATGAGTCTTTAGGATGGTAGTGGCAACGAAATTGATATTGAGGTAGCAATTAAAAATACCTTCCTACAGTATTATTAGAATAGATAGATCTAGATGAATTATAGCATCGTTCCAATTTACACCCTCCAAATGGTTTTCTCCTTGGCTTTTTTTAAAAATATTGGGGTCTAGTCTCTATTGATGTTTGTAAAGCAGTAAAACAACTCTTTTCTTTAGCAAGAATGCTCCAAGCTTGAAAGTCTACTATTATGGATTAATTTTCAAATGTTATAATCCAGTTAACTCCAATCAATTTCACCAAATCAACTTATGTAATACAATTTATAAAATTATAGCTAAAATCATTACATTTAGGCTTTAGATGGTCATACCAAAAATAATTTCTAAGGAGCAATCTGCCTTTTTATTAGAAAGGTACATATCAAATAACATCATCATTACTCAAGAAGTTATTTATTCCTCACATAAGGCTCATTCAAATAAATTTATGATGGCAGTCAAACTATACATGGAGAGAGCCTATGATAGGGTGGATGGGGAGTTCTTTATTGTAATACTTCATTGTTTGAACTTTCTTAATACATTTATTAGATGGATTGAAGGATGTATTAAAGCTCCATCTTATGCTGTTCTTGTTGATGGTTCCCCCATACCTTTCTTTGTTCTCAAATGAGTTTGTGCTAGGGTTAGCCTTTATCTCCATACCTCCTGATTTTATATTTTGAAATGATGTCACAGAATCTTCGTTACTGTCTTAAGCAAGAGGATCCCTGAATCAATCACCTTTTATTCACCGACGATTATCCCCTCATTTCAAAAGCCCATTCAGGTGACTATGTTGCTCTCAAGGAAATGATTTAAAAATATTATGCTTAATCAGGTCAAGCAATCAATCTTGATAAATTTATGAAGCTGTTTAGTTCAAAGATTCAAAGTCGCTTGATGATGCAGTTGACAAGTATTCTTAGTATTAAAATGATCCAGAATTGAGTGTATATCTGGGTGCTTTGTACAAGATACTAGACTCGGAAAAGTTGATACCCAAATAATGAAGGACGGAATCAATGCGAAGCTTGATGCCTGGAAATGAAAAGCACATTCCCTCTTAGGCAGATGCATTTTAATTACCTCAGTCTTTAAGTTCTATGCCTTTGCACATTATTTCTAATACGATGGTTTCAAGCAGTTTTTTAATTTGGCTTAAAGTTTTTTAATTTGGCTTAAAAAAACTATAATGAGCTTCTTATGGGGACACCATCAAAGAAGCTGCTTTATTCATGCTATTTTTTGGGACTGCATATATAGGAACAAAAGCACCGGTGATTTGGATATTCCAAAAATCAAGCCCTGATGGACCACCTTATTAAGTAAAGTGGCACAATGGCAAGCAAACTTATCCTTCATAATTATACTCTTTTTGCCCAATTACTATATACCAATATTGGTTACAGCGAAGTTGGGCCTCTTATAAACCCCCAAGAACTCCTCTATATGGAAGGCTTTATGTCAGACTTCTCAATATGTTGAAGATCAATACATTTGGTCTGTAGGGAAGGATACATGATTGACATTACCTCTAATCCTTGGTTTTCCACCATTCCTTTAAATTGGCATCTAATTGAATATGATGTCAATCTAGTGTTAGATTTAGCTAAAGTGGACAAGCTCATGGTTACTGCTAGGGGGTGGGACTTGAATATTCCGCATCACTGTTTTCCTTTGTCCTTGACTTCAGAGATCATTAGTACTCCAGTCATTGGACCTGGTCATGCTAACATTTTGTGTAGGGGAACAAGATTTGATCTGACTATTATTGTGAAGAAAGTGTACTAGAACTTAATTGATCCCTCTCATAATGTTCCTAACATACAGTTCAACCACTATGGAAGCTTCCAACTCATCCATGAGTCCTTTTCTTTTTATGGAAGCTATTCAGTGGTAGACGACCAATATCTTTTTGATAGCCAACGAAATCAAATCTTTAAGACCAATCTATAAAAGATATAGTATTACTGCCAAAAGTATGAATCATATCTTCTTCCAATGTTCATCACCTTAGGAGCTATGGAATGAATTAAATATTCTCCACCAAGTTCAATCTCTTATTCAAGCTTATCAAACTCTTATTGAGTTGCACGATAGTCCTAACCAGCTTACCGTGTGAAATTCATTCTAGTTTATTTACTCTGATTTATTTAGAAGGAAAGAAATGATGAGTTCTTTTAGGATGAGGAATTCAAGCCCAACTAAATAATCAAACAAGTTTTTCAGTTTTCCATGAAGTTTATAGCATCCACCAAAGAGCACCCATAATCTCTCTAGCACTTGGGGCGGCAATGGTCTCTGATATTCAGGGCCAAATATTCAAGACATCATTTCCCAACAGCCTCCTCAACCCGAATATCTTAAAATAAGCTTTGATGAATCAATTTATCCAAATTCTGTAGGTGCTAGTTTTGTGATTCATGATCACTTGGGGCATGCTATTGTTGTTGCATCCATTCCCCTCCCCTCTGCATCCATTCCCCTGCTCTATTAATAAAGTGATTAGGTAGGTATGGGAAGGCATAACCCTTGAGGGTGACTCAGCCACAATCATAGCTTGGATTAACAATAATCAAAGGAATCTTCATCCATGATTAAGAAACATTCAATCCAAAACCATCACTCTTTCAAATTTTTATTGCAATTACGTTCTTTTAAAGGCCAATCAAGTAGCTGATTTTCTAACTTATTTAGCTTCATCCCACTTAATGGTTTAATAATTTCTCTATAAATTTTATCCTGATAGGATTTTTAAGGCTATGATAGCTTACTTATTTACTCAAAAAAAAATTACTGCAACATTCTATATCTATTGTGATATTTTTCAAAACTATTGCTTAAATTATCATTTTTGGTAATAATATAAGGTGCAATCATTAAATAATAACTTTTAATAGCTACAACATTATATATTTGTTTATAGTACTTTTAAAATCACTGCTACAAATTACTATTTTTAATAATTAATATAAAATACATAGGTATAAAATAACTTTTAGTAATAAATATGGACAATAAAACTTGTTATGATCGTAGTTCACTATAAATTATTATTTTTAATAATAATTATAAAGTACGATTGCTATATGATAATTTCTAAGTAATATGGGCAATCACTGCAACATTATATAACTTTTTTTTTGTTATATTTCTTAGATCTGTCTCTACAAAGCATAATAATAACAATATTTTTCAAATGCAGCTAAAAATTTATGCCATGGACTATCTGTGCTGTCAGGGTAAACTAAATCTGCTCTCCTTTTTCTTGAAGTCATATTCCCATCTGCCTTCTCTCCTCACCTCGGTTGCTATTTGGTGGTCCCTCTCTGAACCTCGCATGTATCTCCTCTTTGTATAAATCCCAAGTTCTCCATACCAAAACCAGCAATGCAAGTGCCGCAAATATCGTCACCGCTGCGATTATGAGGAAAGAAAACCTGAAGCACTGCACCCCTATGCATGTTAATGGCTTATCAGAAGAACTCAAGAGCAAAACATGCTGCTTGGCCGCCTCTCTATCATAGAAGTACCCTGTGACCCTCACATTTAGTATATATGACCCAATTGGGTTGGCCACGGGTAAAATGTTGTAGAAAGTAGAGAAGAACTTGAGACCGAACACCTCTGATAAGATCACAAAGACCAACGGCACCATTGCTCCATAGCACAAGCCGATGATCAACGAAGCAATGTACAGAGTACCAGGGACGCCAAAGGCAATGAGAAGGTGGCCAACACAGCAGAGGAGCAGGACCATAGTAAGCATTAACGGGCGGGGTAACTTATACTTTGCAAGTATCATATCTGAAATGAACCCGGCTGCCACCCTCCCTGCAAAGTTCCAAATGCTAATTAGGGAGACAAAGGTGCTGATGGTCTGAGATGGGTAGCCTAATGACTCTCCAATCTGACCCATGTTATCGATCGCTGTTAGAGCACCACCAGTTCCACAAAGCACCACGATGAAGAGTACTATCATGTCGATGCTTACCAGGGCTTGTGGAATGGAGTAGTCCTCACCCCTCTCAGGAGCCCTGAAGATGTTGAAGATAGAAGATGGTGTCCTCTTTGCAGAAGATGATGATGAGGCGGTTGTTGGTATGGTGGATGGGGCGGTGGGCGGCGGTGGTTGGGGCGTTGTCCGAACCTCCACCGCTTGAGCGGGCGGTGGCGGATTTAGTAACACTAGGTCTTTTTGTTTCAAGATCTTGAGCTCTTCTTTGATGACCACGGCAAGGGTGAGGAGGAGGAGGAGCACCGCGATGGTAGCACTGATGCGATACGCAGTGCGGGAGAAGGTGACTCTTTTCTGAACTATGCTCATGATCATGATGTAGATGGCGAGGGCAATGGAGTTGTAGAGGAAATAGTAGAAGGGCTTGGTTGTATCACCTGGCTGGCGCACCTTGATGATCCGGATGACGCAGAGGAATAAGATAACGATGGCGGACGGGAGCCAAGCAATAAGAAGAACAAGGGATTTGGAGTCGCTACCATAGATACCGAGGTAGATCTGGACCAAAATGGCTCCGCTAAGGCCAGCAAAGCCCTTGAGGAGGCCTAGCACGATGCCGCGGTTCCCTGGGAAGTTCTTGACGCAAGTGACCACCGAACCAGTGTTGGTGAAGGATTGCGAATTGGCACCGATGCAAATATAAAGGCATATTTGCCACAACTGAGGGTGAGCGAGGTGGCCGGTGATGGCAAGGTAGATCATGAGGTAGCCGAAGAGGTTTGTAACAGAGCCGATGGCGAGAACGACCCATGGAGGTGTGACCTCATAGATGAGACCGGCCGGAATGCCAACACTAGCACCGAGGTCCTTGAAGAAGGAGACGGTGTTGAGTGTCTGTTGGTCATAGCCAAGAGAGGACTTGATGTCGTTGGAGTAGATGGCGAAGACGTAGAGGGAGCCGGAGGCTGCGTTGATGAGGAGAGATGCAAAGAACGTGAACCAACGACCCCGGATAACCTGGATGGCGAAGCTCGATGGGTCGGACGCCATTGTCTCTCCCTCAATGGGCACGCAAAGAAGCACAAAAATGTGAGCCAGTAACGGGAAGAAGGATCTCTTCACAGACCATAACAGAGAGAGAGAGAGAGAGAGAGAGAGAGAGAGAGAGAGAGATATATATATATATATATATATATATATATGTATGTATGTATGTATGTATGTATATCAAGAGTAGTTTTATTTGTTTTTTTTTTGTTGACCCTTAGCTCTGGCATCGTGAAACGTGTCATGTAATAAAGCAAAGCAAGCTGTGATGAACTTTTTTTTTAAGTGATTTTTGGCAAGCATGCTAATAAATTTAGTAACTGCTTGAATATAATAAATAATGCCACACTCATCACAAAATGATAAGTTATGGCCGATTATAGTACTGATTTAAGTAACATATAACTATTATTATGTTAATGGATCATCGTAGCTCTATGGCTGATGGTAATATATTAACAAGTTGGCTACCCTATCACTATACATGATAGTAAATTTTGGCAGGTTAGGACAGGTCATGGCAATGAATTTTGTAACGCACAAATTATGTGTTCCGCTGGCAAGCAATAGTCATGGATTTAATAATAGATAAGTCACGTGTATTGGACTACTATAGCAATAATTGATCATCATATATGGCTGATGGTGATATATTTTGTACTGGCTATGACAATTATTGCCACTCACAAATTGGCAAGTTATGACAGGTCATAAAAATGAATTTAGTAATAAATAAATGATGCACACAAATAAATTTAGTAATAATTTAACTATTATAATAAAATCATAATGGTACAATATTGCAAGTTATGAGCAATTAACTTAGTAACGTATGCATAGGTTTTTGTTAGCGAGTGCCTCATGGGCACCCATCAAGGGACGTTGAATGCTCCCTTATCCTTCAAAAAATTATTAAAAAAAAACTATATATAGACCATCATGTATTCTATATGGACATAGATGTTTAACGTTCAATAATAGTTTGTGCCTATACTCATAATTTCTGTACTATTTTTCAAATATAATTATAATCGTCTATATTGTATGATGATCATTCAAGCATGCACATCATCTTATAGTATAAAATTTGTACCATAGATAATTTTATTTTGATGCCAAAATGGTCTCAATAATATAAATTTGGCTTCTTTGAAGCCTTGCCAAAAAAAAGAAATTGAAGCCTTAAATGCCTCTTTAAAAGCTCTTTCTTTTTTTTCTTATTTTTCATAAAAAGCTGAATAAAGAAGATATTAAATATCCCTTAATGATTTCCTGAGGAGATGATATAACATGTTGAATGGAGGGAGGTATATACATTGCACTTTGCTCTTCTCAAAAGGAGATGATATGCACCCATCTCAATATCAAAATTAATCATAAAGAATCTAAATCAAATGTATATATTATTGACTATGATTTATATGTCTAAATATGCATAAAAATCAAAATTTATCTATTTTGATGGTCTCTAATGCATAAATCATATAAAAACAAAATGAATGATTTTTATTGCATTAGTATGCTAAAATATATGATAATGTATTTAAATTAAAATCCACTTTATTAATCATAATCTACATGTGTTACGATATGTATAATTTCAAATTAATAAATTTTATTTCTTGGATTACAGCAAAACATCATCTCATATCATTTTAATAGTTCATTTTTGCATTCAAATAATGCATAAGTTATATGCTACTAAAATACAAGACTTTTTGGTTTCTACATATTTTTATTGATATATATGTGCAAAGAACGTGAACCAACGACCCCGGATAACCTGGATGGCGAAGCTCGGTGGGCCGGACGCCATTGTCTCTCCCTCAATGGCACACAAAAATGTGAGCTTGCTTCTCCTTTAAATTTATTGAATCAAAAATTTCGTTTTTTAAAAAAATTACCTTTGCTACAAGTATATAGATATGATCAATTACTTTCGAAATTAGAATCGGAGAAATCCATACTGGAATTGAGAAGCCCATATTTTTAAGTTTTCATGGCATAGTCAAACCAATTTACATTATGGAAACTTTAAAGCTTTCTATATTAAATAAAATCAGTGAAAAGGAGATCAACATTCACACGGAACAGCATGGTATTTCTGAAGTTGTTTCCTATGAATTAATTTATTGAATGTCTTTCAATTTTTCATAAAAAATGCTTTAATAATTCCGAAAAATGTGGTTCAAAATGTCACTCAATTAGCTCTGGCATATTGTTGTCCAAAAAAAATTTAGAAACTGCTTGAATATTGTCATTTTGGCCGATTATAGCAATGATTTAAGTAACATATGACTATTATTATGTTAATGGATCACCATAGCTCTATGGTTGATGGTGATATATCTAGTAACAAGTTGGCTGCCCTATCACGACTATACATGATACAAAATTTTGGCAGGTTAGGACTGGTCATGACAATGAATTTCGTAACGCCTAAATTATGTGCCCTGCTGGCAAGCAATAATCATGGATTTAATAATAGATAAGTCATGTGTACTGGACTATTACAGCAACAAGTGATCATCATGGTATATGGCTGATGGTGATATATTTTGTACTGGCTATCACAATTATTGCCACTCACAAATTGGCAAGTTATGACAGGTCGTAGCAATGAATTTAGTAATAAATAAATGGTGCACACAAATAAATGGTGTAACCTGTTTTACAGGTCCCAGCAATAAATTGAGTAATAATTCGATTATTATAATAAATTCATAATGTTTCAACATTGCAAGTTACGAGCAATTAATTTAGTAACTTTGCATAGGTTTTGTCAAGGAGTGCCTCGTGAGCACCCATCAAGGGACGTTTAATACTCTCTTATCCTTTAAAAAATTATTAAAATAATACTATATATATATATATATATATATATAGACCGTCATCTATCCCATCATAGACATTTATTAATAGTTTGTGCCTATACTCATAACTCCTTTACTATTTTTCAAATATAATCATAATCATCGATATTATATGGTGATTACTGCACATCATCTTGCAGTACAAAATTTTTATCCCATCATGGACATTCATTAATAGTTTGTACCTATACTCATAACTCCTTTACTATTTTTCAAATATAATCATAACCGTCCATATTATATGGTGATCTTTCAAGCACGCATATCATCTTGCAGTACAAAATTTGTATCATAAATGATTTTGTTTCGATGTCAAAATGGTCTCAATAATGTAAATTTAGCTTCTTTGAAGCCTTGCTTAAAAAAATTGAAGCCTTAAATGCCTCTTTAAAAGTTTTTTTTTTTCTTTCTTATTTTTCATAAAAAAGCTAAATAAAGGAGATATTAAATATCCCTTAATGATTTCCCGAGGAGATGATATAACATGTTGAATGGAGGGAGGTATATACATTGCACTTTGCTCTTCTCAAAAGGAGATGATATGCACCCATCTCAATATCAAAATTAATCATAAAGAATCTAAATCAAATTTATATTTTATTGACTATGATTTATATGTCTAAATATGCATAAAAATCAAAATTTATCTATTTTGATGGTCTCTAATGCACGAATCATATGAAAACAAAATGAATGATTTTTATTGTGTTAGTACGCTAAAATATATGATAATGTATTTAAATTCAAAATCCACTTTATTAATCATAATCTACATGTGTTACGATATGTATATTTCAAATTAATAGATTTTATTTCTTGGATTATAGTAAAGCATCATCTCATATCATTTTAATAGTTCATTTTTGTGTTCAAATAAAGCATAAGTTATATGCTACTAAAATACAAGACTTTTTGGTTTATACATAATTTTATTGATATATATATGTGCGTGTATGAGTGTTTGTATGGAGTTTGCTTCTTTGGAAAAAAGAAGGCATAAACTAATCTAAACTTCAAAATCAATAAAAGAACATCTAAATCTAAAATGCACATCATTGATCATGATTTATATTATTAAAAATGTATTGAAATTAAAATATTCTTAACTTATCCACCAAGTGGGTGAAGAAATAAATAATTGAAATGATGTGGGGTGATCTTTTGCTATGATTTAAGCATTGAATATATTGAAATTTAAATCAATATATTTTTTTACATAGGTGCATTTTGATCAACTGAACAAATCCTCAAATTAAATATTATTATGTATTTTGATATATTAGTATAATAAAAATTATTCATCGTATTCATATGTTGTGCAGATGAGTGACCACCAAAATATGTATTATTTGATTATTAAATTTTTTACTAGTATAGATCTTAATAAATGATATTGATTTTTGATTTAAATATCTATTATTGATTTTAAACTCTAGAGAAGTAGATGTATTCTTCTTCAAGAGGAGCATAATCTACCCCATCCATACACACACACACGTATATATGCATATAAATATACTTATATCCGTATATATATATATATGCAAATAAGTTAGCATCACAGGACAACGGAACAGAATTATGAGTCTTTATGATGATAGTGGCAACGAAATTGATATTAAGGTAGAGATTAAAAATACCTTTCCCTCCAAAATGCACCCTTACTAAAGAAGATCACCCCTTCCTATAGCCCTTGTGTCTGATGCTAAAAAGTGGTGGTACTCAAATCCTTGAGGTCAGATAAAGCATCTGACCTAAATGGTTTTCCGCTTAGCTTTTTTCAAAAATATTGGGATCTGGTCTCTATTGATATTTGTGAAGCAGTAAAACAATTCTTTTCTTCAACAAAAATGTCCCAAGATTAAAAGTCTACTTTTATGGCATTAATTTCCAAATGTCATAATTCAGTTGACCCCAACCCGTTCCATCCGTTTTACCCAATCAATTTATGTAATACAATTTATAAAATTATAGCTAAAATCATTATATTTAGGCTTAAGATGGTCATACCAAAGCTAATTATATGGAGCAATTTGCCTTCTTATCAGAAAGGTATATCTCAGATAACATCATCATTGCTCAAGAGGTTATTTATTCCTCACATAAGGCTCATTCGAATAAATCTATGATGATAATCAAATTGTACTTTCCTAATACATTCATTAGATGGATTGAAGGATATATTAGAGCTCCATCTTATGTTGTCCACATCGATGGTTTCCTCATACCTTTCTTTTTTTCTTAAATGGGTTTGTGCTAGGATTGCCCTTTATCTCCATACCTCTTAATTTTATATTTTGAAATGATGTCATAAAATTTTTATGTAACTTTGGAGAGACAGTTAATACCATATTACCGTCCTAGGCAAGAAGATCCCTGAATCAGTCACCTTTTATCGTTGACGAACAATTGGCTCCTTATTTCAAAAGCCTATTCAGGTGACTATATTGCTCTCAAGGGAGTGATTTAGAAATATTGTGCTTAATCAGGTCAAGCTATCAGTCTTGATAAATTCATGGTGCTATTTAGTCCAAAGATTCAAAGTCGCTTGATATGCAGTTGATAAGTATTCTTGGCATTAAAATGATTTAGGATTTGAGTGTATATCTGGGTATTCTCTTCGAGGTATTAGACTGAAGAGAGTTGATACCCAAATGATGAAGGATAGAATCAATGTGAAGCTTGAAGCCTGAAAATGGAAAGCACTCTCCCTCTTAGGCAGATGCACTTTAATTACCTCAGTTTTATGTCCTATGCCTTTGCACATTATTTCTAACACAGTGGTTCCAAGCAGTTTTTTAGTTTGGCTTAAAAAAACTATCACGAGCATCTTATGGGGACACCATCAAAGAAGCCGCTTTATTCATACTTTTTTTGGGGACTGCATCTAAAGAAACAAAAACACTGGTGATTTGAGTATTCCAAAAGTCAAGTAGTGATGGACCGCCTTATTAAGTAAAGTGGCACAGTGGTAGGTAGACTTATCCTTCATAATAAGAGTCTTTGCCCAATTACCATATACCAATATTGGTTACAAGGAAGTTGGGCCTCTTATAAACCATCAAGAGCGAGCTCCCCTGTAAGGAAGGCTCTGTGTCAGTCTTCTCAATATGTTGAAGATCAATACCTTTGGTCTATAGGGAAGGATAAATGATTGACATTACCCTTGATCCTTGGTTTTCCACCATTCTTCTAAATAGGCGTCCAATTGATATGATATCAATCTAGTGCCAAACTTAGCTAAACTGGACAAGCTCATGGCTAGAGCTGGAGGGTGGGACTTGAATATTCCGCATCACTGTTTTCCTTTGTCCTCGACTTCAGAGATCATTAGTACTCCAGTAGTTGGACCTAGTCATGCTGACATTTAGTGTAGGGAACCAGATTTGATCCAAATATTATTGTAAAGCAAGTGTACGAGAGCTTAATTGATCCCTCTCATAATTCTCTTAACGTACAATTCAACCACTATGGAAGCTTCTAACTCATCCACGAGTCCTTTTCTTTTGTTGGAAGCTATTCAGTGGCAGACGGCCAACATCTTTTTTGATAGCCAGAAAAATCAAATCCTTGAGACTAATCTACAAAAGCTATGGTATTACTGATGAAAGTATGAATCATTTCTTCTTCTAATATTCATCATCCTAAGAGTTATGGAATAAACAAAATATTCTCCACCGAATTCGATCTCTTTTTTAATCTTATCAAAGTCTTATTTAGTTGCATGATAGTCCTAGCTCGCTTACCGTGTGAAATATATACTAGTTTATTTACTCTGATTTATTTAGAAGGAAAGAAATGATGAGTTCTTTCTGGATGAGAAATTCAAGCAACTAAATAATCAAGCAAGCTTTTTAGTTCTCCATAGAGTTTATGGCATCCATCAAAGTCCACCCATCATCTCTCTCTAGCTCTTGGGACCGCAATAGTCCATGATATTAGGGGCCAAATGTTCAACACATTATCGTTGTAAAATAACTTTTAATAGATATGGACGATCACTACAACAATATAAGACTTGTTATGATCATATTTCACTATAAATTATTATTTTTAGTAATAATTATAAACTACGATTACTATATAATAACTTCTAAGTAATATGGACAGCAACTGCAACATTATATAACTTTTTTATTGTATTTCTTAAAGCTGTCTCTGCAAAGCATAATAGTAACAATATTTTTCAAATGCAGCTAAAAATTTATTGCCATGGACTATCTTTGTTGTCAGGGTAAACTAAATCTGTGCTCCTTTCCTTGAAGTCATGTTCCCTTCAGCTTTCTCTCCTCAACTCGGTTGCTATTTGGTGGTCCCTCCCTGAACCTCGCATGTATCTCCTCTTTGTATAAATCCCGAGTTCTCCATACCAAAACCAGCAATGCAAGTGCCGCAAATATCGTTACCGCTGTGATAATGAGGAAAGAAAACTTGAAGCACTGCACCCCCATGCATGTTAATGGTTTATCAGAAGAACTCAAGAGCAAAAGATGCTGCTTGGCCGCCTCTCTATCATAGAAGTACCCTGTGATCCTCACATTTAGTATATATGACCCAATTGGACTGCCCAAGGCTAGAATGTTTGAGAGAGTAGGGAAGTACTTGAGACCGAACACCTCTGATAAGATCACATAGACCAACGGCACCATTGCTCCATAGCACAAGCCAATGATCAACGAAGCAATGTACAGAGTACCCGGCACGCCAAAGGCAATGAGAAGGTGGCCAACACAACAGAGGAGCAGGACCATAGCGAGCATTAACGGGCGGGGTAACTTATACTTTGCAAGTAAGATATCTGAAATAAACCCGGCTGCCACCCTCCCTGCAAAGTTCCATACGCTAATTAGGGACACAAAGGTGCTGATGGTCTGAGATGGGTAGCCTAATGACTCTCCAATCTGACCCATGTTATCGATCGCTGTTCCAGTGCCACCAGTTACACAAAGCACCACGATGAAGAGTACTATCATGTCGATGCTTACCAAGGCTTGTGGAATGGAGTAGTCCTCACCCCTCTCACGAGCCCTGAAGATGTTGGTGTTAGAAGATGGTGTCCTCTTTGCAGAAGATGATGATGAGGTTTTTCTTGGCATGGTGGATGGGGCGGTGGGCGGCGGTGGTTGGGGCGTTGTCCGAACCTCCACCGCTTGAGCGGGCGGTGGCGGATTTAGTAACACTTGGTCTTTTTGTTTCGAGATCTTGAGCTCTTCTTTGATGACCACGGCAAGGGTGAGGAGGAGGAGGAGCACCGCGATGGTAGCACTGATGCGATACGCAGTGCGGGAGAAGGTGACTCTTGTCTGAACTATGCTCACGATCATGATGTAGATGGCGAGGGCAGTGGAGATGTAGAGGAAATAGTAGAAGGGCTTGGGTGTCTCATCTGGCTGGCGCACCTTGATGATCCGGATGACGCAGAGGAATAAGATAACGATGGCGGACGGGAGCCAAGCAATAAAAAGAACAAGGGATTTGGAGTCACTACCATAGATACCGAGGTAGAGCTGGACCAAAATGGCTCCGCTAAGGCCGGGAAAGCCCCTGAGGAGGCCTTGCACGATGCCGCGGTTCCCTGCGAAGTTCTTGACGCAAGTGGCCACCGAACCAGTGCCGGTGAAGGTTAGCGAATTGGCACCGATGCAAATATAAAGGCATATTTGCCACAACTGAGGGTGAGCGAGGTGGCCGGTGACGGCAAGGTAGATCATGAGGTAGCCGAAGAGGTTTGTAACAGAGCCGATGGCGAGAACGACCCATGGAGGTGTGACCTCATAGATGAGACCTGCCGGAACGCGGAGACTAGCACCGAGGTCCTTAAAGAAGGAGATGGTGTTGAGTGTCTGTTGGTCATAGCCAAGAGAGGACTTGATGTCGTTGGAGTAGATGGCGAAGGCGTAGAGGGAGCAGGAGGTTGCGTTGATGAGGAGAGATGCAAAGAACGTGAACCAACGACCCCGGATAACCTGGATGGCGAAGCTCGGTGGGCCGGACGCCATTGTCTCTCCCTCAATGGCACACAAAGAAGCACAAAAATGTGAGCTTGCTTCTCCTTTAAATTTATTGAATCAAAAATTTCGTTTTTTAAAAAAATTACCTTTGCTACAAGTATATAGATATGATCAATTACTTTCGAAATTAGAATCGGAGAAATCCATACTGGAATTGAGAAGCCCATATTTTTAAGTTTTCATGGCATAGTCAAACCAATTTACATTATGGAAACTTTAAAGCTTTCTATATTAAATAAAATCAGTGAGAAGGAGATCAACATTCACACGGAACAGTGTGGTATTTCTGAAGCTGTTTCCTATGAATTAATTTATTGAATGTCTTTCAATTTTTCATAAAAAATGCTTTAATAATTCCGAAAAATGTGGTTCAAAATGTCACTCAATTAGCTCTGGCATATTGTTGTCCAAAAAAAATTTAGAAACTGCTTGAATATTGTCATTTTGGCCGATTATAGCAATGATTTAAGTAACATATGACTATTATTATGTTAATGGATCACCATAGCTCTATGGTTGATGGTGATATATCTAGTAACAAGTTGGCTGCCCTATCACGACTATACATGATACAAAATTTTGGCAGGTTAGGATTGGTCATGACAATGAATTTCGTAACGCCTAAATTATGTGTCCTGCTGGCAAGCAATAATCATGGATTTAATAATAGATAAGTCATGTGTACTGGACTATTACAGCAACAAGTAATCATCATCGTATATGGCTGATGGTGATATATTTTGTACTGGCTATCACAATTATTGCCACTCACAAATTGGCAAGTTATGACAGGTCGTAGCAATGAATTTAGTAATAAATAAATGGTGCACACAAATAAATGGTGTAACCTGTTTTACAGGTCCCAGCAATAAATTGAGTAATAATTCGATTATTATAATAAATTCATAATGTTTCAACATTGCAAGTGACGAGCAATTAATTTAGTAACTTTGCATAGGTTTTGTCAAGGAGTGCCTCGTGAGCACCCATCAAGGGACGTTTAATACTCCCTTATCCTTTAAAAAATTATTAAAATAATACTATATATATATATATATATATAGACCGTCATCTATCCTATCATAGACATTTATTAATAGTTTGTGCCTATACTCATAACTCCTTTACTATTTTTCAAATATAATCATAATCATCGATATTATATGGTGATTATCCAAGCATGCACATCATCTTGCAGTACAAAATTTTTATCCCATCATGGACATTCATTAATAGTTTGTACCTATACTCATAACTCCTTTACTATTTTTCAAATATAATCATAACCGTCCATATTATATGGTGATCATTCAAGCACGCACATCATCTTGCAGTACAAAATTTGTATTATAAATGATTTTGTTTCGATGTCAAAATGGTTTCAATAATGTAAATTTAGCTTCTTTGAAGCCTTGCTTAACAAAATTGAAGCCTTAAATGCCTCTTTAAAAGTTTTTTTTTTCTTTCTTATTTTTCATAAAAAAGCTAAATAAAGGAGATATTAAATATCCCTTAATGATTTCCCGAGGAGATGATATAACATGTTGAATGGAGGGAGGTATATACATTGCACTTTGCTCTTCTCAAAAGGAGATGATATGCACCCATCTCAATATCAAAATTAATCATAAAGAATCTAAATCAAATTTATATTTTATTGACTATGATTTATATGTCTAAATATGCATAAAAATCAAAATTTATCTATTTTGATGGTCTCTAATGCACGAATCATATGAAAACAAAATGAATGATTTTATTGTGTTAGTACGCTAAAATATATGATAATGTATTTAAATTCAAAATCCACTTTATTAATCATAATCTACATGTGTTACGATATGTATATTTCAAATTAATAGATTTTATTTCTTGGATTACAGTAAAGCATCATCTCATATCATTTTAATAGTTCATTTTTGTGTTCAAATAAAGCATAAGTTATATGCTACTAAAATACAAGACTTTTTGGTTTATACATAATTTTATTGATATATATATGTGCGTGTATGAGTGTTTGTATGGACTTTGCTTCTTTGGAAAAAAGAAGGCATATGTTAATCTAAACTTCAAGATCAATAAAAAGCATTTAAATCTAAAATGCACACCATTGATCATCATTTATATTACTAAAAATGTATTGAAATTAAAATTTTCTGTAACTTATCCATCAAGTGGGTGAAGAAATAAACAATTGAAATGATGTGGGGTGATCTTTTGCTATGATTTAAGCATTGAATATATTAAAATTTAAATCAATATATTTTTTTTACACAGGTGCATTTTGATCAACTGAACGGATCCTCAATTTAAATATTATCATGTATTTTGATACACCAGTATAGTAAAAATTATTCATCGTATTCACATGTTAAGTAGATGAGTGACCACCAAAATATGTAATATTTAATTATTAAATATTTTACTAATATAGATCTTAATAAATGATATTGATTTTTGATTTAAATATCAATTATTAATTTTAAACTCTAGAGAAGTAGATGTATTCTTCTTCAAGAGGAGCATAATCCACCTCATCCACATAAATGTATACACATAAATATACTTATATACATATATATGTCCACAAATAAGTTAGTATCATAAGACAACCTTCATTAGAAGGAGGAATAGAATTATGAGTCTTTAGGATGGTAGCGGCAACAAAATTGACATTGAGGTAGAAATTAAAAATATCTTCCTATAGTATTACTAGAATAAATGGACCTAGATGAACTGCAGCATTGTTCTCAATTTACCTCCTCCAAAATGCACCCTTACTAAAGAAGATCATACCTTCCTTATAACCCTTGTGTCTGATGCTAAAATACTGGTGGCACTCAAATCCTTGGGTCAAACAAAGTATCTGATTGAGATGATTTTTTCCTTTGATTTTTTCAAAAATATTAGGGTCTGGTCTCCATTGATGTTTGTAAAGCAGTAAAATAGCTCTTTTCTTCAACAAGAATACCCCAAGCTTGAAAGTCTACTTTTATGGCGTTAATTTCTAAATGTCATAATCTAGTTAACCCCAACTAGTTTCACCGTTTCACTCGATCAACTTATGTAATATAATTTATAAAATTGTAGCTAAATTCATTATATTTAGGCTTAAGATGGTCATACCAAAACTAATTTCTAAGAAGCAATTTGCCTTCTTATCAAGAAGGTACATCTCGGTTAACATCATAGTTGCTCAAGAGATTATTTATTCCTCACATAAGGCTCATTCAAATAAATCTATAATGGCAATCAAACTGTACATAGAGAGAGCCTATGATAGAGTGGATGGGGAGTTCTTTATTGTAGTACTTTATCGTCTGAACTTTCTTAATACATTCATTAGATGGATTGAAGGATATATTAAAGCTCTATCTTATGCTTTCCTTATCGATGGTTCCCTCATACCTCTTAATATTATATTTTGAAATAATGTCACAGAATCTTCATGTAGCTTTGGAGAGATAATTAATACAAGATTACTGTCCTAAGCAAGAAGATCCTTGAATCAGTCACCTTTTATTCATCGATTATTGTCTCGTCATTTCAAAAGCCCATTCAGGTGACTATGTTGCTCTCAAAGAAGTGATTTAGAAATATTGTACTCAATCAAGTCAAGTTATCAATCTTGATAAATTCATAATGTTGTTTAGTCCAAAGATTCAAAGTCGCTTGATGATGCAGTTGACAAGTATTCTTGGTATTAAAATGATCCAGGATTTGAGTGTATATCTAGGTGTTCCGTATGAGGTATTAGACTGAGGAGAGTTGATACCCAAATGATAAAGGACGGAATCAATGTGAAGCTTGAAGCCTGAAAATGGAAAGCACCCTCCCTCTTATGCAGATGCACTTTAATTACCTCAGTTTTATGTCCTATGCCTTTGCACATTATTTCTAACACAGTGGTTCTAAGCAGTTTTTTAGTTTGGCTTAAAAAAACTATCATGAGCTTCTTATGGGGATACCATCAAAGAAGCCACTTTATTCATACTTTTTTCTGGGACTGCATTTACAGGAACAAAAGCATTGATGATTTGGGTATTTCAAAAGTCTAGCAGTGATGGACTGCCTTATTAAGTAAAGTGGCATAGTGGTAGGTAGACTTATCCTTTATAATTAGAGTCTTTTTGCCCAATTACCATATGCCAATATTGGTTACAAGGAAGTTGGGCCTCTCATGAGCCCCCAAGAGCGAGCTCCTCTCAATGAAAGGCTTTGCGTCAGGCTTCTCAATATGATTGATAGTACCTCTGGTCCTTGGTTTTCCACCATTCTTCTAAATAGGGGTCCAATTGAATCTGACATCAATCTAGTGTCAGATTTAGCTAAAGTGGACAAGCTCATGGCTAGTGCTGGAGAGTGGGACTTTTGAATATTCTGCATCATTGTTTTCCTTTGTCCTTGACTTCAAAGATCATTAGTACTCCAGTAGTTGAACCTAGTCATGCTGACATTTTGTGTAGGGGAATCAGATTTGATTCGAATATTGTTGTAAAGCAAGTGCACTAGAACTTAATTGATCCCTCTCATAATCCTCCTAACATACAATTCAACCACTATGGAAGCTTCCAACTCATCCATGAGTCCTTTTCTTTTTATGGAAGCTATTCAGTGGCAGATGGCCAACATATTTTCTGATAGCTAGAAGAATCAAATTCTTGAGACCAATCTACAAAAGATGTGGTATTACTATTGAAAGAATGAAACATATCTTCTTTCAGTGTTCATCATCCCAAGAGCTATGGAATGAACTAAAAATTCTTCATCAAGTTCGATCTCTTTCTCAAGCTTATCAAAGTCTTATTGAGTTGCATGATAGTCCTAACCAACTTAGTGTGTGAAATCCATTCTAATTATTTACTCTGATTTATTTACAAGGGAGAAAATGATGAGTTCTTTCAGGATGAGAAATTTAAGTCCAATTAATAATCAAGTAAGCTTTTCAGTTCTCCATGTGGCATCCACCAAAGTGCACCCATCATCTCTCTCTAGCTCTGGGGCGGCAATGGTCTCTGATATTCCAGGCCAAATGTTCAACACAACATCGTTATAAAATAACTTTTAATAGATATGAGCAACCACTGCAACATTATAAAACTTGTTATGATCATATTTCATTATAAATTATCATTTTTGGTAATAATTATAAAGTACAATTGCTATATAATAACTTCTAAGTAATATGGACAAACCACTGCAACATTGTATAACTTTTTTATAGTATTTCTTAAATCTGTCTCTACAAAGCATGATAGTAACAATATTTTTCAAATGCAGCCAAAAATTTATTGCCATGGACTATCTTTGTTGCCAGGGTAAACTAAATCTGTGCTCCTTTTTCTTGAAGTCATATTCCCTTCTGCTCTCTCTCCTAACCTCGGTTGCTAGTTGGTGGTCCCTCCCTGAACCTCGCATGTATCTCCTCTTTGTATAAATCCCAAGTTCTCCATACCAAAACCAGCAATGCAAGTGTGGCAAATATCGTCGCCGCTGTGATAATGAGGAAAGAAAACTTGAAGCACTGCACCCCCATGCATGTTAATGGCTTATCAGAAGAACTCAAGAGCAAAAGATGCTGCTTGGCCGCCTCTCTATCATAGAAGTACCCTGTGATCCTCACATTTAGTATATATGACCCAATTGGACTGGCCAAGGGTAGAATGTTTGAGAAAGTAGAGAAGTACTTGAGACCGAACACCTCTGATAAGATCACATAGACCAACGGCACCATTGCTCCATAGCACAAGCCGATGATCAACGAAGCAATGTACAGAGTACCCGGCACGCCAAAGGCAATGAGAAGGTGGCCAACACAGCAGAGGAGCAGGACCATAGCGAGCAATAACGGGCGGGGTAACTTATACTTTGCAAGTAAGATATCTGAAATGAACCCGGCTGCCACCCTCCCTGCAAAGTTCCATACGCTAATTAGGGAGACAAAGGTGCTGATGGACTGAGATGGGTAGCCTAATGACTCTCCAATCTGACCCATGTTATCGATCGCTGTTAGAGTGCCACCAGTTACACAAAGCACCACGATGAAGAGTACTATCATGTCGATGCTTACCAAGGCTTGTGGAATGGAGTAGTCCTCACCCCTCTTAGGAGCCCTGAAGATGTTGATGATAGAAGATGGTGTCCTCTTTGCAGAAGATGATGATGAGGTTGCTGTTGGTACGGTGGATGGGGCGGTGGGCGGCGGTGGTTGGGGCGCTGTCCGAACCTCCACCGCTTGAGCGGGCGGTGGCGGATTTAGCAACAATTGTTCTTTTTTTTTTTCCAAGATCTTGAGCTCTTCTTTGATGACCACGGCAAGGGTGAGGAGGAGGAGGAGCACCGCGATGGTAGCACTGATGCGATACGCAGTGCGGGAGAAGGTGGCTCTTTTCTGAACTATGCTCATGATCATGATGTAGATGGCGAGGGCAATGGAGATGTAGAGGAAATAGTAGAAGGGCTTGGTTGTCTCACCTGGCTGGCGCACCTTGATGATCCGGATGACGCAGAGGAATAAGATAACGATGGCGGACGGGAGCCAAGCAATAAGAAGAACAAGGGATTTGGAGTCACTACCATAGATACCGAGGTAGAGCTGGACAAAAATGGCTCCGCTAAGGCCGACAAAGCCCCTGAGGATGCCCGATACGATGCCGCGGTTCCCTGGGAAGTTCTTGACGCAAGTGACCACCGAACCAGTGTTAGTGAAGGATTGCGAATTGGCACCGATGCAAATATAAAGGCATATTTGCCACAACTGAGGGTGAGCGAGGTGGCCGGTGATGGCAAGGTAGATCATTAGGTAGCCGAAGAGGTTTGTAACAGAGCCGATGGCGAGAACGACCCATGGAGGTGTGACATCGTAGATGAGACCGGCCGGATTGCGGAGACTAGCACCGAGGACCTTGAAGAAGGAGACGGTGTTGAGTGTCTGTTGGTCGTAACCAAGAGAGGACTTGATGTCATTGGAGTAGATGGCGAAGACGTAAAGGGCGCAGGAGGTTGCGTTGATGAGGAGAGATGCAAAGAACGTGAACCAACGACCCCGGATAACCTGGATGGCGAAGCTCAGTGGGTCGGACACCATTGTCTCCCCGTCAATGGCGCACAAAGCAGCGCAAAACTGTGCGCCAGTGGTGTGAAGAGGGGTCTCTTCGCAGGCTATATATATATATATATATCAAGAGTGGTTTTATTTGTTCTCTTATTGTTTACTCAAATTCGACTTTGGAGCTTGTTTCTCCTTTAAATTTAATGAATCAAAATTTTCTTTTTCTTAAAAAAATTACCTTTGCTACAAGTATATAGATATGATCAATCATTTTCGAAATTAGAATAGGAGAAATCCATACTGGAGTTGAGAAGCCCATATTTTTAAGTTTTCATATCATAGTCAAACCAATTTACATTATGGAAACTTTAAAGCTTTCTATATTAAATAAAATCAGTGAGGAGATCGACATTCACACGGAACAGCATGGTATTTCCTAAGTTGTTTCCTATGAATTAATTTATTGAATGTCTTTCAATTTTTCATAAAAAATGCATTAATAATTCCGAAAATGTGGTTCAAAATGTCACTCAATTAGCTCCGGCATATTGTTGCCCAAAATAAAAATAAAAATAAAAATAAAAAACTCTGGCATCCTGAAACGTGCTGTGTAATAAAGCAAAGCAAGCTGTGAAGAACTTTTTATTTTTTTTAAGCGATATTTGGCGAGTATGCTTATAAATTTAGTAACTGCTTGAATAGAATAATTAATGCCACACTCATCACAAAATAACAAGTTATGGCCGATTATAGTAATGATTTAAGTAGCATATAACTATTATTATGTTAATGGATCATCATATCTCTATGGTTGATGGTAATATATTTGGTAACAAGTTGGCTGCCCTATCGCTACTATACATGACACTAAATTTTGGCAGGTGAGGACTGGTCGTGACAATGAATTTTGTAACGCATTAATTATGTGTTCTGCTGGCAAGCAATAATCATGGATTTAATAATAGATAAGTCTTGTGTACTGGACTACTATAGCAATAAGTGATCATCATAGTATATGGCTGATCGTCATATATTTTGTACTGGCTACGACAATTTTTGCCACTCACAAATTGGCAAGTTATGACAGGCCATAGCAATGAATTTAGTAATAAATAAATGGTGCACACAAATAAATAGTGTAACCTGTTTTACGGGTCCCAGCAATAAATTTAATAATAATTCGATTATTATATTAAATTCATAATCTTAAAACATTGCAAGTTATGGGCAATTAATTTATTAACGTATGCATAGGTTTTGTTAAGTAATGCCTCGGGCACCCATCAAGGGACGTTTAATACTCCCTTATCCTTTAAAAAATCATAAAAGAAAAGAAATTGCTATATATAAACCATCATGTATCCCATCATGGGAATAGATGTTTAACATTCATTAATAATTTATGCCTATACTCATGACTTCTTTAGTATTTTTTAAATATAATCATAATCATTCATATTGTATGATGATCATCCAAGCATATATATCATTTTGTGGTATAAAATTTGTACTATAAATAATTTTGTTTCGATACCAAAATGATTTCAATAATGTTAGGGGTTGCAAGATTTTTTTTTTTTTTTGCTTCTTTGAAGCTTTGCTGAACAAAATTGAAGCATTAAATGCTTCTTTAAAAGTTTCTTCTTTTCTTTCTAATTTTTCATAAAAAGCTGAATGAAGGAGATATTAAATATCCCTTATTAAGTTCCCCAAGAGATGATATAATATGTTGAATTGAGGGAGGTATGTACATTTCACTATGCTCTTCTCAAAAGGAGATTATATACACTCATCTCAATATCAAAATTAATCATAAAGAATCTAAATCAAGTTTATATATTATTGACTATGATTTATATGTCTAAATATTCATAAAAATCAAAATTTGTCTATTTTGATGATCTCTAATACATCAATCATATCAAAAAAAATGAATGAATGATTTAAATGATTTTATACATGATAATGTATTAAAATTCAAAATCCACTTTATTAATCATAATCTACATGTGTTACGATATATATATTTTCAAATTAATAGATTTTATTTCTTGCATTATAGCAAAACTTCATCTCATATCATTTTAATAGTTTATTTTTGTGTTCAAATAATGCATAAGTTATATGCTACTAAAATATAAGACTTTTTGGTTTCTACATACTTTTATTGATATATATGTGTGTGTACGAGAGTTTGTATGGACTTTGCTTCTTTGGAAAAAAGAAACCATATACTAATTTAAACTTTAAAATCAATAAAAGAGGATCTAAATCTAAAATACGCATCATTGATCATGATTTATATTACTAAAAATGTATTAAAATTAAAATAGTCTTTAATTTATCCATCAAGCGACTAAAGAAATAAATAATTGAAATGATGTGGGGTGCTCTTTTGCTATGATTTAAGCATTGAATATATTGAAATTTAAATCAATATATTTTTTTACACAAATGGATTTTGATCAACTGAACAGATCCTTAATTTAAATATTATCATGTATTTTGATACACTAATCTAATAAAAATTAATCATTTTTGTATTCACATGTTATATAGATGAGTGACCACCAAAATATGTAATATTTATAAATATTTTACTAAAATAGATCTTGATAAATGATATTGATTTTTGATTTAAATATCTATTATTGATTTTAAACTCTAGAGAAGTAGATGTATTCTTCTTCAAGAGGAGCATAATCCATCCCATCCACATACACATATATATATACATACATACATACTTACTTATATATGTATATATGTATGTAAATAAGTTTTATGAGTTTGAAAAAAATACTCTATTTACTAATAAATATTTTAGGTAATTTAAGATTATTACAATTATTGATTGCTTTTTTCTATTCAATAAGTAATTTGAGAAAACCAAGTGATCTATACAATAAGAAAAAAATAAGGTGGCCCTATGCTCAATTTTAAATTCTAAAAATGATAACTTTAGGTCTTATCGAGCTGAGCATTTAGATGATCCAAAAAGTGTTTTTAAAGACTGAAAAGCACTTTTGAATAATTTTATGGTGTTTAGTAAAATTTTGAAAAGCACTTTTTAGCTCTAACAAAAGCCGTTAAAAACTCTATTTTCCAAAAGCTTTACTTGCTAAATATCGAAAAGCTATTTTCAAACTTGAAGATCATAAATTTGAACCATAAGAATAAATTATAATATTATAATATAATAAAATATAATATAACTATAAGAAAATAATATAATGTAATATAATATATTATATTCAAATAATATTATAATATATTATAAATAAAATATATCTATTATAATTTATTGGTTTGATAGGGCAGTATAACTTTTTTTTGATAGGGCTTTTTTGAAACCAATATATTCAAATAAAGTTATTAAAAGTTATACTTTGAAAGGGAGCCTTAGTCAAGAAACCAATAAATATACTTTTAATTCAAGATTAGGACTGAGAAGCAAAGGTAACCAAAAATTTAAAAGTTAAAAATTAAGGCTAGTAGAAAAAATGGCAACAATAATGTAAAAATATAAAAGCTTACATCATCAAATAATACCATAGTTTTACAAGTTATTATCCGTAATTTTAATAAAAGTTTGCCAATAGCAATGAATGCCACAATCATAGTTTTATAACTTGTCATGATAGGTTATAGAATGAATTTAGTAATGGATAAATTATGTGGAGTTTCAAAAATTCTTATTATTATTGTCATATTTTTATTGATATCTTCAGATAATCTAAGGTTATTATATTTATTGATGAAATTTTCTATCCAATAAGCAATGGAGAAAACTAAATGGCAGCCCTCTGCTCAAATTTAAAATTTCAAATCATTACTGCATTAGAAAGATTTTTGGTAAAGGTATTTCCAATGCAAGATTTTGGGACGGGGAGTTGAAGTGCATGAAAAAAAGGACTAACAGAAGATAACCCGACCACATGGCAACCAAGCACATGCGGACAAAATGAATTAAAAGACTTGAAAAATATGAATCAAGATGGGGAAATATTACAGCAACTATTCTTCGATAGTTAAATGAGAAGACGTCAAAATGACGTTACCTTCTACTATCTCCTTCATGTTTGGCTCCCATTGTCGGTCGGTCCCGTTGGCACGTACGGGCTACGAGGCTGCGGTAGCACAATGCCGCGCACAAGTTGCAAGGCAACAGTGCGCAAATTACAAGGAGCGTGTTGGGTACGAGGGTGCAGGCCACTACAGTGCGTGCGGACTACTCAGGTGTGCAGGCCGTTCATGCGGGCCCAAGAGCGTGCTGGCCGCAGAGGAGCCGATCGTTAGGATGCATCGGCTCCAAGGGCGTGCTGGAGTGTAGAGGCACCGATTGTCAGGGCGTGCGACCGCACGCAAACCGTAAGGCTGCAACAAGCCGCAAGGGGCGCTGGTCACCAGGGGGCATGGATTGGCGGAGCGTAGAGGCCGCAAGGCTGCCAAGGCGCACACAAGCCGCTAGAGCGTACACCGATCAATAAGATGTACAGATGCAACATTATGAGAGAATGCATATATTTATAAAAAAAAAAAAAAAAAAAAAAAAAATCACTCCAATAAAAATACGACAGAACACATAAGCCGCTGGAGCATAGATCACTAAAGCATGCACCGGTCAATACTACGACAAAATGCATATATTTAAAAAAAAATATATTATTGCTTAAAAAAATACAAAGGCACACATAAGTCATTGAATCATATACCGCTAGAGCGTGTACCGGTTAATAAGATGTATAGATGTGACACTACGACCGAATGCATACATCTTTAAAATAAAAAATAAAAAAATAAAAAATTATAGCTTCAAAAAAATACGAAGGTACATGTCTAGAGCATAGGTCGCTAGAGCGTGCGCTGCATGCAATACTACCACAGAATGCATCCATCTTTAAAAAGAAAAAATAAAGAAAATTATTGCTTAGAAAAAAAAAGGTCAAGAGCTGCCCTGGAATCAAGCATGAATTAGTGCTGTACTTGAACTGGATGAAATTGAGAAGAGAACATAGCTAAGGCGAGAAAAATACGCGCTTAATGGATTCGGATGACAGGTCCAGCGCTAGCCCACAATGACATCGCATTGCCGATTTGAGCATTTATCTATATACCATGCTTTTCTCATTTAAAGCGGTCAAGATTCGAACAAAAAGGAAGCCGATTTGCATAATCCAACGACCAACATGAAGTCAAATTATGGAGTTTTCTCTTACGGTAGCAATGACGATCGCTAGCATCATATTTCCAACATGTTGTATATGTTCAAAACTTGATGAATCTTTAAGAACAAGATCGCAAAAGGGCTATAGAAAGAGATTCGGTTTTTTTTTTTTTTTTTTTTTTTTTAATCGATTAAACGACGAGCATCAATGACTTCTTTCAAGCAGTTTAGATTGTAAATAATTATTGCCACAAGTTCTAGAGGTGGTATGGATACAGATAAAG
Source organism: Metroxylon sagu (assembly GCA_017589505.3). Lineage (NCBI taxonomy): Eukaryota > Viridiplantae > Streptophyta > Magnoliopsida > Arecales > Arecaceae > Metroxylon > Metroxylon sagu. Next base: position 675,933 of record JACVBY030000497.1, on the reverse strand, counting down.
ATTAGGTTCCTATAACTGCACTTCTACGGCGGCTCCTACCATGACGGGAAAAGCGCCGCCTCTAACTTTACGAACGTAAGCTAGTGCTCCATCGTCCAATCCAAACACGGTCTTAATTAAAAGTGTAGGCTCTGTCTTCGTTTCGCTTTGCATTCCCAATCGCTCCCTCCTGAGGTGCAGGAGCCATCTCTTTTTTCTCTTCTCCTTGGCTGCTGCACTGTGTGCCCTCTCCATTCTTCTCATACCTGTCACCTCGGTAGAAATCCCAAGTTCGCCACACCAGAACCAGCATGACAAGAGCTCCGAGTACCGTCACCGCCGCGATTATGAGGGAGGAAACCTTAAAGCACTGCACTCCGATGCACGTTAACGACTCGCCAGAGGAACCCAAGAGCTTCGCATTCTGCTTCGCCGCCTCTCTATCATACAATTTCCCGACGATCTTCACGTTCAGTACATACGACGCGATCGGCATAGCAAGAGGTACAAAGTTGAACAGCGTCGAGTAGAACTTGAGACCGAATATATCTGATATGATTGCGAAGAGCAGAGAAAACTGACCTCCCAAGCTGAAGCCGATGATCACCGACGCAACGTAGAGCGAGCCTGGGACTCCAAAGGCGATGAGGAGGTAGCCGGCACTGGAGAGGAGGAGGAATGCAGCGAGCATCAAAGGGCGAGGCAATTTATACTTGGTGAGGAAGATATCAGAGGCGAACCCAGCCGCGACCCTGCCAGTATAGTTCCATATGCTGACGAGGGAGACGAAGGTGCCGACGCTCCGAGAAGGGTAGCCCAACGACTGGCCGAGCTGGCCCATGTTGTCGATCGCCACCAGGGTGCCACCGACACCGGAAATAGTGGCGAAGAAGAGGATCAACATGTCAATGCTCACAATGGCTTGGAGGATGGAGTAGTCCTCCCCCCTCTTAGGGGCCTTGAAGATGCCGATGATATAAGAGCGTGGGGAGATCTTTTTGGTAGGTGATGTGGTGGTTGGGGTTGGTTTGGGCTCGGGCGGTGGAGGTTGGGGGATCTTCGGCGTTGGCGTCTCGATGGTTACGGAGAGAGGAGGGGGGTTTTCGAGCGATTGCTTCTTTTTCCTGAAGATCTTGAACTCTTCTTTGATGACGACGGCGAGGGGGAGGAATAGGAGGAGGAGGACGATGGCCGCGCTGACGCTGTACTCGGAGTGGGAAAAAGTGAGCCTTTTTTGGACTATGATCATGACCATGAGGAAGGTGGCGAGGGCGAGAGAGACGTAGAGGAAACAGTAGAAGGGCTTTGTGGACTCGCCAGGCTGGCGCGCGGTCTTGAAGATCCGAACGGTGGAGATGAAGACGAGGAGGATGGCAGCGGGGAGCCACGCGATGAGGAGGACGAGGGACTTGGGGTGGTCGCCGTAGAAGGCAAGGTAGAGCTGGGTGACGATGGCACCGCTGAGGCCAACATAGCCCTTGAGGAGGCCGATCACGATCCCGCGGCTTGCCGGGAAGTTCTTGACGCTGGTGACGACGGCACCGGTGTTGGTGAAGGACTGCGAGTTGCCGCCGAGGAATATGTAGAGGCACATCTGCCAGACGTGGGGTCGGGCGATACGGCCGGTGATTGCGAGGTAGATCATGAGGTAGCCGAAGAGGTTCATGCCGGCGCCGAGGGCGAGGATGACCCAGGGAGGGGTGACCTCGTAGATGAGGCCGGAGATGATGCCGACGCTGGCTCCGAGGTCTTTGAAGAAGGCCAGGGTGTTCAGGGTCTGCTGGTCGTAGCCAAGGGCGGTCTTGATGTCGTTGGAGTACACGCCAAAGATGTAGATGCCGCCGGAGGCTGCCATGATGATGAACGATGCGAAGACGGTGAACCACCGCCCTCTTACCACTTGGACGGCCAGGCTGGAGAGCTCGGCCACCTTCATCTCCACCGACTGTTTCTCTCTCTCACACACACTCAGCACCCTTGAACTCGGAAGAAACTTACGGGTGGAATGATGCAAGAGAGGGTCTGCTCTCTGTATAGGAGGTAATGGGCCGTAATACCTCAAATTTAATTATATATTGAATGAAAAAGAAAATTTATGTACTTATGATTCAATTCAATTTGATATCAGTTAATTTTTTATTTTATTTTTTGGCTTATATAATTTTGATCTGCACCGATGGACAACGTATGGGCCCATTTAATGGAACTTCTTGACCTGGGGGGATGGACAACTCAATCACATTTATGCCGGTGAATGAAGTTTCCTTTTCTCGTTCTTTTTTGAATCTTAACATTTATAGTTTACTTAATTCAGTGTGGAGAAAGTTTAAAATATTATTATTATTATTATTTCTTCTAAAAGGAAGCAGGTTGCTCGCAATCCTTGGGTCCCATCGTCCAAGGGCGCGAGGACTGTGGATCGTAAGGAAAAGAAAAAAAAAAAAAAAAAAAAATCATATTCGGAGAATTTGTCATCTACTTGTAATAGAGTGTGGATTGTTTCTAGATCTCCCCTGATTTATCCTATGTTCAATGATGACAGGCAACGTCATGCGGTATTGTATTTTTTTAATTTTGGTCGTCTGGTCTATGTTAGATGAGCTCCATATTCAATGAATCCGGCCCAGCCTGCACCATATGGTTCGAAATGGCATAGACATGATTTCTTTGAGGCTGACATTTTGCCTAACCTATAAGCTTCACCTTGAGTTAGAAGATCGCTGGTTTGTTTTTGAATTAAAAGAGTCTAATCTACCAAGTGATTGTCCAACTACATTGGTCTTCTTCAGGCTTGAAAATGGGATGACTATTAGATATTGATGGAATTGCTAAATAGTCCTTATTCCTTTAGCATATCTTTTCGAAGAGCTTTACGTGTGAACAAGTAAGAAGCAATGCCCAATAACCTTCATATGGAGCCCCAGAGTGCAATAGTGGAAATCTAGCTATATGGTCGCTAGCAATTTCAATAACTTCAAAGTTATGTATTTCCCATTACCTTATTATCTTTAGCAGAGGTATTCATATGAAAATCTTGTAGGAATAGCAAGTAATCCATTAACTTTTTGTACAGGTTCACCAATTTAGGAAACTTTTGTTCTTAAAAAGGTAAAATATTTTTATGACTAACCCTTCTTGGCAAGCTATATACAATAGATGTGCTATCTAAAAAAGGATGGCCAGTGAGTTTCGAATATATATATTGCTTTCTAATATTTTTAAGCTTTGATAAGAGTAGAGGAGAAAGAAAGTGTTGATTAGTAGAAGAAAAATATGGGATCAACTAATTATGACTTTTATGTGATAAGTATAGATTGAGAGAAATTCAAGAATTTTTTTTTAAAAAATCATCTTAACCCTCAATCTTTCACAAGAATATTGTAAGCTTATTGTTAGAAAACTTTTGCCTTGAGAAGCATTTTGTATCACATCAAAATTCTTGTTATTTATTTTTTTTATTTCTTCCCCGATTTTCTTTGAAAACTAGTCATAGACTCATGCAATGCATAGGCATATAAAATTCATGAAAAAACTATAATTTTTAATAAGTTAAATATAGCCTAAATAAAATATGCACTACAAAATTTATAGAAAAAATTTATTCAAATATATACCTGCTTGATAGGAGTTTTGTTTGAAATGATCATCTAGAAAAATATAGATATGGAGTCCAATCTTACGATACATTCATGGGCAAATCTCATTTCCCCTAGAATGACATTTGGTGAGTGTCTGCAAGAATTTCTTTTATTAGTGAGAGGAGCATGTAGAAAATGAAGGGAAAGCAGCGATACCGGAGTGCGTGATTATTTATTTATTTATTTGAGACTTTGAAGTCTCAAAGCTTGCCGGCTCAATCCAACGCCAACCACATGATAAAATTAAAAAAAGCTTATAATTTTTAATGAAAAATTTCTTTTTTCCTCAATATTTAGAGAGAGAGAGAGAGAGAGAGAGAGAAAGAGAGAGTGTGAGGGAAAGTTGTCATGCCAGTTTTAGCGGGCGCATAGAACTTTTCAATTTGTATCTAATGGGTACTACCCCAAGGCATTTTCCTCGTGCGCGGAGCTCTCCCCTTCGCAACGTCCACCTAAACCGCTACTGGTCAAACAAGCAGCGAAATGCCGTCCATGTGTGAGGCCATATGAGCCGCATTCACTCGGAAACGCCTCCAAATTGTCTTTACCAGAAGAAAGGAGAAAAAGATCCAAAATTCTGCTTTAAGCCTCCCGGAAAAACTAATCTGAAAGTTATGGAATCATGAAAAAACGCACTCACTTTGTACCATCTCTCTCTATGCAGTCCAAATCATCGTTGGCTTCATAGAATAAAACTTGGATACGAAAACTCGGTTTCGCACTGCAAACCGGATGGCAAAAGCGCGTACAAATTAGCTCTTGGTCGATTCATAAGGCCCACGAGTCCCTATCCATCAGATTACAGGGCCACGACTTCAGCCGGTTTCATTGCCTGGACCACGGATCCGATTCAGCTTCCCAAAACTGAACCCAATTCTCTGGTCCCAATGTGATGGCGCATCGTCTGATATGAGACACAAATTATAGTGTGCAAGGAGTAATTCTTGCTACATTGTTCAGCAAGTCTTCTAAAGTGAAACTATTCCCTTCAATGGCTAAGGATTTGGATCATCTCCAGCAACTCAAGGGTCCATATCAAACACATGTTGAATTAAAGTCAGAGAGGTCGTTATTTGTAGATATAGTGGAATTATACCTTACAATTTCAGTGGCAAGCAATGCACGGCAAATGCAATTGCTTCATCGATGCGCAATCTTTATCTTTCAAAATAGTCCATAACTGTTGGTATTGTCATTTTACCGTTTTTCATCACTTATGGCCTGTGGAGGTTACCTCTTTACCTCTTTTCAATCCTCTTATTCTGGATAAAGTTAAGCCTCCTGGTGGCTGCTGAAGCTTTATGATTTAAGATAGTGATGGCCTGTTCTTACAACTTTCAACGCTATCAGCATGTACATGGCTTGGCGAGTTGGAGGAGAAATAGCTTTAGCCATTCATTAGATCTCAAATTGCAGGCACCAACATTCCTTTAAGAATCTACCTTATTGATTGTGTAGAAATTTAGGATCATATCTCAAAGTTAAAATTTGTGCCATCTGTATCATCCTAGATTTATTCTTTCAAAAGCACAATAATCTCCTCTTATGCGGCACCGATTCTTCCTTTCCTTTATTCGATGTTATATTGTTGTTCAATGAGGTCTGACAATTCTCTAACTCTCTTTATATAAAAGATTAATTAGAGTTAGAGTTGAATTAGAATGAGAGTGGGGACCGAACAATAAAACAGCATAGTTATGGAGCCCTACTATTAAAGAGCCCAAATGATCATGCTCTACACCTCTATACCACATATTTATATATACATAATCAAACCGAGATGAACCTACTCCAATACTTTACAAATCAAGCACTTTATTTAGAATTATACCAATTATTTAATCTGAATTATATTTAGCCCATTTTTATAAAATATAAAGTACGCAATCAATAGTAGCCCACATTAAGTTTAAAATCTTCATTGTTCCACTTGGGCAACATAGACCGTTAAGTTTTAAGAAATCTATTTTAAATTTTAGAAAAATAACTCTCAAGTTGAACAACTTTATTAGCCATATAGAACATAATTCAAATTAATATATCTCAGTATAGGTTTCGATCCAATAGATAATATTAATATAGAATTATAGTAGGCATATGCTATTTACCAAACAATTCCTTTTATGATTACAAATGTTAATATTCCACTAATATGGATCCCTATACATGGTAAAGTATAGTATGGAACATAGTACAGCTGATCCAAAAATATATCATATGCCAATTCCACATCTAGACCACTTTATAGCCTTAGAAAGGGATTTGATCTCTAGGATACTTTAATAATAAAAACTTTTATGCTTCTAAACTAAAGTATCATACTGTAAATAAAATTTTTATGCTTTTAAATCGAAGTCTTTGTACTTCTAAACCGAAGTATTAAACATCTTTATATCTCGAGATTAAACAAAATATATAAGCTCATTCAAAATAAACACAAATATAACAAGCAATGCTCTTGTGTATACATATATATAACTAAAATAAATCAAATAACTAGAAATTAATCTTTATAAATTTTAAAGCATTGTAGGTAACCATTTTAACAATATCCATGGATCCAAGTTTATAGAAAACTCCTACTAACCAAGCACATCAAAGAAAATAAAATATTCATATTTTCACATGCTTATTAAAGCCAAGAGGCTTAAGTCTCTCGATTAATAGATCAGCAATCTTATTTTTTGTTGCAATGTATTCATAAATTATATGACCATTATCAACTCATTCATTAATCTTGAAGCACTTTAAATCCATGTACTTAGCACCACCAGAGTTTTTAGTATTCTTTAAAAACAATACCGCAATCATATTATCACAATTAATCTTTAAGGGTTTAGAGATAAAATTAACAACCTTCAGCCTTAAGATATAATTCTTTAGCCATATCGCTTAAGCCCTAACTTTAAAATAAGCTATAACTTCTGCTTGTATATTAAAAGTAGATACTATATGAACTCTTCTATAACATTGTATCCCTTAGCTAGCATAATCATATAACTAGTAGTGGACTTCATATCATCTGAGTATCCTCCAAAGTTTAAATTTGTATAGCCAGTAATCATAAGATGGTCAAGCCTTCTGTAAACAAGCATATATCCTTTAATTTTCTATATATATCTAAATACCTTCTTTACTCCTATACAGTGATCACGATCTAGATTTGAGGAGTATTTACCCAATAAATTAGTTAGATAAACAATGTCTGGCCTAGTACATATGCTAGCAGATATCAAACTTCTTACAACACTAAAGCATGGCATACTCTTTATAAACCCTCTTTCTACATCAGTCTATGAGCATTGAGTCTTATTCAACTTATCTCCTTTATACGTAGAAGATACATAAAGTCTATAATTCTTTATATTAAATCTTTTAAGAACATGATCAATTTATTCTCTTTGAGACAAACTTAAAAGTTTTTTGAATTTCTTTCAATGTATTTCAATATCAAATACAAATGCCGCTTCCCTTAGTTCTTTCATGTCAAAATGTTCACATACTTCACTTCATGCAACAATTTCTAGTCGCTACCAGCAAGTAAAATATCAATATATAAAATTAAGAAAATAAATTTGCTTCCACTGACCTTGAAATAATGTATGAATCAAATGTATTTTCAACAAAATCAAGGGATAAAATAATTTGTTGAAACTTCAAGTATCACTGCCTGAAAGCTTGCTTAATACCATATATAAACTTCTTTATGATCATGATACTAGCCTTTTCATCTTTCTCATATCTAGTAAAATTCTTCTATTCAGTAATACGAAGCTCAATAGTCTTAGGGGGCACATCCTTAACTAAAGCAATATCAAGGTCAGCTAATCCTAGGGCTAGTTCAGCATCTTTCTTTCATCTCTTAAAGCTAATTCTAGTTAAAGTTTTAATGGTGCAAATTTGATTATTCAGACCAATATTACTAGTAGATGAAATAAAATATAACATAATATTGATTAAACATATATGAGCACTGATAAATCACAAGAATGTACTAGATAATAAACTTTAGCAGTATTCTCAAATATTCAAAAATTGTATCACAATATAAACACTTTTGATCAGAATATATAGGATACACTTAATTATCTTCTAACAAATCAATTGGTAAGAATAACTTCTTAGGAAAACTATACCCTTTAGGTGATAGATTCCCTAGAAGCTAGTGGAAATTTCCTTACTAATGGCTCACATTACCTCCAAAAATAATACACATAATAACTTCTTTGGGTAAGTAATTGAATATTATAACCTTAGTAGAACTTCTTAGAATCCTTATTGATAAAACTCTATAAATCTCAATGGATGATCAATTTTGGTGTTACCACTTATATCAATCCAAGAGCTCACCAACCAGAACTAGAATTAAACTTTATGACCATAAATTATTGATTTCTGCATTTATTTATTTTTGGATGTCTTAAACAAATGCATATAATCTTGCCATCCATAAATTTTTGTATAATCTTACCAAAATTTTTAGAGGAAGAAATTTTATGAGATTTAAAGCTTATAAAAGATTGTTTTCTCAAACATGCCCTAAAGCTTTTATCAATCTTCAAATTATAATACACTATAATCTAGGATCTCATAATAAAGATATACAAAAATTCTACAAGTCTTGAGTGAGCCACTTTGGCAACCAAGCGCTCATATCAACCTATAAAATTCTTTCAAATCGCTATATATGACATTGCTCACAAAAATAATACGCATACTCAGCCAACATGTATGCATGTGATCTTTCAACATGAGATAATCAATATATACTTTTATAGGTCACAAAATGTTAAATGTTGCATTTAACCATAGATCATAAATTTAATAATTAATTATTTTATTTTATGCATATATTCTATAGACTGAGAGTATATGAATCATAAATTTAAGCAAGAAAACACATACTGCATCTAAACTTTCAAAATACAAAACAATTATAGTCAAATAAAATTTCAAAATATATAGGCATAAATTTTAAAAATAAATAATAATAATGTATAAATACATCACATAATATGCATTAAATAATACATAATAATGTAATTAAATAAATAATATATGATGACATGCTATGGTCCAAAATAACAGGCCATACTCCTTCATATATCAGGTATGGTCATGATCCAAACCAATACTATAGACGAGGCAAAATCATGCCTCAAGCTCATGCTCAATAGCCCAATGCGAACAATAGCTAAGCTAAGGCTATGCTAAGGTTGACCTATGGCCCATAACTTTCATGAGAAAAAATAGTCCCTATTTTTCCACCTATTGGGTACATTATAAAATACATGTCTCAAATCATAATTAGCCAGAGAACCATCAGATTTGTCACTCACTATAACTTGTCAAGATGAACTCAATCTAAAATAAATTAGACTAAGCGTAGGGCTTCTGGTGCATCGATGTGACATCGGTAGCTTGTTATACAAAACAAATAACATGGGCTTCTTGGTGATCTTGGTCCCAAAATAAGGAGAAAAAAATAGGGGAAACGATCCCTTCCTTTGATTTGACTGCTGCCTCACCATCGCTCACATCCTTATTCACATATTCCAGAGAGAATTATCACCCCTATTCATCATTTTCCTTAATCGTGCTATGATCGATCACCGAAGCCATAGGAGATAGTCATTCGGACACCTTGGCTGTGTTTATCAGGATTTCAGGTCAACAATGAGGAGATTGGTCGCTATGTACAGCTATAGCCATGCCCTAGGTCCAACTGCCATTAATGATTATGGGTACTCATCAACTTGCGGTGTGAGGCCATAGTCATGCCCTAATTTGGCCGAATTAGCCATGGAGTTGGTGGCGATACGAGCAAGGACCTTCCTCTGTTAGGAAGATAATGATTGTGGAAGCAAAATTAATTAGGCAAATCAATAGGTTTCTCTTGTCTCCATGGTGGCCATTGGCCTGCCAAAACGCAGAGAAGACAACCACGAAGGAGAATGATGGATTAGGGAAGATGATAGTTCCTATTTATGTCCTCTTTTTTTGTTAGTGTAGAACTCCGTCATCTTCTCCTAGTTAGCAAAACCCCTAAATTGATGCTTTGAATTCCATGCAAGGTCCAACCCTAGCCATTATCCTCCGCTTCCCTATGGTTAAAGAACCAAAACCCACTATGGCTTCTAGAAAAGACTGATATTTGAAGCAAATTTGGTGGATTCTAGAGTGATTGAAGGCTAGAACCCTAGTACTTTCAGCGATGGTGGCCATTCTCTGGCTGCATGGTGGGCTAGGGCATCAGTGAAGGGAGGAGATGTTCATGAAAGGTGAACGGATGCTGGAAATAGGGATGTTCCCTACTATCAAAGCGATTGGTGAGCTAACTGTGAGAGCTATGGCTGGTTGTCGACTATGCACTAAGGTAGTTCGACTGGTTGCTAATTAGTTGAGGTAAGGTCATGACCGTATAATCATCATCGAGAGGATGGTGGCCAAGTTCAGCTAAGCAGATCGATCATGTTTTGATGTCCAAGCGAAAGCAGAAGAAAAGAAATGGGGAAGACATTGGCCCTTTTCCAATTTAATAGAATGGGGCTCACGATCTAGAGGAATCCATCATAGGAAAAAACCAAAGCTCTACAAAAAAGTAAGATACAAGGGTTTTTGTAAGGAAAATGAGCAAGTAGGGCCTTTTATTTATTTATTTGTTTTTCATTGCTAATTTGTATTGAACAATATCGACAGGGTCAAAGGCCGTCATGGATTGCTTCCTTCAATAAAGAAACTCCAAAAGCCCTGAAAAGCCATGACCTTCTCTAGTTTTAAATGAATGTGCGATGAAGGTATGGAATTAATTTAATTGGGAGATGTAAATCATATATAAATCATATGAGGAAGAGAGGAGAGTGGAGGGGTGTAGGATATTAATATCTCTCCCAATTGCTTGGCTTTCCATCAAAGCCAAAAGGCAAAGCAGGTCACGAACAGTGAATGCCATAATTTATTGTCATACCTATTTGTACCATCTATATCATCTTATGCGAAAGCTCCAACCATAGCCTTAGAGTGCAATAATCTCCTCTTATATGGCACCAATTCTTTCTCTCCCTTATCTTACCTTATATTGTTATTTAATAGGGCTTGACAACCTTCTAACTTTATTTATATATGAGACTAATTAGAGTTAAAGTTGAATTACGATAAAAGTGGGGCCTGAACCATAAAACAAAATAGATAATGGGCCCTCTTATTAAGGAGCCCAATGATCAGACTCTATGTCTCTATACCACGTACACATATATATAAAATCAAACTGAGATGGACCTAGTCGAATACTTTATGTATCATATACCAACCATTTAATTTGAATCATATTCAGTCTATTTTTATAAAATATAAAAGTATGCAATCAATGATAACCCATATTAAGTTTAAAATCCTAGACTGATGATATTAAAGACTCCTCAAGTGCTTAGGACCATTTGGATATTGAACTTTCTACTTATGGATATTAAATGGTTTAAGTTGTTAGAGTTTTTATGTTATCTAATTACCAAAGATAGTATAACTATTTATATTTAACCTCTAAAAAGGAGATTGATTAAAGGCGGCTCAAGGGTAGATCAAAAGGCCTTTTTTTTAAGTTTTTATTATGCCCAAAATAATAAATTATATTGATTATCATATCCTTTAGTACACTTACGAATAGGGGTGGCAATTTTGGATATAACTTACAAACACGACTCAAACTTGATACAGAGTTAACTGATTTGAATTCAAAATAAATGAGTCCAGATCAAAACCAGATTGATTTATTATACACGATGAATGAACAAATCGTATTTTGAGTTGACTTGCTAATCAAAATTAACTCATAATTGATTCAATTATTAAATGAATCCACTCGTGTCATATGATCCACAAATCTGAATATAAGCCATAAGACCTACTTAATTTAAGAGGGAATTACTTATATATCTTTGTTCAATTTATACGATAAGCAAAATAAAAGGGAACAAAAAAAAGAAATGGAGAACATTATGGGCATTTCATTCCTCCATAAGATAATATCTAAAATATGTAGTTTTACGAATTTAATGAAGTAAAATCTGGTTTTAGGTTCTGTAAGTTGAAAACATATTGTGCGTTTGTATCAATCTAAACAGAACCTATTTATTAAATAGGTCCCGTTGTGTAACCTAAAATTAATACACAAGTCATATTCGGTTCTCAATTTCTGGTATAATTAATAAATAAATTAGATTCAAATTAACATATTTGCTATTATACTCTTAAATTAACATAATCTATTTATCATTTGTTAACATGATTTGCCGTTCCTACTTATAAATGCTTATCATTTTTCTAAGGGCACAATAATCAATCCACAGTAGACATAGGCAACATCAAAACCAGTATGGATAATCACCCCCTCTTTTCATAAATACGCTCGAATCTACTCCAATCAACACTTAAATATGGGGTTAGATTCTCAAATTCTGTCTCCGGACTGTGTTAGGCATGAAAATGAATGTTTTGATATTGACAGTAACATGCATGTGATCCTAAAGCTTTTTCTGTTAGTGAAATCCAAGCCGAAGCCCAGGCCCATTTTTGCGGGCCATAATTCTCAAACCTAGGATGGGTAGCCCTGCTGAGTCCCATTCACAGCCCATAAGTTTTAGATACCATCAGAGCCCGATCTATGAAAGTAAAGACATGGCCCAACTTCTGCTGACTCTCTCGATCCGATCTGAGTCCTTGAACGAAACCTGAGACATTTGCTCGGATAGCAAATAGAGCAGCAAAGCATGTGGAAATATCTATCGTCAATTTTGGCCATCTGGTCCCCAAACATCATATTACTGGGCCTGGCTCCAGTGCCTGGATCATGATGGAATTCAGACCCAAATCTAAATCCAGTTTTCTGGTCCCAAATCCCAATCTGCTCATAGATAATCCAGCACGCATCAAAAGGGATGAGATTTAGCCATTTAGATCATCATCCCTGGCGATCGCAATGACTAAGGCTCTGGAACGCAAGTAACTGAGAAATTCGTTTATAAATGGAATGAATTTTATAATAAAATTCATTTGTAGATGATTCCTCACGTTTTGCTCATTATACATAAACTATGAAATTAAAGTGAATTTTCATGTTTGAAAAAAAATAAAAATTAAATTATTTTATTTTTCTAAATTACTTTTATTTAATAATTAATTGAAAATGATGATTCAAGAATTGTTATGTTAATTATATTTTTAAATCATATTTAATTATATTAATTATTTTAATTATAATATAATATAATTGTATTATATTATAATCAATAATGATAATTTGTTAAATATTTTATTAATAGAGAATTAAATATAATTATAATTAAATAATTATAATAAATTATTTAAATCATTATAATAATTATTTCAGGCACGTTAGAGTAATTTCATGTGATATTCTAACACATCTAGTCTTCCATCCTGGCAGCGATCTGGGCAGAGCAAGTATGTGCCAAATGGACACCAGCATGAAATGAATAATGGGTCAATGGTTCCACCTGGTGCTTCAAACTTGCAAGGTACAGCGATGCTCAGCAGCATGCTCGCTAGTGCCATACTGCAGCAGCAAAAACAGATGCTTGGTGAACGCCTCTTCCCTTTGGCTGAAAAACTTAAGGTGTCACTCTGTTCCTCTTTGTTCCTATCAATGGTGCTTTATCCAGCTCGTGTTTTTATGAATAATATTCATGTGTTCTCAAATTCTGCCATTAACTTGTTCTCTTCATATTGTTTAGTTTGATCTTGCTGCTAAAATTACTGGAATGCTGTTGGAGATGGCCAACTCCGAACTGCTTCTGCTGTTGGAGTCGCCAGAATAATTGGCTGTCAAAGTGGAGGAAGCTGTTGAAGTGCTGAAGCTCTCCAAAATGAAAGTAGGTGGTCAAGAGTCTCTCCACCCAAATTACTTCTCGACTGAGGTTGCCGTCAACTGAAAGGAGTACAGATTCTGAAAAAATATCATTCTTTTGAATTACAGATCATCATTCATGTTCTGAACTTAGGGCTTATGATTTTTATTAGTGGGCCTTCTTCCATTTTGCTGCTAGAGTATGGGAAGTTCACTTATGTCTTCCCAGTCTAGTTATTTCATTATCGACCAAGACTTTTTTTTTTTTTGGCCTTTTATATGTGGCTTGTTATAGGACCTTTGGTGTTTAAGGAATGTGTGCTTACAGGTTATTATGGTTTATGAACCATTAAGGATGCATTTTTCCAATCAGTTATTTGATTATTCATATTACTTTGATTAATTGATGCCATGCCCTCGGATTTGGCATTTTTGTATGATGCTTATTATATGCTTTCATGGTTGCTAGTTTGTGTTTGAATTGTCCCTTGTCTTCACCTGATAAGCTGATGTGTGACTTGGAGGCATGAATGTTGCCAGTTATATACCTTGAGGAGTATTGTGGTGATTTTCTGGCAAGTTGCTTTTAGCAGTTTGATGGACGTACGGTCTTGGGTAGTGCAGGCTAACGTCCTTCATAGCTCATTGGGACTGCAATTCTTCGCAGCAAATGTGTCTGGATGATGGTATACTGATTATTCTTAGTTTTTTTTTTTTTTCCTCAACCCGTGCTTGTTTTATTTTCCCAGATAAAAATCTGAAGAGATTTTTGAAAAATTCTGAGATAAAAATGTTTGAATTGACTCACAATGTGAAAACGAGATTGAATGTGGCTGAAGATTTCTATTTTTCTTTGAAACCAAGAAGTGATTGAATGATTTTGTCAATAACTACCGTTTTGAGTAATTTTTCTGAATTATGCTATCCAATTTAGTTTATGTATCTCTTTTTTTTTTCCATCACTTGATCTCTTAATCTTTTTATCCAAGAGTCAATTGGGATTTATCTACTCGGCAGCAATGGTGTAACTAATGTAGTTATAGAAGTTCCATGCACGGTTGGACAACTAATATTAATTATACTAATGTCTTTCAAGTGTATGCACGGGATCAGAGGAAAACTGGCAATTTTTTTCTCTGAAAATGAGATTTATAGCTAGCTCTTAGACATCTGCTTCCTTGATAATCTAATGCTAAAAAACGAATTTATACAAATTTTTATTTGTTTATTTCTAATTTTTGTAAAATTATATTATAATTTCATTAAAGTTATCATTTTTATGCCTTTTTAATTAAAAAAATTGTGCTCCAAAAGGTATTTGATTGACAAAGAGAAGCCTAACCACAAAAGCTACATTTAGTGTGTATATATATAAGGTATAGGAAAAGAAACCATAAGATCATGTTTATGCTGGACATACGTAATGCATTGTTAGTTAGGTGTACCGATAAAACAATGAAGTAAGTAGACGGAAAGTTTATGCTTCTGCAATAGTATATACTATCAAAAGATATTTTTACAAAAACAATCATCCAATTTTTGTTTTTAGTAATATTGGCTCAAATTTTTTTATATTTATAAAAATATTCATTTTTACTTTTCTCGATCCAAAATGCTTTTCATCTACTATACCCTCGGGAATGTTTAGTTGACAGTAATTTACATTGGTAATTTGATATTACCGTGCAAATTATCACATTTCGTGATTAGACATGATAATTTAGATGATAATAATTAATTTTTAATAATTTAATATTATTATAAATAATGGTAATATGATTTTCATATTAAAGTTAGGTGTTTAAGATCATGAAAGCCTAATAATCTTAAAATATTAAGATGGAAACATAGTTGATGAAATTTTCTACCCAATCAGCAACGGAGAAAACTAAATGGCAGCCCTCTGCACAAATTTAATATTTAAAATGATTACTGCATTAGAAAGATTTTTAGTAAAGGTATTTTCAATTCCAAATTTCCGCATGTGCTTGATTGCGGAAATTTATAAAAAAGAAAAAAAAAACCCTACAGTTGGACAAAATGAATTGAAAGATTTGAAAAATATGAATCAAGATGAGGAACTATTACAGCAACTATTCTTGGATAGTTAAATGAGAAGATGTCAAAATGACGATCATTTTCGGCTCTCCTACCTTCTTCTACCTCTTTCAGGCTATATGCCCCAACTGTCGGCGGCCTTGTGGGCGCGTACAGGGTAAAGGCTGCGACAGCATAATGGCGCACCCAAGTTGCAAGGCTGCAATGCACGATGGTGTGCAAATCGCAAGGAGTATGTTGGGTACGAGGGTGAAGGCCACTATAGTGCATGCGGACGACTTAGGAGTGCAGGCCGTTCACGCAGGCCCAAGAGCATGCTGGCCGCAGGGGAGCCGATCATCAGGATGCATTGGCTCCAAGGGTGTGCTAGGCTGTACAAACATCGATTGTAAGGGCGTGCCGACCGCACACAGGCCGTGAGGCTGCAACGAGCCGCGAGGGGCGCTGGTCGCCAGGATATATCGCCAGAGCGTGTGCCGGCCGATAAGATGTTAGGATGTGACACTACAACAGAATGCATACATCTTAAAAAAAAAGAAAAAAAAAATGCTTAAAAAGAAAAGGGAAGAGCTGCCCTAGTATCAAGCGTGAATTAGTGCTGCACTTGAACTGGATGAAGTTGAGAAGAGAATATAGCTAAGGCGAGAAAAATACGCCCTTAATGGATTTGGATGACAGGTCCAGCACTAGCCCACAATGACATCACATTGCCGATTTGAGCATTTATCCATATATCATGCTTTTCTCATTTAAAGCGGTCAAGATTCGAACAAAAAGGAAGCCGATTTGCATAAACTAACGGCAAACATGAAGTCAAATTATGGAGTTTTGTCTTACGGTAGCAATGACGATCGCTAGCATCATATTTCCAACATTTTGTATATGTTGAAAACTTGGTGTATCTTTAAGAGCAAGATCGCAAAAGGGCTATAGAAAGAGATTCGGCTTTTTTTTTTTTTTTAATCGATTAAACGACGAGCACCCATGACTTCTTTCAAGCAGTTTAGGTTGTAAATAATTGCTGCCACGACTACTAGAGGAGGTATGGATACAGATATAGATTAGGTTCCTATAACTGCACTTCTACGGCGGCTCCTGCCATGACAGGGGAAAAGCGCCACCTCTAACTTTACAAACATAAGCTAGTGCTCCAAATTAACGTCGTCCAATCCAAACGCGGTCTTATTTGAAAGGGTAGGCTCTGTCTTTGTTTCACTTTGTATTCCCATTCGCTCCCTCCTGAGGTGCGGGAGCCATCTCCTTTTTCTCTTCTCCTTGGCTGCTGCACTGTGTCCCCTCTCCATTCTTCTCATACCTGTCACCTCGGTAGAAATCCCAAGTTCTCCACACCAGAACCAGCATGACAAGAGCTCCGAGTACCGTCACCGCCGCGATTATGAGGAAGGAAACCTTAAAGCACTGCACTCCGATGCACGTTAACGACTTGCCAGAGGAACCCAAGAGCTTCGCATTCTGCTTCGCCGCCTCTCTATCATACAATTTCCCGGTGATCTTCACGTTCAGTACATACGACCCGATCGGCGTAGCAAGAGGTACAAAGTTGAACAGCGTCGAGTAGTACTTAAGACCGAATACTTCTGATATGATTGCGAAGAGCAGAGGCAACTGTGCTCCCAAGCTGAAGCCGATGATCACCGACGCGGCGTAGAGCGAGCCCGGGACTCCGAAGGCGACGAGGAGGTGGCCGGCACTGGAGAGGAGGAGGACTGCAGCGAGCATCAAAGGGCGAGGCAATTTATACTTGGTGAGGAAGATATCAGAGGCGAACCCGGCGGCGACCCTGCCAGCATAGTTCCATATGCTGACAAGGGAGACGAAGGTGCCGACGCTCCGAGAAGGGTAGCCCAACGACTGGCCGAGCTGGCCCATGTTGTCGATCGCCGTCAGGGTGCCACCGACACCGGAAATAGTGGCGAAGAAGAGGATCAACATGTCAATGCTCACAATGGCTTGGAGGATGGAGTAGTCCTCCCCCCTCTCAGGGGCCTTGAAGAAGCCGATGATAGAAGAGAGTGGGGAGCTCTTTTTGGTAGGTGATGTGGTGGTTGGGGTTGGTTTGGGCTCGGGCGGTGGAGGTTGGGGGATCGTCGGCGTTGGCGCCTCGACGGTTACGGAGAGAGGAGGGGGGTTTTCGAGCGATTGCTTCTTTTTCCTGAAGATCTTGAACTCTTCTTTGATGACGACGGCGAGGGGGAGGAATAGGAGGAGGAGGACGATGGCCGCGCTGACGCTGTACTCGGAGTGGGAAAAAGTGAGCCTTTTTTGGACTATGATCATGACCATGAGGAAGGTGGCGAGGGCGAGAGAGACGTAGAGGAAACAGTAGAAGGGCTTTGTGGACTCGCCAGGCTGGCGCGCGGTCTTGAAGATCCGAACGGTGGAGATGAAGACGAGGGGGATGGCGGCGGGGAGCCACGCGATGAGGAGGACGAGGGACTTGGGGTGGTCGCCGTAGAAGGCAAGGTAGAGCTGGGTGACGATGGCACCGCTGAGGCCAACATAGCCCTTGAGGAGGCCGATCACGATCCCGCGGCTTGCCGGGAAGTTCTTGACGCTGGTGACGACGGTACCGGTGTTGGTGAAGGACTGCGAGTTGCCGCCGAGGAATATGTAGAGGCACATCTGCCAGACGTGGGGTCGGGCGATACGGCCGGTGATTGCGAGGTAGATCATGAGGTAGCCGAAGAGGTTCATGCCGGCGCCGAGGGCGAGGATGACCCAGGGAGGGGTGACCTCGTAGATGAGGCCGGAGATGATGCCGACGCTGGCTCCGAGGTCTTTGAAGAAGGCCAGGGTGTTCAGGGTCTGCTGGTCGTAGCCAAGGGCAGTCTTGATGTCGTTGGAGTACACGCCAAAGATGTAGATGCCGCCGGAGGCTGCCATGATGATGAACGATGCGAAGACGGTGAACCACCGCCCTCTTACCACTTGGACGGCGAGGCTGGAGAGCTCAGCCACCTTCATCTCCGCTGACTGTTTCTCTCTCTCACACACGCACTCAGCACCCTTGAACTCGAAGAAACTTTCGGGTGGAATGATGTAAGAGAGGGTCTGCTCTCTATATATCAAGCTTGGAGGTAATGGGCCAGCATGAGAAAGCAAGGAATTAGTGGGTGGAGGCTTAGCTATTGCTCTCCGAGAGAGGGAGTTGAGTGTCCGTATGAAACGGTGGACCGATGGACAACGTGTGGGGCCCATTTAATGGAACTTCTTGACCTGGCTGTTGACTCGTGTGAGGCGAGGCCGGTGAACGAAGTTTTCTTTTCTCGTTCTTTCTTATTAAATCCTAACATTTATGGTTTACTTAATTCAGCGTGGAGAGAGTTTAAAATATGGAATCCGGATCTATCTTTTGTACTGCAGATGCCAGTGCAACGTGCTTATCCTTTCATTAGCTTTCTCCTTCTTTTTTTTTTTTTTTTCTTTCTTCTAAGCGGAAGCAGGTTGCTCGCAATCCTTGGGTCCCACCGTCCAACGGCGCAAGGGCTGTGGATCGCAAGAAGGGAAAGGATAAAAATCATATTCGGTGAATTTGTCATCTACTTATAATAGAGCGTGGATTGTTTCTAGATCTCCCCTGATTTATCCTATGTTCAATGATGACGGGCAACGTCATGCGGTTTTGTATTTTTTTAATTTTGATCGTCTGGTCTATGGTAGATGACCTCCATATTCAATGAATCCGGCCCAGCCTGTACCATATGGCTTGAAATGGCATGGACATGATTTCTTTGAGGCTGACATTTTGCCTAGCCAATAAGCTTCACCTTGAGTTAGAAAGTCGCTGGTTAGTTTTTGAATTAAAGGAGCCTAATCTATCAAGTGATTGTCCAACTACATTGGTCTTCAGGCTTGAAAATGGGATGACTGTTAGATTTTGATAGAACAACTGAATAGCCCTTATTTTCTTTGCATACCTTTTTGAAAAGCTTTATATGCGAATAACTAAGAAGCAATGCCTAATGGCCTCCATGTAGAGCCACCGAGTGCAACAGTGAAGAATCTAGCTATATGATATCTCCTTATAGTCTCAAAGTACTAGTAACTTCAGTAGCTTTAGAGCCTTCTGTCCCCTATTACCTTATCATCTTTAGAAGAGGTATTGGTATAAAAATTTTGTAGGAATGACAGGTATTTTGTCGATTCTTTATATAGATTCATCAATTTAAAAAACTTTTAGTTTTAAGAAAGATAAAATATTTCTATGACTAACCCTTCTTAACAAGCTATTTATAATAGATGTGTTATTGGCTAGAAAAGGGTAGCTAATGAGTGCCGAATATATATTGTGTAGGACTAATGAAGAGTTAGTGAACCATTTGATTACTAAATGTTTATTCTCACGGTAAATTTTAGATTCCTATCTAGTTGTTTGAGGATAAATATATTGCCTTCTAATATTATCAAACTTTGATTAAAGGAAAAGAGAAAGAAAGTATTTTGGGTAGCAGGAGAAAAGCATAGAACCAACTAGTTATGACTTTTACATGATAAATATGTTTGAAAGAAATTTAAGAATTTTTTTTAAAAAAATTCATCTCAATCATCAATCCTTCATAAAAATAGTGCAAGCTTATTGTGAAAAAACCTTTGCCTTGAGAAATAATTGGTATCCCACAAAAATTCTTATCATTTGCTTTTTTTTCCTTCCTTTCCTAATTTTCCTTGAAAACTAGTAATAGACTTGCATAGGGCATATAAAATTCTAAACAAAACCTATGACTTTTAATAAGTTAAATATAGCCTAAACATGTTATTGCTTATTTAATCAAATATGTACTACAAAATTTATATAAAAAAAAAAATCATTCAGATATCTTAGTGAGAGGAGAATATAGAGAATGGAGAGAAAGCAATGATATTGGAGTGCATGATTATTTATTTATTTGAGACTTTGAAGTCTGAGGGCTTGTCGCCTCAATGCAATGCCAACCGCATGATAATTTTTTTTTTTTAAAAAAAAAAAACTTATAATCTGGAGAGGATTATTGGCCATGAAAGCTTGCGAGATTCTCCTGTCGCGTTTAAGAACGACATCTCCCTAACGCCTATTGGATGGATAGCGAAGCGATGGTATGCACATCATAAATCAAATAAGTTAAATAAATAAAAAAAATCCAGCACCATGCAATCCGTCTCAACAGAAATTATCGATATTTTTATAATATTTAAGATAAAATATAGAAACCTTCAATTCTTGTTTGCTTGGCTGCGACTTTTACTCAGCTTCCTGCTAAATCTGATCATCTGGCGTTAATGTGGAAACGTGGTGGGCGCTGTGAGCCAGGTTTTATAAAAAACAGAGGGTTTTTGCTTCCCTGTTCATGCTCGTAAAGCTTCGGGAAGATCTGAGCATTCAATTTGGAAACGTCCGTTTCTTTAGAGCTTTTAAGGAACGATGTAGAAGGCCGAGCAAGTCGTGATATTTTCCTTCCATCGGTTGGCTTGGAACGGGATGGGATGCCACCAGAACAGAAAAAATGGATCTTAAAATTTGTCCGTCTTGAAAACGCTATTCTTTCAGTTGTGCCACGTAAATAATATATATAGATATATAGATTCTTCTAATCTTAATAAAATTAAATGAAAAAAAAAAAAAATTCCCTCAATATATATATATATATATAGAAAGAGATAGAGAGAGTGACAGTGCGAGGGAAAGTTGTCATGCCAGTTTTAGCGGGCGGGTTGAACTTTTCAATTTGTATCTAATGGGTACTACCTCAAGGCATTTTCCTCGTGCACGGAGCTCTCTCTTTCGTAACGTCCACCTAAACCGCTACTGGTCAAACAAGCAGCGAAATGCCGTCCATGTATGAGGCCATATGAGCCGCATTCACTCGGAAACGCCTCCAAATTGTCTTTACCAGAAGAAAGGAGAAAAGGATCCAAAATTCTGCTTTAAGCCTCCCGGAAAAACTGATCTGAAGTTATGGAATCATGAAAAAACGCAATCACTTTGTACCATCTCTCTATGCAGTCCAAATCATCGTTGGCTTCATAGAATAAAACTTGGATACGAAAACTCGGTTTCGCACTGCAAACCGGATGGCAAAAGCGCGTAGAAATATCTCTTGGTCGATTCAGAAGGCCCACGAGTCCCTATCCATCAGATTACAGGGCCATGACTTCGCCTGGTTTCATTGCCTGGACCACGGATCCGATTCAGCTTCCCAAAACTGAACCCAATTCTCTGGTCCCAATGTGATGGCGCATCGTCTGATATGAGACACAAATTATAGTGTGCAAGGAGTGATTCTTGCTACATTGTTCAGCAAGTCTTCTAAAGTGAAACTATTCCCTTCAATGGCTAAGGATTTGGATCATCGCCAGCAACTCAAGGGTTCATATCAAACCCATGTTGAATTAAAGTCAGAGAGGTCGTTATTTGTAGATATAGTGGAATTATACCTTACAATTTCAGTGGCATGCAATGCACGGCAAATGCAATTGCTTTATCGATGCGCAATCTTTATCTTTCAAAATAGTCCATAACTGTTGGTATTGTCATTTTACCGTTTTTCATCACTTAATGGCGTGTGGAGGTTACCTCTTTACATCTTTTCAATCCTCTTATTCTGGATAAAGTTTAGCCTTCTGGTGGCTGGACCTTTATGATTTAAGATAGTGATGGCCTGTTCTTTCAACGCCATCAACATGTACATGGTTTGGCGAGTGCTTTAGGTACGATTGAGTGTTTCGAGGAGAAACAGCTTCTGCCGTTCATTAGATCTCAAGTTGCAGGCACCAACATTCCTTTAAGAATCTACCTTCTCAATTGTGCAGAAATTTAGGATCACGTATCTCAAAGTTAGAATTTGTACCATCTATACTATCTTAAATTTATACCTTCGAGAGAGTACGATAATCTCTTCTTATGTAGCACCGATTCTTTCTTTTTCTTTATTCTACCTTATGTTGTTATTTAATAAGGCTTGAAAGCCCTCTAACTCTCTTTATATAAAAAACTTATTAGAGTTAAAATTGAATTAGGATGAAAGTTGGGACTGGATCATAAAATAAAATAGCTATCAAGAGCCCAAATAATAGTACTCTACACACCTATACCACATATCTATATATACATAATCAAACTGAGATGAACCTACTTCAATACTTTATAAATCAGGTATTTTATTTGGGCTTATACCAATCATTTGATTTGAATCATATTCAGTTCATTTTTACGAAATATAAAGTATGCAATCAATGGTAGCCCATATTAAGTTTAAAATCTTATATTTTCCTACTTAAGCAACATTAATTGTTAGGCTTTAAGAAAACTATTTTAAATTTAGAAAAATGATTCTTGAGTTGAAAAACTTTATGAGCCACATAAAACATAATTTAGATTAATATATATGTCAGTATAGGTTCTGATCCAGTAAATAATATTAATATAGAATTATAGTAGGCATGTACTATTTATCAACACAATTCCTTTCATGATTACAAATGTTAATATTCCACTAATATGGATCCCTATGTGAGGTAAAGTGTAGTGCAGAACATAGTACACACCACTTTATAGTCTTAGAAAGACAATTTATGGGATTTAATATTCTATATACTTTAACAATAAAAACTTTTAATTTTCTAAATCAAAGCATCAATCTGTCGAAATTTTTTTATGCTTTTAAATCGAAGCCTTTATGCATCTAAACCAAAACCTTTATATCTCAAGATTAAACAAAAGATATAAGCTAATCCAAAATAAACACAAATATAATAAGCAATGCTCTTGTGTATACACATATAGCTGAAATAAATCAAACAACTTGGAAATTAAACTTTATTAATTTTAAAGCATTGCAAGTAACCATTTTAACGATATCCATGGATCCAAGTTTACAGAAAACTCTAAATAACTAAGCACATCAAAGATAATAAAATATTCATGTTTTAACATGCTTATTAAAGCCAATAGGCCTAAGCCCTTTGATTAATGGATTAACAATCTTGTATTTTGTTGTGATGTATTCATAAATTATATGGCCATTGTCAACACATCCTTTAATCTTGAAATCTTTAAGGGCTTAGAGACAAAATTAACAACCTTCAGCCTTGAGATGTAATTCTTTAATCATATCGTTTAATCTCTAACTTTAAAATAAGCTATCATTTTTGCTTATATACTAAAAGTAGCTACTATATGAACTCTTCCATGATATTGTACCCCCTAGTTAGCATAATCATAAAACTAGTAGTGGACTTCATATTATCTGGATATCCTCCAAAGTTTAAATCTGTATAGCCAGTAATCATAAGATGGTTAACCCTTCTGTAAATAAGCATATATCCTTTAATTTTCTATAGGTATCTAAATACCTTCTTTACTCCTATACAGTTATCACGATCTAGATTTGAGGAGTATTTACCTAATAAATTAGTTGGATAAATAGTGCCTGGCTTAGTACATATGCTAGCAGATATCAAACTTCTTACAACGCTAAAGCATGGCATACTCTTCATAAACCCTCTTTTTACATCAATCCATGGGCATTGAGTCTTACTCAACTTATCTCCTTTATACATAGAAGATACACTAGGTCTATAATTCTTTATATTAAATCTCTCAAGAACGCGATCAATTTATTCTCTTTGAGACAAACTTAAAAGTTTCTTGAATTTATTTCTATGTATTTCAATATCAAATACATATGCTGCTTCCCTTAGTTCTTTCATGTCAAAGTACTCACATACTTCACTTCATGCAACAATTCCTAATTGATAGTAGCAAGTAAAATATCAACATATAAAATTAAGAAAATAAATTTGCTTCCACTGACCTTGAAATATATGCATGAATCAATTGTATTCTCAACAAAATCAAGGGATAAAATAATTTATTGAAACTTTAAGTATCATTGCCTAAAGACTTTGTTAAGGCTACATATAAACTTCTTTATGATCATGATATTAGCCTATTCATCTTTTCCATATCTAGTAAAGATTCTTCTGTTCAGCTTCATAGGTTTAGGAGAGTACATCCTTAACTAAAGCAATATCAAGGTCAACTAATCCTAAGGCTAGTTCAGCATCTTTCTTTCATTTCTTAAAGCTAATTCTAGTTAAAGTTTTAATGGTACAAATTTGATTATTTAGACCAATGTTACTAGTAGCTAAAATAAAATATAACATAATATTGATTAAACATATATGAGCATTAATAAATCACAAGAATAGGCTAGATAATAAACTTTAGCAATGTTCTCAAATATTCAAAAAATGTATCACAATATAAATACTTTTGGTCAGAATATATAGGATACAGTTAATTACCTTTTAGGTAGATAGATTCCCTAGGAATTAGTGGAAATTTCTTTACTAATGACTCACACTACATCCAAAATTAATACAAACAATAACCCTCTTTGGATAAGTAATTGAATATTATAACCTTAGTGAAACTGATTAGAATCCTTATTGATAAAACTTTATAAATCTCAATGGATGATCTATTACCACTCACATCAATCCAAGAGCTCTCCAACCGAAACTAGAATTAAACTTTATGACCATAAATTATCGATTTGTGCATTTATTTATTTTTGGATATCTTAAACAAATGCAGATAATCTTACCATCCACAAATACATTTAATAACAATCAATTATCATAATCGCAACAAGCAAAATAAATGCATAACTTACCAATATTTTTAGAGGAAGAAATTTTATGAGATTTAAAGCTTATAAAAGATTGTTTTCTTAAACATGCCCTAAAGCTTTTATCAATCTTCAAATTATAGTACACTATAATCTAGGATCTCATAATAATGATATAAAAAAATTCTATAAGCCTTAAAATTTCTTATAATTCTTCCAACTCCCCATATAATTATAAAAGATTTTTAAAATCAAGCGCTCATATCAACTTATAAAATTCTTCCAACTCCCCATATATGACATCGCTCGCAAAAATAATATGCATATTCCTCAGCCAACATGTATGCATGTGATTTTTCAACATAAGATACTTAATCAAATATACTTTTACAAGTCACAAAATGTTAAATGTTGCATTCAACCATAGGTCTTCAATTTAATAATTAATTGTTTCATTTTATGCATATATTCTATAGACTTAGAGTATATGAATCATAAACTTCAGCAAGAAACCACATGCTGCATCTAAACTTTCAAAATACAAAACAATATAATCAAATAAAATTTCAGAATATATAGGCATAAATTTTAAAAATAAATAATAATAATAATGTATAAATACATCACATAATATGCATTAAATAATATATAATCATATAATTAAATAAATAACTGCATGATAACATGCTATGGTCCAAAATAACAGACCATACTCCTACATATATCGAGTTGGGTCATGACTCAGACCAATACTATAGCCAAAGCAAAATCATGCCCCAAGCTCATGCTCAATAGCCCAAATGCAAACAATAGCTAAGTCAAGCCTATACTAGGGTTGACTTATAGCCCATGGCTTTCATGAGAAAAATAGTCCCCATTTTTCTACCTATTGGGCAGGTCTTAAAATACATGTCTTAACCAGAGAACCATCAGGTTTATCACTCACTGTAACTTGGCAAGATGAACTCAATCTAAAATAGATTAGACCAAGCATAGGAGCTTTTGGTGCACTGGCATGATGTCGATAGCATGTTAGACAAACAAATAACTAGGCGCGAGACCCAATCTACGGGTGCATTGAAGCCATCTCCTCCCTTTAGCAATAGATGAGGCCCTCCATACCCAGCTAGCCATGGCCCAGATTGAGATATTGGCCTTACAAGATGTGGGCTTCTTAGGTGATTTAGTGGGTTTAGTCCCAAAATAGGGAGAAAAAATTAGGGGAGACAATCCCTTCCTTTGATTTAATTACTACCTCACCGTTGCTCACATGTTCCAGAGAGAATTACCACCTCTATTCATCATTACCCTTAATCATGCTACAATCGATCACCAAAGCCATAGGAGATAGTCATTCGGACACCTTGGTCGTGTTTATTAGGATTTCACGGTTAGCAATGAGGAGATTGGTCACCATGTGCAGCTATAGCCATGCCCTAGTTTCAACTATTATTAATGATTATGGATACTCATCGACCTACACTATGAGGCCATAGTCGTGACCTAATTTGGCCGAATTAGTTGTGGAGTTTGATAGCGAGACGAGCAAGAACCTTCCTCTATTAGGACGATAACGATTATGGAAGCAGAATTAATTGGGCAAATAAATAAGTTTCTTCTATCTCCATGGTGGCCATTGGCCTGCCAGAATGTAGAGAAGCCAACCACGAAGGAGAACAATGGATTGGGGAAGATGGTGGTTCCCATTATGTCCTCATCTTTTATTTTTGGTGCAAAACTCCATCATCTTCCCTTAGCAAAACCCCTAAATTGGTGCTCCGGATTTCATGCAAAATCCAACCCTAGCCGTCATCCTCTGCTTCCCTATGATCAAAGAGCCAAAACCCACTATGGCTTCTAGAAAAGACCGATATTTGAAACAAATTTGGTGGATTCCAGGATGATTGAAGGCTAGAACCCCAGTACTTTTAGCAATGGTGGCCACTCTTTAGTTGCACGGTGGGATAGAGCATCGACGAAGGGAGGAGATGTTTGCGAAAGGTGAACGGATGCTAAAAATAGGGATATTCCCTACTATCAGAGCAATTGGTGGGCTGACTGTGAGAGCTGTGGCTAGTTGTTGGCTCTGCACTAAGGTGGTTCGGCTAGTTGCCAGTTAGTCGAGGTGAGGTCATGGCCGTATAATGGTCATTGAGAGGATGGTGGCTAGGTTTAGTCGAGCAGATCAGCCATGTTTTGATGTCCAGGAGAAAGAAGAAGAAAAGGAATGGAGAAGACATGGGCCCTTTTTCAATTTAATAGAATGGGGCTTATAATCCAGAGGAATCCATTATAGGAAAAAGCCAAAGCTCTACAAAGAAGCAAGATACAAGAGTTTCCACAAGGAAAGGGAGCAAGTAGGGCCTTTTATTTATTTGTTTGTTTTTTATCGCTAACTTGTATCGAATAATATTGGTGAGGCCAAAGGCCACCATGGATTGCTTCCTTCAATAAAGAAACTCAAAAGCCCTAAAAGCCATAACCTTCTCTAATTTTAAGTGAATGTGCGATGAGGGTTTGGAATTAATTTAATAGGGAGATTTAGATCATATAAAGAAGAGAGGGGAGTGGAGGAGTATAGGATATTAATATCTCTTCTAATCGCTTAGCTCCCCACCAAAGTTAAAAAGTAAGGCAAGTCACGGACAGTGAATGCCATAATTTATTGCCACATCTGTTTGTACTGTTTGTACTATCTGTACCATCTTATGCGAAAGCTGCAACCATAGTCTCGAGAGTACGATAATCTCCTCTTATATAGCATCGATTCTTTCTCTCCCTTATCCCACCTTATGTTGTTATTTAATAGAGCTTGGCAGCTTTCTAATTCTATTTATATAAGAAACTAATTAGAATTAAAGTTGAATTAGGATAAAGTTTGGGAGCAGACCATAAAACAAAATAGATATCATGCCCTCCTATTAAGGAGCTCAATGACCAAGCCCTACATCTTAATACCACATAACCATATATATATATAATCATACTGAGATGGACCTAATCCAATATTTTATATATCATGTATTTTATTTGGACTTGTACTGGCTATTTAATTTGAATCATATTCAGTCTATTTTTACAAAATATAAAAGTATGCAATCAATGAGAGTCCATATTAAGTTTAAAATCCTAGACTGATGTATTAAAGACTCCTCAAGTGCTTAGGACCATTTGGATTTTGAACTTTCTACTTGTGGATATTAAATGCTTGAGGTCGTTAAAGTTTTTATGTTATCCAATTACCACATGTAGCATAACTATTTATATTTAACATCTAAAAAGGAAATTGACCAAAAGTAGCTCAAAGGTAGATCAAAAGGCCTTTTTTTTAATGTTTTATTACGTCCAAAATAATAAATTATATTGATTATCATATCCTTCGGTACACTTACGAATAGAGGTGGCAATTTTGGATACAACTTATAAACACAACTCAAACTTGATACAGAGTTAATTGATTTGGATCAAAATCGGATTGATTCATTATACACGATTAATGAACAAGTCATATTTTGAGTTGACTTGCTAATCGAAATTAATTCATAATTGATACAATTATTAAATGAATCAACACATGTCACATAACCCATAAATCCAAATATGAGCCATGAGACCTATTTAATTTAAAAGAAAATTACTTCTATATCTTTGTTCAATTTATACGTTAAACAAAATAAAAGGGAATAAAAAAAGAAACGGAGGACATTATGGGCATTTCATCCCTCCATAAGATAAAATCTAAAACATGTAGTTTTACGAATTCAATGAAGTAAAATCTGATTTTAGGTTACATAAGTTGAAAATATATCATGCATTTGTATTAACCTGAACACAATCTGTTTATTAAATAAGTCCTGTTGTGTAACCTAAAATTAATACGCAAGTCATGTTTGGATCTACATTTCTGACATAATTAATAAATAAATTGAGTTTGAATTAATATATTTACTATTATACTCTTAAATTAACATGATCTGTTTATAATTCATTAACATGATTTGTCATCCTTACTTATAAATGCTTATTATTTTTCTAAAAGGCACAATAGTCAATTCACAATAGGTAAACGCAACATCAAAAGCAGTATGAACGATCACCCTCTCTTTTCAGAAATGCGCTCGAATCTACTCCAATCAACACTTAAATATGGGGCTAGATTCTCAAATTCTGTCTCCGAATTGTGTTAGGCAGGAAAATGAAAGTTTTGATATTGACAGTAACATGCATTATAATCCTAAAGAATTTTCTGTTAGTGACAACTAAGCCGAAGCCCAGGCCCATATTTGCGGGCCATAAGTCTCAAACCTAGGATGGGTAGCCCTGCTGAGTCCCATTCACAACCCATAAGTTTTAGATATCATCAGAGCCCGATCTATGCCTCTGTGACAAAACGGCTCATAAATGAAGACATGGCCCAACTTGTGCTGACCTTTATTCAAATGAAGTCACTTCCTGCCATCTCTCTATCCGATCTGAGTCCTTCTTGGAGCCTGAGACATTGTCTCGTATAGCAAATACAGGAGCAAACCATGTGGAAATATCTACCGTCAATTTTCGCCATCTGGCCCCCAAACATCATATTACTGGGCCTGGCTCCAGTGCCTGGATCATGATGCAATTCAGACCCCCAAATCTGAATCCAATTTTCTGGTCCAAAATCCCAGTCTGATCATAGATAATCCAGCACGCATCAAAAGGGATGAGATTTAGCCATTTAGATCATCATCCTTGGCAATTGCAATGACTATGGCTCTGTTTGGAACACAAGTAACTGAGAAATTCATTTATAAATAGAACGAATTCTATAATATAATTCATTTGTAAATGAATCCTTAAGTTCCGCTTATTATATATAAAACTATGAAATTAAAATAAATTTTCATATTTTAAAAAAATAAAAATTAACTTATTTTATTTTTTAAAATTACTTATATTTAATAATTAATTAAAAATGATGATTTGAGAATTGTTATGTTAATTATATTTTTAAATCACATTTAATTATATTAATTATTTTAATTATAATATAATAATATTATATTATATTATAATCAATAATGATAATTTTTTATACATTTTTATTGATAGATAATTAAATATAATTATAATTAAATAATTTATAATAAATTATTTAAATCATTATAATTATAATTATATAATAATAAATTATTAATATATAAATATTATGATTATATTATTAAAATAATAAATAATATATTTAAATTATAATATAAATAATTATATTATTATAAATTACAGTGTATTGTAATAATATGTTGCGAAACCCCAATTGCAATGATTGATAAAATAGGGAATTTGAGACAACTATGATTACTTCGAGAAATTATGCCTCTAGATAACCGCTTCAAGGGATCATGCCTCTAAATAACCGTTTCGAGAGGATTAAACCTCTTAATAACTACTTCTAGGGGTTGAGAAGGAACCGAAAATATGATTTCACCGTTAAAAGGTAGAACATTGTTACATATATTTATATAGTTGAAATTTAATTATTTAATAAAAGCCTAATATAATTATGTAAAGAAAAATCCCTTAATGTAATCAATTCATAACTAAAAAAATAAATCATTGATTAAAATCAAGAGTTTTTTTAATAACTAGATCCTTTAAATTAAAAAATTTTATAAATTTATAAAGAACTCTCCTATCATAATAATGTTATTGTTGCTTTTATATATTATAATATAATAATATTACTATAAAATATTTAATACTATAATCATAATATTATAAATATATTATAACTAATATAGTATCGATTATATATAATAATAATAAGAGTAGTAGTAGTATAGTAATAGAAGTTTGTTCTTTGGTAGTTAGTTTTTCAAATCCATAATTTATTGTGCTGCGCTAAACATATATATATATATATATATATATATATATATATTTTAAATATATATATATTCCAAATAGACGCTCGTGAACTTTAGGCGCCGTTTTTAGTTACACGACCCCCTCCCAGGAAAAGCCGCACAGTACGATACACCTTGCATGGAGGGGACGTGTGATTAGATTCGGCCCCTTCTATCACCGCTAAAATGCGGTCCCAGGTCGCACGGGTGGCGACTTCAGAGCTTTCCCAACGAATAGATGGCTCGCGAACCGTTGTAGTCCCCTTTCCATCTTAGATATGGAGCCGATGACATCATACAAGTTAGTTACCGAATTAAAAACAATTGTAACTTAGATTCGTATGAATGAATTAAAGACCAAATACAATTATAACTCAACCAAGAAAATCAATAAATATCCAAATCAAACTCAAGTTAAGCAAACAGGAACATACTATGACTTGGATAGACGGCTGAATACAAAACCGGATCAAAAGACAACTCTCGAGCATAGTTTCTTACGAATTGGGAATTCCATTATTGGAATAATGGAATTTGCTTTGGGGTGAAGTTACCCAAGCCTAGAATCCTAAGCAAACCCGAAAATTCCCTCAAGCCGGCCATTTATCGGGCTAGGGTTTAGGGATGTGGCTTGCTCAGCGCAGTGGGCCTGGCTGTGGGGGGGACGAAGGGCAGTGAGGTGGACGAAAGTCTATCTGTTCCTCTTTTTCTTGCCTGTCTCTCTCATCCCCCACCATACCATCGTATGATAAAAATATTATAACGCACCATAGAAACCGTCGCTTCTCCAAACTCCCGCGCCCCCTGCAGGCACCCACCGCTTCTAACCTCCTCTCTCCTTCTCGCATCGTCCCCCTTCTCTCCTCCGAAGCCTTAACCGTAACCTAGATTTTTCGTTTCTTGGATTCTTGGGGGAAGCAATGGCGGTGCCTCAGATGGCCACCTCGTCCCCTGTCCCTGTCCCTGTCCCTGTCCCGGTCACGGTCGCGGTCGCGTTCCCGGTGCCGGTTCCGGTCCCGGTCCCGGCGCTCTACGTCGGGGACCTCCACGTGGAAGTGACGGACGCCGACCTCTTCGATCTCTTCGTCACCGTCGGGCCGCTGACGTCCGTCCGGGTCTGCCGCGATTCTACCACCGGGCGCTCCCTCGGCTACGGCTACGTCAACTACATTTCCTCCCAATATGGTATGCACCTTGATGCCTGTGCCCGTTCTTGATTTCGGTTTCTTCTGTTGGAATCTTTTCGGGATTTTGATTACTTTTTTGCGCCGATTTTTTGAGGTTTTGTTTGGTTGGATTAAATTCTTACCCGCAAATATCGAGTGATTCTTGGTTGCATTAGTTCTTTTTGTTTCCTTTTTTTTCTCTGTTTTCTGATTCTGATGGGCGCTCCTAGAGAACCTGTCTTCTGATTTTCGTTTTAATTTTTTTTTTTCTTTTAAATTTGTATTGTGCTGATGTTGCCATACCTGCTATTGGTATTTTTTAAGATTGAATATATGGATTATTTTTCAATAGTATAATATTGTTGGTGACAATAACCTTCTTTCTTTTCTTTATTATTATTATTATTATTATTATTATTATTATTATTGTTATTGTTATTGTTATTGTTATTGTTATTTTTATTTTCCCTCAACTTCTTTTTCAAAATCTACACAATCTTGTTCTTCATGGTTATGAATTTTGCAATTAGTTGCAGTATAGATCAAATTCAGCTCTACAATGCTGTGAGAGCTCCCTTTTGGACTGCTCTCGGATCGATACTTTTGTAATATATCTTTCCCTATTTTGTCGAATGGTTCCAGTCTATTTCCCTTTCTCTTGGATATCTTATGTTTTTATCTTTGATAGTCTCTGATGTGGAGGATTCTTGTTTGTGATGTTGATTTTGCTCGGTTTTCACTCTCTGATGATGTGTTTATTTTATTGCATATAGTTTATTTTCTACTTAAATTCAATTATGCAACGGCTCGCAATATTTGATGAATCGATACACTGACCCTTGTAAATTTGTTTGTTGTTGTTTGTGTTTTATTTTTTTGTGGCAGCTGAGCATGCTCTGATGAAGCTGAATCACACTCTTTTGAATGGTAAACCGATAAGAATTATGTGGTCCCATCGGGATTCCGTTGCAAGGAACAGCGGGGTTGGAAATATATTTGTGAAGGCATGTGATACTCTTCTTTTATTTTCCTGCCTGCATTGTTTTGAAGGTTTCAATTGTGATGCATTTTGAAATGTATTTCAAGCTTTGAATTTTATTTCCAGAACCTAAGTGCCTCCATCTATAATGCGAGGCTTCATGAGATCTTTGGGGAATTTGGGACCATTTTGTCGTGTAAAGTTGCTGCAGATGATGGTGGGAAGAGCAGAGGATATGGATTTGTTCAATTTGACAAACAAGAGTCGGCAGAATCTGCTATTGAGAATCTCAACGGAGCCACTGTTGAAGGCAAGCAAATGTAGGCTACCATCCTTCAACCGTTATACAATCTCCTCTCTTTATGCAATTGTCATTTTACTGATATCACCTGTTATTGTTTGGGATTCTGTGCAATGTAGATATGTTGGGAATTTCGTCAAAAAGAGTGAACGTGTGGTGCTGGGCCCTGAAGCAAAGTATACAAACCTATACATGAAGAACCTGGATCAGGACATAACAGAAGAACTTATTGAACTGAAATTCTCTGAGTTTGGTAGAATTTCTAGTGTGAAGATTGCGAGAGATGATCAAGGAAACTCAAAAGGATTTGGGTTTGTGAACTTTGAAACCCCTGATAGTACCAAGAGGGCAACGGAAGCTATGAATGGAGTTCAACTTGGTAAGTCTACTGGTACCAATCAGGATCTTCTCCTTTACCTTTTTTCAGAAAATAACAAAATAAGCTATATGATGATCATATACTGACTAACACTATTCTCTGCGCTAACTGTGTTGACTAGGATCCAAGACCCTGTATGTGGCTAGGGCTCAGAAGAAACCAGAACGGCAACAAATTTTGCAGCATTTGTATGAGGAAAAGCGTAATGATCAGATCAGGAAAAACATGGTATTATTCTTTTGGAGATCGTTTGCTTGATTTTTTTTTTTTTTGGTACTTTGCAGTCTCTTCTGTAGGTTTTGATCAGAAATTGATATTTTTGTTCAGGCCTCAAATGTCTATGTCAAAAATATTGATGATGCTGTTGATGATAATGCTCTGCGGGAACATTTCAGTCAATGTGGCAACATCACTTCCGCAAAAATCATGCGCAACGATAAAGGAATAAGTAAAGGATTTGGGTTTGTCTGCTTTAGCAGTCCAGAGGAAGCTAACAAAGCTGTGACTGCTCTGCATGGTAGTTTTATTAGCAGGCTGCTCTCTGTTTTTCATATAGATTGAAATGATGATGCTAAATTCATGTGTTTCATGCAGGATATATGTTCTATGGAAAGCCTTTGTATGTTGCAATTGCCCAAAGGAAAGAGGAGAGACGGGCTCAACTGCAGCTTCAATTTGCTCAGCGCATGGCAGGATCAACAGGATCCCCAACTTCTGTTATGCCTGTTGGGTATCCCCCTCTTTACTACCCTCCTCCTCGTGTTGTTTCACAAATTCCTCCAAGGCAGGGCGTTGTTTATCAACCCTTTGGACTTGGACCTGGATGGAGGCCTAGTGGATTTGTTCCTCCATCAAGGCCAGCTTTCCAACCAATGCCGCTGCCGGTGGTAAGCACGCTAATTTTTTAACTTTTTGACATGAACTTTAGTTCACATAGGATGATAATTGGACTATTTTGAAGTTCTTTCTCCTATAGTTTGGCTGCTTGATGGTGGAACTGTTCTTTTTTCCCTACAGATGCCAAATGCTCCAAGGCAAGACAGCCAAAATAGGGACCGGATGAATGTTCCTATGCTGCCGCTGTCTGGACCATCTGTTCCATATCTGCCACAGATGCAACAAGCAAACCATTTGAATCATTCCAAAGATTTTAACAGTCAGCAGGTGACTTATTTTTTATTTGATCATTAAGTTTATTGAATACTATCTTTTGCATTTTTAACACTGTTGGGATGTTCATCCTATCCTATTATGTTTGTGCTTTGAAATGTTCCCATTCCACTTTAGTACATAAATGCCTGGAGAGTCTTGTTAGATATTCTAACACATCTAGTCTTCCATCCTGGCAGCGATCTGGGCAGACCAAGTATGTGCCAAATAGACACCAGCGTGCAATGAATAATGGATCAAAGGTTCCACCTCGTGCTTCAAACTTTCAAGGTACAGCGATGCTCAGCAGCATGTTCGCTAGTGCCATGCCGCAGCAGCAAAAACAGATGCTTGGTGAACGTCTCTTTCCTTTGGTTGAAAAACTTAAGGTGTTACTCTGTTCCTCTTTGTTCCTATGAATGGTGCTTTATCCAGCTCGTGTTTTTATGAATAATATTCATGCGTTCTCATATTCTGCCATTAACTGGTTATCTTCATATTGTTTAGTGCTAAAATTACTGGAATGCTGTTGGAGATGGACAACTCCGAACTGCTTCTGCTGTTGGAGTCGCCAGAATCATTGGCTGTCAAAGTGGAGGAAGAAGCTGTTGAAGTGCTGAAGCTCTCCAAAACGAAAGTAGGTGGTCAAGAGTCTCTCCACCCCAATTACTTCTCAACTGAGGTTGCCGTCGTCAACTGAAAGTCTCTCCACCCCAATTACTTCTTGACTGAGGTTGCCGTCAACTGAAAGGAATACAGATTCTGAAAAAATATTATTCTTTTGAATTACAGATTCATGTTCTGAACTTAGG
This sequence comes from Metroxylon sagu, assembly GCA_017589505.3. Taxonomy (NCBI): domain Eukaryota; kingdom Viridiplantae; phylum Streptophyta; class Magnoliopsida; order Arecales; family Arecaceae; genus Metroxylon; species Metroxylon sagu. The sequence continues at coordinate 640,102 of JACVBY030000497.1, read as the reverse complement.
GCTTATGATTTTTATTAGTGAGCCTTCTTCCATTTTGCTGCTAGAGTATGGGAAGTTCACTTATGTGCTTCCCAGTCTAGTTATTTCATTATCACCCAAGACTTTTTTTTTTTTTTTTTTGGCCTTTTATATGTGGCTTGTTATAGGACCTTTGGTGTTTGAGGATTGTGTGCTTACAGGTTATTATGGTTTATGAGCCATTAAGGATGCATTTATCCAATCAGTTATCTGCTTATTCATATTACTTTGATTAATTGATGCCATGCCCTCCGATTTGGCATTTTTGTATGATGCTTATTATATGCTTTCATGGTTGCTAGTTTGTGTTTGAATTGTCCCTCGTCTTCACCTGATAAGCTGATGTGTGACTTGGAGGCATGAATGGTGCCAGTTATATACCTTGAGGAGTATTGTGGTGATTTTCTGGCAAGTTGCTTTTAGCAGTTTGATGGACGTACGGTCTTTGGGACCGCAATTCTTCGCAGTAAATGTGTCTGGGTGATGGTATATTGATTATTCTTAGTGTTTTTTTTTTAATTTATTTATTTATTTATTTATTTCTCGCTGTATGGTTGTGGGTCGCGTGAAATGGAGTTTGTTTATTAATGTTCATGGCCATATCTTGGTGAATGCAGTGTTTTAACTTGCTGGCTTCTGGGATCTCACACATTTGAGGCCTTCAGTAACTGTCCCATCTGCAAAATCTATCTTTAATCAAATAATTTATAATATACGAGGGCTTAGATCTGTGTCATGTTTTGACAGAGTTTTGCCGTGAAAAATTTTTAGGAGTGCCAAGTGGGTCGCTGCTGCCAAGATAAATCAATATACTGGTTTATTTTCCCAGATAAAAATCTGAAGAGATTTTAAAAAAATCTGTGATGTCATTGAGATCTCAGCTGACATAAAATGACAAAATGTTTAAATTGACTCACAATGTGAAAACGAGATTGAATGTGGCTGAAGATTTCTATTTTTCTTTGAAACCAAGAAGTGATTGAATGATTCTGTCAATCGCGACTGTTTTGAGTAATTTTTTCTGAATTATGCTATCCATTTTAGTCTATGTATCTCTTTCTTTTCCATCACTTGATCTCTTTTCATCCAAGAGTCAATTGGGATTTATCTACTCGGCAACAATGGTGTAACTAATGTTTTTATAGAAGTTCCATGCACGGTTGGACAACTAATATTAATTATACAAATGCCTTTCAAGTGTATGCGATACATAAATTTTTAAATTTTTAATTATCAAAATATGCAGGAGAGCATGAGAAGATTAGGTAAACTGGCAATTTTTTTCACTGAAAATGAGATTTATAGCTAGCTCTTAGACATCTGCTTCTTTGATAATCTAATGCTAAAAAACGAATTTATACAAATTTTTATTTGTTTATTTCTATTTTTCTAAAATTATATTATAATTTCATTAAAATTATCATTTTTATGCCTTCTCAATTAAAAAAATTGTGCTACAAAATGTATTTGATTGACAAAGAGAAGTCTAACTATAAAAGCTATATTTAGTATATATGAGGTATATGAAAAGAAACAATAAGATTATGTTTATGCCGGACATAAGTTATGCGTTGTTAGTTAGACCTACCAATAAAACAATGAAGTTTATGCTTTTACAAAAGAAGTACATATTCTTAAAAAGTGAGGTATTTTGCAAAAACAATCACCCAATTTTTATGTTTAGTAATATTGGCTTGGATTCTTTTATATTTATAAAAATGTTTATTTTTGCTTTTCTCAATCCAAAATGCTCCTTATCTACTCTACCCTTAGGAGTGTTTGGTTAGCGGTAATCTACCTTAGTAATTTGATATCACCATGCAAATTACCACATTTCATGATTGGACATAGTAATTTAGGTTGGTTGGCGATAATGCACCTTAGTAATATGATATCACCATGCCGATTAGCACGTTTCATGATTAGACATGGTAATTTAGGTAGTAATCTAAGATTACCATAAATCATGATAATGTAATTTCCATATTAAATTTGTGGTAATGTGATTTCTATATTAAAGGTGGGTGTTTGAGATCACAAAAGTCCGATAATCTTAATTGCACCCTTAACTTCCATATAAATATTTAATAATATTTAATCTAATTTAATATGCACTTGGTAATATTTAAATATTTAATATTATATGTATATTTATTATTTACTATATAATATGATATAATATATTAATATATATGATATATTATATAATATTATATTTAATAATATTATAGTATCTAATATATATTAATATATAAAATATATATTAAATATTCATATTATTTAAATATATAATATTTTTAAAATCATATTTCATATTCTTCTTGCTTTTTACTAGAATATTTCATATTCAAAACAAAAAAATATAACCAAAAAGATTTGTATTCCTGGAAATTTGTGCTAACATTACCAAAGCAAATCAAGCACAATAATCTTGCATTCTTGATAATCTTATAATCAAGTATAAGATTGCTAGGAATGTAAGATTTTTAGTATATTACCACGAACCAAATGTCACTTTAGAATAAAAGAGGAGCAAGATTTTTTTAAAAAAATCTAGCATATGAGAAATAAAATATAATGACACATTGTTTAAGAGAGTGGAGGAGAAAGAAAGATGACTCTCTTTTGCCGTTATTATAGTTTATCATCACTCTCCATCTCATAGCTACCAACAAGGTGATCCTCATATTCATCCAGCATGCAGCTTTTTACCACATCTACCATCCTTGTTGATATCTGTCACCGCTCACCACTACTTTCTATCTTCATCATCATCCACCATAATTAATGATCACATCAATCATTATTACTAGAATCTTTATCACTATTATCAATCTTCATCATTTGCTATCTTTGATGATTTCTACCACCGCATATTATTACCAATGATCCCCGCTATAACCATTATCGTGATGAACTCTACCATCATCCATAATTGGTGATAATTTATACTATTATTTATTGTCAATAATCATCTTCGTAATTATCCACTATTATCATAAATCTTTAACATCACTTGTTATCAACAACAAAATCTATTATTATCCACCATCGATAGCGATCTTTACTATCGCTCATCACCATCAATAATCTCCACCATCACTCATCTTAAATAATATTCACCAATATTCATTATTATTGATCATCTCCACCATTGTCTACAATTATCAGTGGTAAGTTGTGAATGATCACCATTAGAGATAACACATATATTTAACAAAATGATGCGCATATTATAAATTAGTAATGTATATGTATTAAATTAAAAATCTTTAATTTTTTTTAGAAAAACAAATAAAATATCTATACATAATAAATTACAAATAACCTTCATTACAACCACCACCATTAAAGATCACTAGCATCTCTCATCATCATAAAACATCTCCACCATCTCTCACTATCATTAATGGTATTTGTCATTGCCCACCTCTCTCAATAATATCCACCTTCTTTGATGATCTCCAACACTGCTATGATCATTGATCACAGTAGTGGAGATTTCTACTATATATATTTTAGAAAAAACATTGTACATATAATAATCGATGCATGAATTTTAAATTAGCTTTATATACATCTTAGATTATTGAAGCATTGAAATTTAACATACATGCTATATAAAAATGATGCACATATTATTTAAATGTATACATTTAAAATAAATGATATAGATATATTAATTATTGATACACAAATTTTAAATTGATGCTTTAGTTAAATAGGTAACATACTCATGGGATGGTGAAAATTGAAGCACGTATTGTAATATATTAAAAATTTTCGAGTACACTTTATCAATAATTGAAGCATAATTTTATAAGGATAATGCATACATTATGAACTTTTAATGTATATATTTGAAATGAACACCCATGCATGCACAATTATTAGCGCGCACATTTTAAACAAGTGATGCACTCATTGGACAAGGATAGATAATAATATTTGATGCACATATTATAAGATATTAAAGATTTAGAAATATATATTATAAATAATTAATGTAACATGTGCTATGTAAGCTGTGGATATGCATATTTGATATGGACAAACCACACATGCACAATTATTAGTGCATACATTTTAAATAAGTGATTAAAACATTTTAAATAAATAATGTACTTCTTTGATGGTATGACAATAAAAATTATAGGTACATGTTTAAAGAGTTATATGCATACATTCTAAAAAGGTTATGCATTCATATGATTACTATTAGTATATATATTTAAAAAATTTCTGATACATCTAGCTTAAATAGCTTATCCATAAGAACCAATGCATATATGTCAAAAAGATGCACATATTTTTTTTAAGTCATATCCAAAATTTGAATCTTAATTCTCTTAAAAAGCAAATTCTTAATGAAGATGTGACCACCAACTATGCTTATAGTTGTTGGCAGTTATAACGCATTTAAAATAGACGACCTATACTTGCTTCATTATTGGTACATATATCTTAAATAAGTGATGAACATATTTTAAATGAATAATGCATTTATTAGATAACAACTGATGCAAGCATTATAAGATATTAAAAAGGCATATATTTTAACTAGTGTTAGCATTTCAAATTTATATTGTATACATCTTAAATAATTAATGTATATAAATCTAGTGTACATGTTTTAAAATGGTGATACATGCATTATAATTTATTGGTGCTTGAAAGGGCAAACTAAACAAGTAATTAGAGGATGAGATTAACTATGCAACTATACAGATAATAAATAAATCATACTGTAAAGTTACAAAATTTATAGATCATTCGGTTCAAATAGAGATTCACTATAAATATTAACTTGGATCATTATTACCTTGATGATGATTACGTCACATCTATTATCCAATTTTAATTTTATTTATTTCTTAGAATTTTCTATTTTTGATGATATCAAAATACCACTATTCATAGATATTTTGCCTCTTTATCTAGAAAAATCAATATCTCTCAAAAAAAAGATTTTTAGTTCAATACATATCACCAATAGTTTATAATATATGCATTAGTTTATTAAGATATATGCATCATCTCATTACACATCATTGGTGTTTATGGGTAGTTGTGGAAATAATCAGTGATGGTAGATTATAGTAGACTTTATTAATAATGAGCATGATTGGAAATTATCAATAATGATGGGTAGTGGAGGAGATTATGGATTATAACTGATATTAATGGAGATAAACATTGATGATGGGTGATAATGAAAATAGTGGGCAATGGGTTATGATAGAGATCATTGGCAATTGTAGATAGTGCTAAAAATTATTGATAGCACTGAGTAATAATGGTAATTATTAATAGTAAAGATTATTAATGGTGGTGGAAATTACTAACAATGATGGCAACTAATAGAGGTTACCGATAGTGATGTGTAGAGATGGAAATTCTCAATGAAAATGGATGGTAATAGAAATTGGAGATAGGTGATGATAAGTGATACTAATTGTGAGAGATAAGAGGGTTCTCATTTTCTCTATCATTTTTTTTTTAATCTTTAAGTTATCCCCTTTTTTTTTCTTTGTATTTTATTTCATGCATGTCACTTTTTTTTTTCATCCTATTTTCTCTCCTTTTTTTAACGTAAAGTGGGCAGATGTGGTGAAGGATATTTTAGTCTAAAAAATAAAAATTATTATTTTTATAAATAAAAAACCTTGAACAAATATTGTTAAAAATAAATTATGGTGACCAATTTTGTGGAGTGTCCCAGATAATATAATCTTATATTTAAAAGTTGAGAAGAATATTCATTTGTCTTTGATGGGTGCATTTCTTAATTTTTCTTATATGAACAAGTAGAACCAATACATGCTGCAATTGGATTGTAGCTAGTGTTTATGAATCAGGTTAGAATGAGTCACGAGTTGCTCAAGCCTAATGGATAACTTCGATTTAACCTTCACTCTTCTCTTTCTCAAGTATAACAACATGAGATTTGCATCAAAAAAATAAAAAATAAAAAATAAAAAATATGCATAGGAGATCATTCTTTCCAATACCACATGAGAGAGGCTCAAACATTTACTTGGCCAATTTAAAGTCCTATATCAATAGAATTCTTTCATACCCAAAAGCAAACAGATGACCCAATCCTAACCTAACCGACCCTAATAGACTAAGCTAACACGGGTTTTGTCCAACCCAACCTAGTTTCTGCTCTTAACTATTGGATCGAGGAGACTTGAGAGAAGGAGAAGGTAAGGAAAGAGAAAAGTCATGAAAACCTCTATTTGGAAGAGAGGGACCTCCATTTTCTATTCAAAACCCAATTATTTTTACCCCTAGATTGGAATGTAAAGAGAGGGAGAGGAATGTTTTATAAATTTTACTTTTCCTTCTTTTTTCCTCATTCCTAAACAAGAGAGGATAATAATCCATCCTCTCTTTCCTTCTGCTCCTCCTCCTTGAAATATCCAAACAAACCCTTAGAATCCACATAGGCCAAAAAGAGAAAAATCTTAAGAGGAAGAGATGACGAGGCCCTCTACCTTCCACTTCTTGCCACCCTCCCATTCTCACCAATGAGTGATATCCTTGAATCCCCCATCTCATGCTCCAACCACTATTACTCTGCCTTGGGCTTATTTGGTATGAGGTAATGTTTATTACATCACTGGTGATATTAAGATGATGATAGTATCATTCCATTTGGTATCTCCATTTTAAAAGTTATCTATGACTACCGTGGGGGGTGATCTTAATGCCACCTAAAGGTAAAAATGTTGGATCACCATAGTGATGGTGATCTACATAAAAAATTAAAATAACTTTATCCCTATATTTATTAATATCTCTCACCCCATATTATAATAATACAATATAATATATATTAATAATATATAATATTATAATTATATAATATTAATTATTATTATAATATATAATATATAATGTATATTTATAGTATTACTAATAATGTTATTAATTGTATATTATACTTTATATTTTATACATAATATATTATAATAATATAATATTATAATATATTATGTAAATAAGTTTTCAAGAATATTACTGGTATCATATATATGCTAATCTTCCATTTTTATGGTATATCAAATATAGTAATCTATGATCACTATTGATCTTTGATCATTGCAATATCTTATAACAAATAAGGTGATGTTGGATCACTGGTGATCCCATCACCAATGATTCTATCACTAGAAAAAATTATTGAGGTGATAACCAAACGATCCCAAGAGATTAGAAAAGGTCTTCAATCTTGGCACATGGAATATACGTATTCATGGCTTAATGTTGATATAAAGCGAGGATAGAAACCAGACCTAACCTAACTCATGAATCAGTCCTAAATCCATCCAAAAAAAAAAAGGTTAGGCTTTTTTTTTTTTTAACCCAAACCCTAAATGATTCAAAAATTTTAGAATCAAGCTGGGTTGAGTCATAATTAATCCAAAATGATCAAAAATAGTATTTGTCAAAAAATGCATAAGCTTTGTTCATCATATTTTATTGATTGTTTGAATATAAGGATAAGATCTATTTTTAATTTCATTTGTTTTAAATTTTAAAATTTTATCTAAATGACATTATACAATTTTATAAATTATCAATTTAATTATTTACATAGTTAATGCTTTAATATTTTATATTCTTTGATATATGATATAGTTGATGCTAATGTAACTCAATAAATGATGGAGTTAGAAGTATACTTTTTTAATTTAAGTGTTATTGGAGGGTTGCCATTCAAACACCGTTGATAAGATAGAAGAATAGAATTAGGCATGACTTTATTTTTTTTAATTTACAGAAGTAAGCATATTTCTGATATTTGCTCATGTTATTTTATAATCTTATTAATAATTTGATATTAATATTTATTTAATTTAAAAAGTATAATTTTATAAATTATTACTTAATTATATTATTTTAATATTTTATAAATTTGTAATTAGTATTTTTATTAGTGTTTCACCGTGCAATAATTTTGTATCTATCTATTTGGGCATTTAGAATAAATGGGCAAAAGAAGAATAGAAAAAACTAAATTGATCATCAATAAATTACTCAAAAGAACCAGCATGTATTGAATTATGAAAAAAAAAAAAAAAATCAAGCTAATTTGAAATGATTCATAAGCTAATCCTAATCAAATCATTTTAGGTTAAGGTTTAACTCCAATGATCCCGAGCTCAAAAAGTAGTCCGGATCAAAAAATGGTTCTAACCCGGAATAACCGTGCTGACCCGATTGCCACCTCTAAATTTATTATGTTAGAGAGACGCGGGTCAAAACCCGGAATTCTTGCTCGCACCCGCACGATTCGCTGGATGGGGAAACGCGAAAGCAAGAGGGGGAGCCGGAGGGAGCGCTCAACGCGACGGCGAGGGACGCCGTCCTCGTCGGAACATGAAGAAGAATCTGAGACGGCGCCCGAGTCGCCTCCGAGGAGGCGGCGGAGGAGCCACCGGAGCGACCGCGAGAGCAGCAGGCGACGGCAGCGGCGGAGGAGCTCCAGCGAAAGCGCCGACTCGTCGGACTCAGACTCCGACGACCGCCATGGGAGGCGCCGGAAGAGGTCGTCGAGAGAGGTCACTGAGGAGGAGATCCTGGAGTACATGGCCAAGAAAGCTCAGAAGAAGGTGCGGTTCCGCTACCCTTCTTATTTCCCGTTTTCTAGGGCTTCTTTTTGGTTATTATTCTTCTCAATTTCTCGATTCGTTTTGTTCTTTTAGGCATTGAGGGTGGCCAAGAAGCTAAAATCGAATGCCGTTTCTGGTTATTCTAATGATTCTAATCCCTTCGGTGACTCCAACCTCACCGAGAAGTAAGTCCGAGATCAGATTATATTTTTGAGAAATAGGAGAAGGCGTATTCAAAATTTTAAGAAAGATTAATCTTTTCCTTGTTGCACATATGGTTTTATGATACGTTGGATAAAATTTTGTCTGTAGGGTTTCTTGTTATTAACCAATCTGTTTATTTTAGTATCTTTATTGCAGTACAGTGTTTAGGATTCGTATTATATATGCATTTTGGTGTGATATACTCAACTCCATACAAGGACTAGGCTGTAGGAGTTTATTTTATGCAGTTGCATGAATTTTATTTGGAAAGGTTGTTAACAAAGGCTCTGCGTATTGCCGTCATGCTGGCATCTCAGGATTCAGTGACATACAGCAAATTTCTGGATTTGCCGCTTGCTTTTTGGATTGCAGTATGGCTTGTTTTTGTGCTTATGTGATGCCTATGTTTGTCTCTACCATATTACCGAGGCGGAAGGAAAAACAAAAAGCTTGTGCTTCAGATTCATATAATTTTTATCCCAGCCAGCTCATTTCCAGTGTTTTAATCTATGTCTACACTTTGTACCCATATTTGTACTGTATCTTGTGTTCGGTGGTAGCTTTTGAGTGAACTTGAAATATGTTACTTTTAACGAATTTATTGCAAGTCTTTCTCCAAAAATAATGCAAGTCTCTCTCTCTCTCTCTCTCTCTCTCTCTCTCTCTTTTATAGATATTCATAGTGTACAGTCTAAATCATTTTAATCTGTACTCATCTGTGTTCTTATGATCTGATTTAAATGGGATGGCTTCTAATGAAAAGTTGGTGCCTTTCTTCTTTTTAATTTGTCTTGTATGTGCCTGCTTGCATATGTGGTGGCTTGGGAATCGAGTGTGTCTCTGCTTGGGAAACTGTTTCTGAAGGTGCTGAAATCAGTGTTTTGGCATTTTGGGATGCAAAATCTCTCAAATATATGGGATTGGAGATAGCCTTCTAGGTTTTATTAATTATTTTGTGGCATGTGTACCCTCTCTGGTGGTAGAGTCAGCTGGAGACCTGAATTTTTGATGTTTGAGAACTCAAACATAATCAAGAAAAGCCTCAAGAAAGTTGTTCTTCATGTTTTCTTTTGTTCTTTTCTCTTTTTTCCTTAATCTGGTTTGCTTGTTTGTTTAGTGAGATTAGTTATTCTTCTGCTTCATAAGGATACTAGAGTCTAATCTTCTAAACTTATTGAGGTCCCCATGTTATGTAGAACTGCTTATTTATAAGAATCTCTTGGGATACATGATTTCAGATGGATGCTTTGAGTTTATGATACTCATTCATTTACCCACAATAAATTCTGGCAGATTTGTATGGCGAAAGAAGATAGAGCGTGATATTACTCAAGGCCAACCTTTGGACATATCTGTCAAAGCTGAAAAGAAGAGGCAAAGAGAAAGGATGGTATGAAATTATGATACAATTTAGTGGATTGTCTACTTTGAATCCTTTAACTCTAGAATATAAGATATCATAGTAAACAAGTTTGTGCTAGTCAGGGATTGGCATGGACTTGTACAGTGCTGCACCATGTCAACAACTGGCATGCATCAACATCAAAGAAACTCCACATTGTTAAAGAATACACATTTGACATATTAAGATACACTGTTGTTTTCCTTTATTTTTTTAACTTTCATTTTAATTGCTCTGTACTATTTTGTAGATATGTATTTCAAAAATGATATACTTCTACTGATATATGGATTTGTAGCATCATAAACCATTCTGGATATCCTAGTCATGTAAATTACATTGTTACAGACTGTTATTCAGTTACTGTGTTTACACTTTATTGATACAAGCAAATTTAAATTTCAGCATATAAATTAAGTGGGCATATGACTAAGCTTATAATTACCAATGTGCAGAAAGCTTGCATATTAGTAATATCACTCCTTGTACAATCTTTTGTACTCCACTTACTGCAAAGCATTGTACTGGCACAAGTACTGCATGATCTGTCACCTAAGGTTGGAATGGACTGGGGATGTTATGTTGGGTTTAAGAGTTTGCATGTTTGTTGGCCTTCTACTTGTTGTATGGTGTCTTAAACTTTTTGCCCAGACAACTCATATATGTAGATGGGATTGGGGGTTAACTTTGCCAATTTGATATAGAGGATGAAGATTCCACAGTTTGACCTAAATTTAAGAAAACAAGGAGATGAGTTAATTTATTTTTCTATAGAAATAAATTACATGTTGTTTCTCACATGGATGATTGCTATTATGTTATCTGTTAGTGCCTCTAGCATGGTTTTCTTTAAATGCATTAATATGGTAACGTGCCCCTAGATATAGAACTTATGGCAAAGGATCCCCCTCACTCTTCTTGAATTTTTTCAAAATTTCTGATCTTATCTGGAAATTTTTTGGCACGCCAGCTTTAATTCTTCAGAAAACTTATCATCTTTTTTTTCTGGGTGATTGCTGCATGACCACAATCTCATACAAGTTTTGTGAAATCTTTAATTATGGCTGAATTTTCTTGTATTCCTTTTTTTTTTTTGGCCTTCCCTAAGCAATATTTGTATGTGCAGCAGCTATAGTGAATTTGTAATCATGGCATTGCTTGCTGTGCTACACCAATCATTTTCTCCATATGTTACAGTTCTTGTTGTTTGTATTCCTAATGCAGGCAGAGATTGAGAAGGTTAAAAAAAGGAGAGAGGAAAGGGCAATTGAAAAGGCACAGCATGAGGAGGAGATGGTTGGTTAAAAAGTTCAAGATTTCTGTATTTACACATATAGACACATGCATGGAGTTCAAGTGTAGTTTTATTGATATGTGTCAACTTGCTTGTAGATTCTTGTTGCTTAGTGCGTAAAGTTTATAATTTTTTCAGGCAATGCTAGCTAGGGAGCGTGCCCGGGCTGAGTTTCAGGACTGGGAGAAGAAGGAAGAAGAGGTACAGTGAAACTCTTACTTGCATTACCACATTTTGGCCTACATTTTTTTCTTTTGCACTTATTCTGATTATTTAGCTTCTTTTGATTTTTATTCACTGATCTTTTTCCTTAATGCTTGCCTATATTTTTGTTCAACAGTTCCATTTTGATCAAGGCAAGATCAGATCTGAGATTAGATTGCGTGAGGGGCGCATGAAACCCATCGATATACTTTCCAAGAACCTCAATGGTTCAGAGGATTTTGATATCGAAATAAATGAACCTTACATGGTATTCAAGGTGAATAAGTTTCTGAATTTTCTTTGTTGTGTAATAAGTGGTCTTTTAATCATACCTTACTTTTGCACAAAACGACAAATGCTAAGGATATAGTAACGACAATAAATTTGGCCTTTTCACTGGCTTTATTATCTTATATATTGCTGTTGATTTTGCTTTAAAAACATTGTGGAGAACATTAGCTTTTGTCATTTTAACATATCTGATATATTTTCAATTTTGAATTTCCATTAATAAATGTGCCCTTAATGGCAAGAGCTTAAACATTAACAAGGCTTGTAATTGCAATATTTTAGATGGATGGCTGATTAATGCCGTTATGATTTCTTTTTTAACATGCATGCTGTCAATTGATTAGAAAGAAGTGAAGGCATGATTTCTATGTTGATCATTATTTTGTATTTTAAATAAAGATATATCTATTTAATATAAGTTTTTTGGTTAATTTTTTTTAGGTCATGATGCTGTTACTGTTATTAATAGCCTTTTTGTTTTCTTCACTATCCTCAGAAAGTGGAGTGATATGTCTTCTAATTATTGTATGCTGACTATTTTCAATATGAATATGTTGATGAATATACAGGGGCTAACAGTGAAGGAAATGGAAGAGCTTCATGATGACATCAAAATGCATCTGGATATGGACAGAGCAACTCAGACACATATTGAGTATTGGGAGGTAATATTCTCTTGTTTCCTTGTGTTATCTTATTAGTTACTGCCATTCTTTTCTTACATGCCATTCTAGGTCTTGGAATCCATGATCATTCGATTTTCAAGTATTTTTCTGACCATGTGTCATGATAATATCTTTTCTTCACCCTAATTGGAGTATAATTTTATGAAGGTAGAAAGAAGGAAGAAGTAATGCAGAAAACAAAAACATTATGGGTTGAGCTGCATAAAATATGTAATCATCAAAATAAAATTCACAAGATATGGTTGAGGTTATTGGAGATGTAAGTCCAATAAGGTAGTCCAAAATTTATCCTAATAAAGTAAAAATGGTCTAAGCCCGCTTGTTAGTAGTACATGAAAACTATATAATGTTATACCTGGAAAAAATACATGTTGGAATATATAACACTGCCTCTAAAGTTGCTACTTCTTTCATGCTAATTATGGGCTCATGCATTCTCTTATAAGCATGGCTTGAATGCTTTCATGACATAAAATCTAGTTGTTGGGGTCACTGATATTTTCATTATGGATTCACATTACATGAACACTCTCCTTGTTGTAGTGTTGTGGTCTCACTAACATTAATTGAAAATGAACCTTGTGCATCCTTTTCGCATCTTATGGTCTAGAATTTAGTCTTAAGGGTATTCATTCTCTCTATCAATTATGCACATTGATCTGATCAATCATTTATTTTTGCTTTTATTTTGCTGTACTTGTACTGCCAAAACTTGAAAGAATGCAAGTTCATCTGAAGTTTTTGTCCACCAAGCAAACAGCTTGCATTGATTACCATTTTATTGTTACTTCCATTCACAAACTTTCATACAGTTCATGCATTTAATCTATTGTGCTCATATTGACTTATAATATAGCTGTATTATTAGGCACCCTATTAACTCAAAGTTTCAAGAGGTGTAATACACAAGAGGCTATTGTTTGTTGTGAGTGTTACCCTTGCAAGTGGATTTATTTGTCTTTTACTTGCTGCTTGATCAAGTTACATACATGGATTTTCTTTGCTATATCTGAATTTTCTTGTTCTATTAATGAACATCTGCTGTAATTTAGATGAATTTTCTTGTTCTCGTATTAGTGGCTCTAGCCAATCGTGGTTGTATATGTTTGGCTACTAGCCCCTGCAAACAGATGCCCCATCTTTCCCCTCACTGCTAATTGTTCCACAATTTTAGCTTTATTGTGATGGCAAGGCCCATAGGATGATAGGATTATCCCCAGTTGTAGGTTTCTGTAGTTGCTTTGTTGGTTTCCTTCAATAACATTGGCACAAAAGCATTTCAGATTGATGAGCCATTACTCTTGATGTTCACTTTCCTACAGTTATATACCATCTCATCATGATTATGCAACGTCATCTGACAGCATTATTGAATTAGAAAGAAGAATGGTTATTGATATTGTTCTTTCATCTATTTCTTTCTGCACTTGCATGGATCTGTATCATACATTCATTCTTCTGGGACTTGAATAAAATGGCTTTTGATATTGAACAGGCACTTATGGTAATCTGTGACTGGGAGCTTGCTGAGGCTCGGAAAAGAGATGCACTAGATCGAGCTAGGGTACGTGGTGAGGAGCCACCTGCTGAGGTCCTTGCAGAAGAAAGGGGTCTTCATTCAAGCATCGAGACAGATGTGAAGGATCTCTTAGAAGGGAAAACATTCAATGAGCTGGAGTCCATGCAACGTCAGATTGAGTCGCAGATGCGCTCAGGCACAGCCAAGGTTGTTGAGTATTGGGAAGCTGTTTTGAAACGACTTCAAATATATAAGGCAAAGGTATAAAATTCTCAACTGTCCTCTGCAAAATAAGAATTAAGACTTTCTGATTAGATTTCCTGCCAGTTGCACGTGCATATTTATTTATTAATCTATTCTTAGTATTCTAGAATACAAATAGAATTCATGCTTGTGTTTTGTGACTTAATATTCAAGTTGTACAAAAGATTCCAAGTAGGGCAGCATGTTCCTTTCAACACCCACCTCCCTTCTCCTTTTTTCCCTGCGAAACAGCTTCCTTCAACATTACATCTCCAGATAACATTTGACAATGGGCAAAATTTTAAATTAGTGTTAGAGATCTTGGTTTGCTTTTGCCAGTTATGTAAGGATTAATGCATATACAAGATTAGCATCGCGTGGAAGAGAAGATGGATTTTTAATGCACAAGTTTTTCCTATTTTACCAGATGGTGTGCACGTGCATGCACATGGATGCATGTGCAATCGCACACATACATCTTGTTTCATTCTTGATTCATTGGTGTAGTCATGCAAAGAAAATTATAAGTTTCTTTGAGTGATTTCATAGCTTTGTATGCTTGTGCATTCCTGTATTGTGGACTAAGAAGACAAAATAGGGCAGTTTAACAGATGTAGCAATTACCGTTTGTAATTTGCTTGCTACTCCATGCCATCAAGAACTGATAGCAAGATATTTGCTTTTTTTATTTTATTTTTTGTACTTTCAATTTCAGATTTGAAGTCATGAGCACTTTTGTTTTATCAATACTAAATGAGCTCATAGCCACGATCATTCATCATTCAGGAGCTGGATGCTTTTGCCATTTGTCTATCTCTTATATCTGTTATTCTTTTTAGTCTTTATTCTCTTGGTGTCCCTGTTCTATCTTTATAAACAAAAGTAAACTTACATCTTGATAAGGCTTGTTTTCATTCATTGATGCCACATGAACTTTGTTTTCATGGTGTGTTTCTACTTGAATTAAACTTCCGGTCCTGGAAGTTCATGTAAGCTGGGATTGTTTAATTTTCTGGGAATTCTTCCTTTTTGTTGGTTTAGTAGTTTGGTAACAGTTTTAATGTATGCTTATGAATTCTATTTCTTTATATGCAGGCTTGTTTAAAGGAAATTCATGCTTCTCTGTTGAGAAAGCATCTGGAACGTTTAGAGCAGCCTGTTGAGGCTGAACAGGGCTTCCAGACAGATAATGAAATTAAGATTAAAGAGGAAGATACGGTGCTGGATACAGAGGGTATATTTCCTTGCTTAATTCAAACTTCTCTGCAATCTCCTAGTTTTTTAGAGTATCATGTAAATATTTTATCTGATTAAACTTTATTCTACAGATGCAAAGCCCTACTCTCCTGAACCTGCAGTTGATGAACCAAAACATGAGCTGGAAGAAGAGGCAGGCTCCTTTTCACCAGAGCTCTTGCATGGTGATGAAGAAGAAGAGGCAATTGATCCTGAAGAGGATAGAGCTGAGCTGGTAATATGCCTGATTAGTTCTCTATTTAACACTTAAATGTTTCTTCACCCTTTATATAATGATGACCTCTGGTGTGCTGCCTTGGAAACGAGTTGACCACTGATGGACAGTTGGATTCATCCAGTCTGAGCAAAGAGATTGTGCTTGTGTTATCTCGGTTATAAGTTAACAATTCAGGGCTCAGATAATGAACTGATGCTATAAAACCTTGGTTAAATTTCAGTTCTGTTGACAACTAAAGAGTGGTTTTCAAAAGAAAGTATTCCCAATTTAAAACCGGTCTTCTTTAGTTGGACTTTTTACCATGGGGAAATCATCATTTTGGGAGTATTTGGTTGAGCGCTCCTTCCTGTTGAATCTGGAAGCATAAATAATTTCGAGAAATTGAGTGGTCATATAACTTCTTTATTGTGGGTGTCAACTATATTTTGAAAAGCCAGTTCAAACTGCCTGATTCACTCTAGTTTGTGGTAATGTGCTCCTAAGCCAAGCCATTTTTCACATGGTCTAGTTCATACTGAATCAACCCATGGATCAGGTTGAGTCAACTGATCTTAGCATGAATCTTTGTGAATTATCTGATTTTTTCTGAACTGATTTGAAAGAGATGTTATGCTAACTTTGAGACCTCTTCTAGCATAAAATGTATTTCTGATTTATTTAAAAAGATCAAACAGCCATCCCTTATTTTTTCCCTCAAGGTTAACAGTCAGAGTGTCTGATTTTCTGTTAAGTTCCACTATATCTACTATTTTATTATTGTATCAGACATTTGACTTATTTATTGCATATAAATATTACCAAGCCAAAATAAGCATCAAATTTTATGTTTTATCTACTCGGTCTTTTGTTGAGTATCAATAGGTTGGCCTGCGCTCAGTTTGAGTTCTGCCTGAGTTTGGTCATGGACTGAGATCACCAGGCCTGGGCCTAGTGGAGTATACTTGACCCAAGGTACGAGGCCTGTGCCATGCCTGAGTGGGCTCTTTTGTTGTACTATGTTAGCCTTTTAAATTTAAGCCCAAATCTAAACCGTGTACTTTGGGGCTTCAACTTCTTTAGTTTGGCCTTGGCTAAAGGACCTTACTTGAACCTGAGACTGAATTTCTTTGGTCTTAGCCTTTTGGTGGATTGGACGTATGCCTAATTTAATATGATGACTTGATCATACTGATGGTCTTATAACAACCTTTGCTTTCTCTGTTTCTACATCACAAGGTGGGCATGCTAGTAATGTTACATGCACAAAGAATTTCCTGATTCTTTTTATATTGTAATCAGAAAGTATAACGTCTTCTGGGAATATTATATTTTGTTGCAGGATCGGAAACGTGAGGCTGTAGTGGTAGAGCAACAGAGAAGGATTCAGGAAGCAATGGCAGCAAAGGCGGGCACACCAGATGATATGGAACTGAAAGCACTGAAAGCAATGGGGGCTATGGAGGAAGGCGATGCAGTGTTTGGTGCTGGTGCTGAAGTAAATCTGGATTCCCAGGTGGAAACTTTTCTGGATCTCTCTCTCTCTCTCTCACACACACACACACACACATGCACGCGTTCTGAATATTGCTATATGGATTTTCTTCTTGCATGAATGGATCTAGCGTCAGGATTTAAACAGGTCTATTGTGATTCTTGTCATCTTAAAGACTTGCATCCTTACATGAAATTATGAGGATTTGCATCCCTATTTTTTTCGCTCAGTTGTGCAATTTTATATTTCAGAAATTGATATTACATGCCTCTCCTGTATTTGCTTGAAATTAGAAATGTCGCATGCCCTGGCATCTGTAAAGAACTGCACGATCAGCATCTTTTTTTTTTTTTCATTGGATTTTTTTTTTTTTGACTGAAATTATTGATGTGAATCAACCTCTTAATTTTCTTGATATGATGTTGACAGCTGGGCATTTGTGTGCTTCCAGGTGTACTGGTGGCATGATAAGTACCGTCCAAGAAAGCCGAAGTATTTCAATAGGGTTCATACTGGATATGAGTGGAACAAGTATAACCAAACACATTATGATCATGACAATCCCCCTCCTAAAATTGTACAGGGCTACAAATTTAATATATTTTATCCTGATCTCGTCGACAAATCAAAAGCTCCTACCTACACTATTGAAAAGGATGGGAGCAATGGAGAGACATGCCTCATAAGATTTCATGCAGGGCCTCCATATGAGGATATTGTGAGTGTCCAATATCTTGATCTGCCTATGTGCCAATCATGGTCTTTTCTAGAGTAATTCATTTCTGATTTTGCTTCTTCCTGTTCTCTTACACATGTTCAGGCCTTCCGTATTGTGAATAAGGAATGGGAATATTCTCACAAGAAAGGTTTCAAATGTACGTTTGAGCGGGGCATTCTGCATGTGTATTTCAACTTCAAGCGCTATCGCTACCGCAGGTAACGCTTGCTCGGAAGAAACAAAAGAGGCGGGAAAAGCAAGACCATAGACGATGTTTCCGGGGACGGACTTTCGTGAGTTGTTCCATACATAAGGTTTAGATTCAAGTTACAGTTAACAGGCACTGGAATCGGTACAAGTCTTCCATGTATGATGATGACCTTTTGAATGGAAGTGATATCACGAAGGAAAACAAGCAACCTTTATTACAACTTTAAATTATTGGCATACGTGACTAATTATATTTCCATGATTTTGTTAAGGAATGACACTTGAGGTAAAGAATGGCAGTTATCACTTCCATGGTTAGCTTCTTATAGCAAAAATGCATTAATTGCACTCATGGGTACTTAAAATCGGTGAATTTAATTTTCTAAGAGCATGCATATATATATATATATATATATATATATATATATATACGGCCATAGAATTCCCTGCGCTGTTAATTCAGAACACGTGTGCTAGGGATGTTCTAAAGATCTTCTCGTCAAAGCTTTGTTTCATGGTTAGAAGCTAATCTCAGGCTCTCCACGAGCACTCGCTGTCTCCTTTATTTAGGCAGACCGTTCAAGCATGCAGCAGCACTGGTTAATTTAACTAAAATTTTGTGGCCGGCCAGATTGTATATTAGTTTTGCCGGAGGATTGATGTTTAATGTCTTATGATGACGCGTTCAAGCATGCAGCAGCACTGGTTAATTTAACTAAAATTTTGTGGCCGGCCAGATTGTATATTAGTTTTGCCAGAGGATTGATGTTTAATGTCTTATGATGAAGGTTATGAGATAATGTGCTGCATCTGTGCCGTTGCAGCAATTTAGCTCATGACCGGCCCAACAATGTGCATGCGGATAAGAGCTGCAGCGATTTAGCTCATGACTGGCCCAACAATGTGCATGCGGATAAGAGCTTCAGAGGACAATAAAAGAATTTAGCAGCCAGTTTAACAGCGCGAACAGACGTTATAAAAAAGGATGGATGATTTTCACTTGCTGGGAAAGAAGACGTTATAAAAAAGGATGGATGATTTTCACTTGCTGGGAAAGAAGAATCATTACTAACGTTGGGTGGCGCAGCAGAGAACAGCTCTTCAGCATCACAATCAACATGTTAAATTCAAGAAATTTGATGCAGGGAAAACCATTTTGATTTCATGTACAACCAATATAACACAGCATATAGAATCCAAAAATAGTTGTTTGCCCTTTAACAGAAGAACATTACATCTTTAACGTTGTCCTTGATCTGCGGGAGCTGGCGCACCACGGAAGACCTGGATCCGCCAACAGATGTGGAACCACCATGAGAGAGATCAGCCTCCGCATAATACCGAGCACGAAAAGCAGCCAAGTGTGCATAATATGCTGGAGGAACTGCCCAAGAAAAATGAAATATAAGAAAATAGACACAACTAGAAGAGCAGAAGGAAAAAAAGAAAAGAAAAGAAAATAAAAGCAGCAAGTACCAAACCCACCGATTGAAACAGAACGAGTGCAGCGAGCATACCTGCATTTCAGAAACAAGAAAACAATGAGGCACGCAGCTAAATCAAGGCCATGCAGCTTAACCTATTAACCAGTACCAAACTAGTAATCTTTCAAAACGTAACGGGGCAATCAAAATTTAACTCACGTATAGCAAAGATTGTTAGTAAGCATCTGCAATCTATCAGCAGAAAATTTATTCTCATCCAGCAGTACATGATAATGTGTTGGTCTGCTGGTCCCCTGAAAGGAAACGAAACGGATAGGTTGATGAAAATTATTTCAAAAACTTGATAAAATTTGAATGTGCAATTATTTACAACCAACAGGAGCACTTTCTCAAAAGGTATCATCCCTTGCCACTTAGGCAAGAGGACTGAGATTCCTGTTGGAGTTTTTAGCCTCCAACCCAATGTAGGGATAAGCCCGTAAGAAGAAAGGATTACCTGTATGCCAGCATGGCTACAAAGATAGAAGTCGAACTCCGTCGGATGGCAAATAGCGGTGTCCACCACAGTTCCTAATCCAAGCATTATAATGTCACTTCCTTCTCCAAGCATACAAAGAACACGCAGCATCGCATACCTGGTAGTATATTCCCGCTTCTGTCCGTTGAATTGCGATCCCCATGGACTTGAGGAAACAGGCGAGTATGATGCCTCTTCTGTACTACAATAAATGTGACAGGAGGAAGATACCCTTCCTCCAAAGAGGCACAAGCCTGGCATGCACATGCAAAGCAATAACACAATCAGTGATTAAAGCATGGCAACAATTTACAGGGAAAGGATTAAAGCATCGGTTAAAAATAAAATTCAATAATGCACATACAGAAAAATAAAAAAAAAACCAGTAAAGTAAAAATTACCTTTCGTATTGCATCCATCTCATGAAGCAATACATGAGCAAATTGACTTTCACTGACACCATCCCTGCACATATGCCATGTCAACACTTCAATTGCATGACAGAAGAACACAGCCACAAAAGATACGTTGATGCTGTAAAAACCTGTAGAATATAATTCTATTTGGCTTCCAGTTCATTGCTCTATAGAATGAAGTCAGCAACTCCCTGCAAACCAACAGAGAGGGAGAGCATTTGGAGAGCATTTGAACTTGAATTCACAGACATTTGAGTTTAAGCCTCAAGAGTAAACTTACCTTATCATGCCACCATATACATAACCCTTTTGTGGATCCTGTTTTACAGTATAAAGGTCCTGTATCATCTCCTGTCTATGTTCTTGGGCAGTGACTAGGCCTCTGTACTTTGTGACCTCTGGCCAGTCCATAGACGCAACAACCTACACAAAATTGAAAAGTGAGAACCACAGAAACTTGAAACCATCAATATAAAACTTTGACCTCTGAAACCATATAACAGTCAGATTTCTGTTTTTTTGATGAAAAATGCTCGTGCAAATAATTTACAAGCAGAATATTGAGACCAACATGAAAAGTTAACTCTGAATTTCAGAGCTGTATAATTGACAAGCCTAACAAAAGCAGGTGAAGATCAACTCTGGTTCTTTTTTATATTTTAAATTTGCAAAAACATGTGTCACAAAGGATAGCCAAGCTGTGTTTTGTTAATTGTACCTCATATGATGTTGTGACTTCCTAAAGTAACCAGATATGACATGAACATGCGCAGTGTATCTGTGACAAAGTAAAAATTATGCACAATGGTAGAAAAGAGAGAGCCAAACTGCTGCAATTGATGACAAGGAATCATCTCCTGGAGGTGGATGTGTTACATCAGCACCAAATATAATTGTTGGCACATCTGTTACAAAGGGAATGTTACGACGAACAGCATCTTCAAGAACCGTGTTGCGCCCTCCAACCTGTCTGATTAAGCATGTAAACACATCGATGGGGAAAAATCATCCATATTGAGAGAGAGAGAGAGAGAGAGAGAGAGAGAGAGAGAGAGAGAGTAAAGTCACAAACCTTAACATTGATTTTCAAAGCAACATTTTCAAGATACTGCTTGCCTCCCTTAGATACGTTCTTTGGTGCACAGCATTGTGATATAATGCCAAGCTCAGTTTCACATATGCGCTTGATCCTTCCTGTGAATATAATGCACAATGTAAATGGTGGCAAGATTTAAATAGACTGCAGTCAATTACAACCTAAAAATTGCACACCATAAAGGCCCTTGGTTTCAGGCAGAATAACAATCAGCAACTGGATATGTTTCCCCTGCTTGCTCAGGTAAGCTAGTCTCTCTGTAGATTGATGATGAACAGCTCTAAGAATTGCTTCAACATTATCAGGGCGAGCTGACTGGATGTCAACAAACGGTTGTCGATTGAATACCTTTAAAGTTTGCAGTAAAGTTACACAGACATAATGTGAATGAAGAATTGAAGTTGCACAAAGATGATAACAAGGAATAAGTCCTAATACCATCCCAATGTTGTTACACATCCCAACTAGAACATCACAAAACTGAAAGACTTCATTTTGGCGAAGACGTGAAAGATTCAAACACGTCCAGTACTCCACAGTTCCACCATTGACCATTTTCTGCACATTCAACATGATGATTAACAGTAAACCAGACTGACAGTTAGAAAAATGTAGACTGATCAAAAGCAGGAAAAAAAAAATCATGCCTTAAAAATGAAAGAAGAATCCTCCAAAAATGGGCATAAATTTATTAAATATTAACTCATTAAAATTGAAAACCACCTGAGCAATTTTGCAAGGAGTGAAAATATGGAAACCGAGAAGGATGACCGAGTGGAATATATCTTTCCACTTGCCATCAAACATATATGATTTCCAGCAAAACAGCAACATTTCCTTGCAAACTCATACAATAAAGCAAACTGATCTAAAGCCTATGCAATAATGGTAAGTGACTTAATAAATGAAATGATTTAAATTGATGCACCAGATTAATTCATTAAATGATGGATACCAATTTAGCACCTGCTTAGCAATTATTGCATATTTGCAGGCCTGCTAGACAGCCATGCATTAACCAAGAAGCCAGACGCCTACTAGACCTAATCAGTCAGGATGATAGAGAGAGAAAATTCGATCACCTTGTTGATCATATTCCACTGGCCTACACTAGGATTGCACATCCTCTCTCTCCCAGAGTCGTGATATTTTAGCTGAAGATTCAAAAGAAGTGATTTCACATTGCTGCAGGTAAACCAAGTTCAGGTAAACACGGTGATTGCAAGTAACATACAATTGGAGGCGGCAAAACCCGTGCGCCAACTGTAGCAAGCTGATCTGTAACCTGGATTCCAAACTCCCTTGCATACTTATCAGCATTATATTTGTTATTATGCACCACCTGCAACAGCAAGCACAAGAATATGGATCCAAGTGGATAACAAGTTTCAACCAATGAATCCATGATATCAAAACCAGCTTGGAGGAATACAAACTAGCTGTAAAACCTCAGGGAGAACCTGCAGAACTTTGGATTAAAGATGCACTATTGAAAGGTAGAATCAAGTTAAAAGGAAAATAAAGGATCAAACCTGCAGGATATTGTTCTCCCTCTCATGAGGGCGTTTGCATGTAGTTCTCAATATTTCAGTCACTTGCCTCTCATTCAGCTTCTTTCCATACCTCTGCCCTCCCAAAATTGTGCACACCTTGGCAATAATTTGAATATATCAGTATCAACTGCCATTGAAATTAAACACCAAAACATGACAATTGAGAGAAGCAATAAATTCTAATGTATGGATGAAACAGAACAACCTCCATCGGCAAGTAGGTTGGCCTGCTATCAGTGCCAGCTTGAAGACAAGGCCAATGGACATACTGGAGAATGTAGTTGTATCGTTGTCTAAAATATTGGACAACAGAAATCCTTGCTGCCCCTTCTTCAGTAGCAAACCTGAATAAAATGCATCATCCATCACAATATTAAAGGAATGGAGAAAAGCCCAAAAATTGAGTAACAGAGAAAGAGAGAATACGTTAATTGATTCATTGGCATTGAGGTTATCCCTGTGATCTTATAGCGGATGCGTAGTTCTGTCCTATGAGTGGCCTCAACTCGTAGACCCTTTAGGGCTTTCTTTACCTACAAATTGAAGATAATATATGACAAAGGAAAAAAAAAAAGATTCAATGCATGCTAATTGTAAGAATCAATAATGCAGTCAGCAGTATACAAGATGTGTTAAAAATTAATAATAAAAATAAAAAAAGAAATCATGTAATTGACAAAACATAAGCCATGCGTCACTCTACCTTATTGCGGTCTGAGTCAGATAAGGGCCTTGAGTCATCACGGAGGTTGAGATGCTGAACTACAAAGTCTACAACAGGTATAGGCTTATAAAATGCTGTCGCAGAGATGTCTGTAACCAAAAATGAGATGCCAACGTTAAGTGGTACAACGCCAATATCAAAATGTGGTAATAGAACTGGCATGTTCTGCCTAAAACGATCCCTATGAATGTCAAACAACAGGCATTTATCGCAATCATATTAATCATAAACTGTAGATATACCAATGTTCAGAGAAAGTCCCATCTGCGTGGGCCGAAGACTTTGATAGTAACCCCTCCAACATTCTACGCCATCCCCAATATCCTTCGGATCCCCGAACCGGGGAGAGTAGAATGACCTCGTCACAGTAGTATAACTGCAGCAAATGAAATCGGACGTGTTGAGAAGCTCATTATTAATGTCCAATATCTTTTTTTAAAAAAAACAAACAAACAAACAAACAAACAGTCAGCGAAAGAAAGGAATGAGAACGTAACCATGCCGAAGGTGATTCTCTTAGAACCACGTCAAGAGCTTGAATAGTTTCTTGCGGGGCATCCATCTGCCTCCCACGCAAGAACAGATGGAGATGGTGGAGATCAGGCCGGCCGGCAAGCTTAATCGTCACAGTGTATTCCTTCTCTCCCCTGCCAAACCAAATCACCACCGACATTAATCCATCACCGATCTACCATTCAAAGCCATCACAGAAAGACACGAGTCACGTCAAGGGTTTCAAAACAGTGTTCCGCCTGACCTAACGCTGCCGTCTCGACCCAGGTCGGCCAATTTTATCACGAAACTCTTTGACGTAAAAGGTAGAGAACCAGCAGTGTACAAGCTTTTTCTTCCATCATAAGCAGGCAATCGCCTGCCTAACTGGGAGTCCTGATGCAGCCGGACAAGTTCACTGATAACATTTCTGTTGGCGATCCTCGATGTCGATTCTGGGTCGATTGCGACCTAATCAATCCATGTAGACGAAAACTTCAATCAACAAGCTCGAGACATGAGACATGAAAGCTCTATAGATATTTGCGACAAAGTTTTTTTTTTTTTTAAAAAAAAAAAACAAAGATAAAGTCCTGTATACCATAGAATCGAAGAGGATTGGGGGAAATATCGTCAGAACACGAGGATACGGTAAAAAAAAAAACACCCAAATCCAAATTAAACCAGTACTCTACATTCGACAACAACAGAAGAAAGCTTCGGAGGCTTATATCGTCTCGGAAACCGCGAACAACAGTTTTATTCAGAGAGAATGTAGAATATCAGATTAAAATAAAAGAGGAACCCAGAAATTGGGGAAAAGAAAAGAATCTAGTCATCTAAATGAAGGGGACAAAAAAGAAAGAGAAACGAGAGGGTTTTCGCAACTTACGTCATAATGAAACAAGTCCCGGTCCGCCACTCCCACGAGGAAGTGGTTCGCCTTCACGATACACCTCCTACCCTCCGTCCCGACCCCCGGCCTTGGTGGATGCCTCAGTGCCATGCTCGACGCCGGAGGCGTCGCCGCCGCCGCCGGCTGCGGCGGAGCAGAAAAGCCGGAGGTCCCCGCCTCCGACGGTTCCCTGATGGAAAACTGCCGCTCCATGGCCTGGCTCAACGACGAGGAGGCGGCAGTCGCGGAGACAGCAGACGGCGAAGGATCGGCCGGCATCTGGCGCTCCTCCTGCGAGGGGGGCGGCGGAGAATGAGCGGCGGCCGGCCGACGAAGGTACTGCTCCCGCCGAGGCGGCGGCGGAGTGGAACCTTCTCCGAATCCACCACGGCCGCCGAATCCACCACGGCCGCCTGCACCTCCGCCCCGTCCTCTGCCACCTCCCCCTCTACCGCCCCGCCCTCCTCCTCGCTGACCGGATGATGGAGCTCTGGGCTGCGGCTCTCGATCATAATTGCCGGATCCCCGGCGGCCGCCGCCACCACCTCCACGCCTCGACATCCGGTGATCGATCTCGGACGAGAGGAAAACGTACGGATAGCAAAAGTAAAAGCCGTCAGACCGGGAGGGAGAGAGAGAGAGAGAGAGAGAGAGAGAGAGAGACTACGATTGAGTAACGAGAACGAAGGGCAGGTGAGTGGGCTTATAAACGACGGAGTGGGCGGAACCGGGCGAGTGGGGGCCGTTTAATATCGGTGGCTGCGTCACGAACACGCACATTCTAACCCCCTCAGACCCTTATAAGCCACGTTGGCCCGTTCGACCGTGAGTCGTTTCCCTGTTCCGTTTTCGCGGTGAGAATGTGCCCGCCGTCAACGGTAACGTCCGTGAAGAAGAGTGGGGCCCAATGCGCCCCCACGAGGCCACGACTCAAAGCCACAGGTGGCCCCATCGCGTACTGGCGGGAATTGGAGCGCCTCCAAACTATGAACCCCTTGAAGGACCATTATAACCCCGTCCAAATTTTATAATTCCAGGAACGTGCTCGAAGCGGGAGCTTAGCGCGGAAGGAAGCGTAGGGAATAAAGGCAAGCGGTCCCCGCGAAGCAGAGGATCACTCGGAGCGAGTACAACAAGGAAGCGCAGGGAATAAAGGCCAAGCGCAGGGAATAAAGGCAAAAGGGTCACTCGAAGCAAGTACAAGGAAGCTGCCTGCCGTCCTATGGGCCCACCGACAGGGGCGCGCTGTAGACTCGAGTCAAGGGGCGGCTTCCGGCCGGGTTCGAAGACGGCGACTGGTTCACCGGTGGTGACGATATAGAGTACAAGCGTCCATACGTTGGCCTTACTCGTGGGAGTCGCTCCGGAAGGCTGTTATTATGGCCTCAGCGGGGCTACTTTTTTTAAAAAAACATTAGTCTTAAATCCCAACTCCGGTACTCTTAAAGCTCTCCCTTATCACTACCACGTACAACCAGAAGACGCATTAGTGTCCACTTCTAACAAGGAATTAAGTTGCTTAAAAGAATGGAATAAATAATCAAAATATTCCGCAAAAATTTTTATTGTTAGTGTAAATTAACTACTTTACTTTTAATTTAACATCTACAGATTTGTTATTTACTTTTTAATTAGGTAAGTTTTAACTAATGATCAATGCTAAATTTAGTTTAGTTTAACAGCTGAAATAGAACTTCTTGTTGAGATGATTTAAGATAACGATTAACACTCTCCATCTTTAATAAAATAATTCTCAATTCCTAAGTGCCTTGGAGTAAGGTAGATAGGAATGGGGTTGGGATGTTGTCTAAAGGAATTTGCCGTATGTGCGCTCAGCTTATGCCCTTTTGCGGGCGAAAAATATTAAAAAATAATCATATCCTTTTATAGAGACCCTCCCAAAACTTAGCCAACTCATGCCTTTTGAACTATTTAAAAATAATCCTGGAGTTTAATCTTCAATAAATCATTAATTTGTCATGCTTAATAATTCAAAACTAAGCCCTGTTTAGGATAAGCATTGACTTCATCTGTTAGAAAATAATTACTTCAAAGTAGTTAACAGCAGCTAACAATTATTGCTGTTGGCTCCCTGATATATATATCTTAAATAAAACAAAATTTTTTTAAATATTTTAAAAAGGTAATCATATAAATGGAGAGCATTTATTTTCAAATTTTTTTTTCATAACCTCTAACTATCTATATTTACCTGGCCGCATGAGCACCTCTTGCTTAATTTCGTCTAATGAAAAATTTTAAAAAAAAAGCATCAAAAATTTTTCTTTTTTTTCATCAAAAGTAGCTACACTTGGCTCAAAGTTGCAATTGATCGTCAAAGTAGTTCCTTGATGACATCACTAACATGCTAGGTTTAGAATGCATTGAATTGAGTAGAAGTAATGGATTTGGTTCAAATAAAGAGCTGATTTTATCATAGATATTAAATGTTATTATCTGTTATAATTTAATCAATTTATAGCAAATTTTACGTGTTTACATGTGCATCTATGTCTATCTATATTGCGCATTTCAAATATCTAATTTATATAAGATTTAAAAAGTAAAATAATTATAAATATTTTTTATAAGGGAAATCTTTAATCTTTAAGCACTCTTTTGAGCATGATAAAAGATTGAGATTCATACACCAAACAATTAGCGGAGAAATCCTCCTTCATCTCGATAAAATTATATACACAATCAAGAAAAGCTCTCCATTAATTTTTCTGTTTTGGAATTGCATTGGCTTATTTCTTTTACGACATGTTTTACCGTTTTTCCTTCCATGTCTTTTACCAACCTTTCTTCACGATTAATTTGATAACCGGACTCAAAACGAAACTCTATTGTGGAACCTGCCGCACCCTACATCATGATAAGGGACACAAACACCTAGAAATTTAGGCGTGCGATGATGGCGAGCATTTAGTTTTGACAGGCTTATGAACCTCGTGTCCATGACTCCTCGGGCCAAGAGAAAATCTCTGGCTCCCTCGTCCATATGAGATCTCCGGCGAGCTCTCATCAATAAATGAAGCAGCTCAGAGTGCGCTCCGCGTCCCTTCCCGGGATTTCTCGGCCGACGGCGTTCTGCGGCGCAACTGCCGGAAGGAACTTCCAGCACTTAGCATCCCGTCTTGGATAAAAGCGTCTAAGCCTCCGATAGCGAGCAGCAATGATTTCAGTCAATAAATGTAGTCTCGGAGGCGCAGACGTCGGAAGGGTCGACCTCTGGGAACAAACTACTCCCGTTCTCCCATCGACGTTGGAAGGCACAATAAAATAATTGCTGGTTGAACTTTAATTTTATTCGTAACAACAAGAAATAAAATGATTAGCATAACTTTAGATTAAATTATATTTCAAAGCTTCAAACTTTCTTTTCTAATTTATTTTAATCTTTAGACTTTCGACTTTAATAATTTAATTATTTATATTTTAAAAATATTATTATTTTTATTAAAATTGATAAAATAATTATTGCACTATTTTTATTTCAACATATGAAATGATGAATAGGATAATATACTAATTATTTTATTAATTTTAATTTTATTATATGATAGATCATTAAAAATATGATATTTTTGAAATATGATTAATTAAATTATAATAATTAGAAATTTACCAAGATATATATAGAGCAAGAGTATACCTTGGTCTTAATTTGATTCCTTCCCGTTGAAAAAAGTAACACTGACAGTACTATAAAGCAATTTTTTTTTTCTTTCTTTCTTTATTTTTTCACGAATGCTGTCATGGTAGCGAAGCAGCGAATGCTCAAGAAACCTTTTCCTTTCTTGGTTTTTTTCTTTTCTTTTTTTCTCACGAATGCTTTATTGATGTAACGCTCGTCAACTTACGTGGCCGGGGACTCGAGTCACCGAGATCCACGAATGCTTTCTTGGTAGCCAAGTAACGCTTGTCATCGGACTTGGCTGGGAACTAAACTCATCGACGTCACGGGAGAAGCTCCACGCCATAGTCATGGATAGCCCTTTTTTTTTTTAAAAAAAAATAACTTTCGTATAATTTGAGATTAATTTAATTACCATGCTCTAAATCCTAAAATGAATTCAGATTATAGCACTTCATCGAATGTAAAACATGCAAAGCATCGATTAGTCAAATAAAATAAAATTATTATTTCATAAGCATTCATTCAATAAAATATTAATACAATTAAAAATAAAAAATATTTAACATAAAATTTATTAAAAAATAATTAAAAAGAGATGACGATACTGCTTCTATTAGGGTTCGTATCTTATTTTACTAAATCTAAAAAATAATGTAATATTTTTTAAATTTATGCTTGATAAATAAAATTAATTATAAATTAAAAAAATTAAATACATTATTATAATAATTTATTTTTCAAATTATAAAATTTATCGAATATTATCGAATAATCTCTCTTAATAAATAAATTATTTTAACTTCAGAGCAACTTCCATCTTTATCGGATCAAGTTGGCTGAAAGGTACAATCTAAACTTTCATCTTAAAACCATGGACCAAGAATTACTGTTTGATTTTAATTAAAAGCCGATTGTTAGGGTTCGACTCGTAAAGCGTCACAAAGATATTGTTCATATTGTTATTGTTCAACTGGGAGAGGTGTAATATATTTTATCACGACGATCGCAATCGACAAACAAAAATAGCGACAAATTTATCACTGACGGTCCCGACATTATGACTTTGTTTATGCGACGATGATAAATATTTTTTTAAAAACTGAGAGATATCTATTCTGACGACTTATCATTGCTGTTCCATTACTCGTCGGCGTCAAGGCGAAGTTCTACGGCCCCTCTATTTATCCACGTTGCTTTCGGAAAACATTCGGCAGGTCTGAAGTGTCTCAAGTTGTCCGCCTTCCCCTCCTTTAGCACTGATGCTGTAGATTTTATCTTCTCGTATGCTGTACCTAAAATGATTTAAACAATGCAAATTCACGTGTTAATTTTTATATAATATATATTTAATAAAATAGCAAGTAGTAATTTTTCAATTAATGAGTAAAACCATGTATCCTCGTGCCTCTCGACGTCTTTCTTAATGCTGATAAGCAGCATCCATGCATCTGATTCCATGCATGGTTTACATGTGGAGGGTGCGGAAGAGATACACTACCAGTGTTTATGTATTTTATAATTTTTGAGTAATTTTATTCCTAAACTTGCGTCCGAAATTGATGATATACATTAATCGAATGACTGGGATTTTTTTTAAAAAAAATCAAAAAAATGGTGTATGAAAGAATTATGATATTAGTTTGTTTAGTATTCGAGAAGATAAATGGTACGTCCACTGATAAATCAGGATGCGGTGCAATTGAATATACAATGCTATTTTTTATTAATTTTTATAATAACTCAGAATGTTTTTCAATTAAAAAATAAATAATTTTAATAAAGCCATCCAATTATCATTTTCTTGGCTCAATTGTTGTCATTCAAGTCATAGCCTTTACTCATCATTAAGGATCAGTTAGCATGATTGATCTAATTATTCAAAAAAGATGTGAAATATAGAATGAGCTTAATAGTTTTAAAAGGATCCCTGATGTGTATATTCATGCAGAATGATCATAAATATATTTAATATCAAATATGATTATATTAAAAAATATAAATTATAAAAATTATAAAATATAATTTTTAATTAATTAATATTTAAATATTTTTATCCATCATAACCATTCCAACAAGCAATGTTATATATTATCAAAATGATATAATCATTTCTGTTTAATAAATTATATTATCTTTTTAACATCATACTAGTCTTAATTATGGTTTAATCATGACTAATAAGTGTCATATTAGGATTTGATCTGTAATTCGCAATCTAAATATAATACTATAATTTGACTTATAGCTCGAAGTCTATAAATAATATCATGAGCAGCTTATGATTGACAATCCAAACGTAGCATCACAGTTCGGCTATGATCAATAATCTATAATAATAAGACTAGTCCAATCCTTTTATCCAATTAAATTATACATACATTCAATAATTTAGTTGCAACATTCATACATATCATACATAAAATATTATATTTCAAATATCAAATGCGACCACAACTCATGCATGGTCATGTCCATCTAATCCATTATTCACATTTACATGACAAAATTTATCAGCACACTGCAAACAAACATGCAGTAGTGTCATCTAGTTTCTTCTGATCCAGACCACTCTCTCGTAATTAGAAAAATTAATTCAAAAAGCAGAGCGTTAGCGATGTGGGTTGCCCTCTGTAGCAATCTTAACGGCCTTTTAAAAGTTACAACAGGAAAACTCGGTGGTCCAGACTGCCGTCTACGGGATTCATTTTCTTTTCCTTGTACTCTATTGTTCTCTCTCGCGATCGATCAAATGGATCAAGCCCGTCCCATTTGGGCCGGCCCTCATACAAACAACGTCACCAAAGCCTCGGCTATTATAGCCAACCTCCACCAATTTTATTAATACTTCCGCTTTAACGAAAATTTTCAACACCCCCTCTCCATATAAACATTTACTGTAGTTGGGAGGCAAGTCTCACTGTCTAAGTTTTGAAAATTATTTTTTTAAAAGAAGAGAGTTTTTTTTTAAAAAAAAAAATTAAAGAAAGGAAGTGAGCTCCTACAGGATGAAGAGATGCGAACTGCTACGTCATTAAGGACTCAACAACATTTAAGGAGAAATCACATCAATTATTCGAGTTTGCATTCCGACACAAGAAACAGAGATATATTCAGAGCAATAGTTTTTCAGGACAGAACACACAGGTTGTTGTTTTGAGAACTTTATTTCAGAGCTCAGGCAATGCATAAGACCGAAGAATCCCACGAGCGCTAGCAGTGACTCGCCCAAATCCTTTCAAGCTTTGATTTGTTGGAAGCTTGCATAACAGAGACCTTGCATTTAAAGTCTCACAAACTGCGAAGCGTTTGTGAGATATCAAACCTCCGTTCCTCCAAGCTTTAATTATTCTTCTACATTTGGCTAGCAATCTTGAACTGTCGTGCCAACATTTGCCTCGCTCCTCCAGCAACAGACTTTTCATGGTGGGAAACATGCCTTTCTTTATAGAATGCAATAGTATATGATCCAGCCATTAAATCAAACTATTAAAGTATATCTAGGATCTTGCAGCATGAAATTTATTTAGAAATAAAATTTATTTATGAAATAGCTCACCGTATCTTCTACTCTCGTTATCCCACCTCAGTCTGGTCCTGTGACATTGCTCCCCAACGACCAAGGACCTCACATTGTAACACAATTGACCGGAGCCCTCATCTCTGGACTTGCAACTTAGACCCAGGAAGGTAGATCTGAAACATTTGATTTGGATTTGAATTTTAAATTAATATAATTTATTATGCTAATTCAAAATTAATATTCTTATTGTACATAGATAGCACTCAAAATCCTAAGAAAGTGTGTAAGGATCACTGTACAAATATGTAAGGATTTCTTTCCATGCTCTTGTATAATTTTTGATATATTTTATTTATTATCTGCTTGGTAATGAGTTTGATTAATGTATATGTTTTATGCTGATAATGTGTGAGAAATTGTCTAATATGGAATATATTTTGATTGGTGTACGTACTTCATGTATGCATGTGTTATATTATTCATGATAATATAATGCTGGTATATGATATTGATATGCAAATATATTGTAGTGTTGTGAAATTCTTGAGCCCATCTAGTTTGGCCCAACTCATTTTTAAACCTTAGCTTACTTCTAACATAGCTCATCTGTCACTATTCATCTTCCTTTTCTAAACCTCCCGTACCACCTACCACCATCCACCAATATTCTGCTACCATGTGCCCGACCAACGGCAGGGATGGCAAAGAGGCAAGGGCGGATTGAATTGGGGTTGGCAGAAAGGGCATAAGACCTCAGATCCTCCTCCTGCTCCCCCTCTCCTTCTCTTCTCTTCCTTCGCCCTCTCTTCTCCCTAAATAGAGCTTATAGGAGGTGGTGGTCAAGTGGCGTCTTGCGAGAGCTTTGACAGGCCGCAGCGAAGAAGCCAAGCTAAAAAAGACCCAAGACAATTTTCTCTATTCTATTTATCTTTACCCTATTATGATCTTATTTCTCTAATTAGTGGTGATAGGATCTCTAATCATTCTAATGTGAATCGGAGGAGGTGTTGCTGAAGGTCCTTGTACCTATCACCACAACCAATTGTTAATGCCGATGATCGGCAAGCCTAAAACCCCTTCTCTATTTTATTATGGGTTAGCCATTAGTTTATGAAGGGATTTCATTGGCTCTTAGGGCTAATCATGAGCAACCGAGGGCGCCAGACCTCTTAGGAGTCGGCTTGGTATGGCATGGGAGCCATTGTTGCCCTCGCCATACGGTGGTGAGAGACGGTTAGAGGCATGACTGCTCGGTCGCCTTTCATCAAATTGTGAGGTATTGGTTAGCAAGTTAACCACCGAACCGGTCCTCCTAGCTAGGGCTGCTGTTGGCCCCTGCCACTGCCGTGGCCACTAGTGGGGAGGCTGTTGATCCGATGATGATAAAGTATCTCTTGGCCATTGGGCCCATCATGGCGCCTTCGTTCTAAGTGGAAGGCAGGATGGCTTTCTCTTCGATGGAGACCTGACTAGTTGGACCCAAGTGGGTTGATTTAAGCCAGAGGATTTGGGCAGAATCAGGCTGATGGATCAGTGAAAAGCTAACTTAATTTTAGGCTGATCCAATGTAGAGTTTCTTGTTCTCCTTGGGCTCTATATCGGTCTCATGGCTGAACTAGTTTTAGAGCTGCTAAGATTGTTGTGGGCTAGTGAGGCCCAAACTGGTAATCAGGCCCAATCCATTTTTCTTTTTGGTGATTCTTTGGGATAATCCTTTTAGGCCAGAATGTTCTAAGCCCAAAGTAACCAACCAATGAGCACTAAGTTATGGACTAATTGTTGTGGTCCGAGTTATGTTGGGTTGAAGCTAGTTGAACTTTAATTGGTCTAATTAAACACTAGTTAAGCAATTTAATGTTTTGATTGAGCTCTAATTAATCCAGTTAAATCAGTGTAGGGCTAGCTAAAAACCAAATAGATGGATTAAATGAATGGGCCAAGAGATTTATTATTTAATTTAACTTCATTGATTTGGGTCTATTAGGATCTTATTTGCATCAGGTTAAGTTTTAAATAATTTTTAGGATTATATTTGGAAATTGATTGGGCCGGGGGGGGGTGGGTGGTTGGGGGGGTTGTTTCCTGAAGTTTCGACGTGGGTTGGGAGACGGTACGAGTTATCCAACATGTACCTGTACTTCTTTTGTTCGTCAAAGGTGCGCTGACTTGAGCTCAGTCCTGTGAATCAAATGAAGAGTGCATTCCTAACCGTGCACCCCAACAATTTAAGTGACTAATATGCTCTCATGACCAGGCCATTTATCAGTTGAGAGAAGAGTCTAATTGGGGGACAAAATTGTCATTGTGCAAACTGATTCTCTAATCAAAGTGCAATGGTATGACTGGTAAACATTGAAAATAGAGGGAGGGAGGGGAAAAGAAGAAAAAGGGAAGAAAAAAAGGACTTGCAGCAAATGGTATCTCGTCAATACATGTGTAAAAAACTTCATAGCAGACTAGGAGAAGCAGAAAGAAAATTAACATATTTCTTTTAACAAATTCTAAATTGAATACCTTTTCAAATGACCTATAAGCAAAGTTGCAGCCTCTTTATCTTTTACACGTGTAAGGGTAATGATGGCTTGATTTTGTTATACGAACCAAGGAAGATTAAATTTGAATAATAAAAGTTCTATATCAATAGTTTGAATCATTTATGGTGTAATTTATTATCTTTCTTTACATATCAAAATTTGATTTGAAAACTCTTGAACCTTGCATCAAGTGATGCAAACTCTTAAATCATGCATCAAAAAATTCCTAACCTATAAGCCAAGAGATCTATTATATTATATGACATATATTGTTTAATATTTTGACTACTTTGTAGGACTTGTGGTACTCCAAAGCTTCGATTGGGTAAGGGAAAGCCCAAGGTTTATGATCCATGAGATGTTCATGGGGTTCTAGGGTTGATGTGAGCCCTAGGGTGAAGGATTTCAGCCTTCACGGTTTTTTTGGTCCATAGGATTAGGACCTAATGTTCTTGAGTCCAAGTAATTGGGTCTTAAGGGGGCTAACCTATCATTGGGCTAGAGTTGGGCCCAAGGTGAGTGAGTCTAATCACATATGGGTTAGTTCAAGGGAGTTTTTTGTTAGGGTTTGGTTTCTATTTGACCATGTATAAATACTTTATGTATTGGCATCTTGTATGAGGCGGTATGAATGAAAAACCCTTTTCTCCCTAAATTTTTTCTTCTCCTCTCTCTCTCTCACATGGTTGCCTAGGGTTTCCTAGGGTTTGCTGCCGCCCCTTGCCAAGAAAAGAAAGAAATCAAGACGTCCAAAGAGGAGAAGAAACCCTAGTGGCCTTCTCTTGAAGAATCCTTGTGAGACTAGGTTTGTTGCAGCCTATTCCCACTTGGAGTCATTCTCTTTTAGATTTCTGAAATAAATCTAGACTTTCCATGCCCAAAAGGAGAGGATTCACGTTCTCCTATTGCTGCTGGTGAAGCGAAAGAAAGAAAAACTAGTGCCTACATCGACGGGGGTGATTACCAAGAGCGAGATCCGAATCCTGCTGCTGCAGAAAATTTCTGCAGCAAGTTCATCTTGTTTCCGCTTCTCCACATGCCTTGGCGCTAGTCCGTTGTGTACCACGCTCAAAGGGAAGATCGAGGACGCGACCCCCAACATCTGGTATCAGAGCTTGGTTGATTCGGTGGAGAAAAGATTGAACTTTGGTCGGGATCTTGGTAAGGTATTGAAACAGATTTTTTTTTCTGTTTTGCTGTTTGTATTGTTTCTTGTTTGGGTATGGCATCTAGTACTCTAAAGATGGATTTTAAGAAGTATGACGGTAAGAGAAACTTCACCCTATGGCAGCAAAGGGTGAAGGATTTGTTGGTACAACAAAGAATCTATAAGGTCTTGGTGAAGGAAAGATCGGACAGCATAAGTGCTGAAGATTGGGAGGAGTTAGAGGAGATTGCCTTTAGCACGATTCGGATGTGCTTGGCGATCAAGTCTTGCCAGAGATCTGTATGGAGACCACGGCAAAGGGACTTTGGGAGAGATTAGAGAATACATACATGGGAAAAAGCATGACAAACAAGCTATGGTTGAAGAAACAGTTGTGCAGCTTACGAATGCCGGAAGGAAGAGATCTTGTCGCTTATATTCAGAAATTCAATCAGGTGTGCTCGGAGCTTATGAGTCTTGATGTGAAGATTGATGAGGAGGATAAGACTCTTATACTGTTGTGTTCACTTCCAAGTTCCTATGATGGTCTGATCACAACCTTGGTGTATGGGAAGGAAACCCTGAATTTTAAAGAAGTTGTGGGTGTTCTTCGGTCAAATCAATGAAGAGAGAAGATCCGCATGGGGAGTTCTAACACAGAGGTTCTTGCTGTAAATGAGAGGCAAGGAAGACCTTGGGAAAAGGTTAGAGACAAGTCCAAAGGCAGATCGAAGTCTCGAGGCAAGCAGAAGGCATGGAAGTGTTACAAATGTCATCAAGTTGGTCATCTGAAGAGGAATTGTTCACTTCTAAAAAATGAGAAGGGGAAGGGCATTTCTAAGGGTAGTTCAGCCAGCAATGGCAGTGCAAATTCATCTGAAGATAGTGGAGATGATCTACTAGTAGTTTCAGATGGGACCATGAAGTATGACAGGTATTGGACACTAGATTCAACATGTTCTCACCACTACACTTCGCATCGGGAGTGGTTTGCAACTTATAAAGAATCTGATGGAGGGAGTGTAAGCCTTGGTGATGATCACCCTTGTAAGGTTGCTGGTGTTGGTACCGTAAGGGTGAGAATGTATGATGGGGTCATAAGGACCTTGACCAATGTCAAACACGTGCCAGAGTTGAAGAAAAATCTGATTTCTTTTGGCTACCTGGAGAAGCATGGTTATGCATTTGGAAGCCAACCGGACAGCGGGTGTTTGAGGATTACCAAGGGTGCATTAGTGGTGATGAAAGGGAGAAGGTTAGAAAATAATTTCTATCAAATGGAGGGCTCAGTTGTGACAGATGATGCAAAGGTGCTTGCTGCAGCAGAGGAGGAACAGTTGGCATATAAACTATGGCATTATCGGATGGGACACATGAGCGATAAAGGGTTCATGGAACTCAGTAAAAGAGGTATGATTCCAGCACTTAAGAAGGAGGGTGATGACTTTTGTGAGCCTTGTATCTATGGCAAACAGCATAGGGTAAAGTTTGCTAGCAGTACCAAGCAAAGTGAAGGCATTCTTGAGCTAGTTCGCTCGGATGTATGGGATCGGCCCCTGTTTCAGCCAGAGGTGGGGTTAGGTATTTTTTGACATTCATTGATGACTTCTCCAGGAAGGTATGGGTGTATCTGATAAGGGAAAAGTCAGAAGTGTTTGCTCAGTTTAAAGCTTGGAGAGTTGAAGTTGAAAAGGAGATAGAGAAACCGGTGAAGTGCCTAAGGTCTGACAATAGAGGGGAGTATACTAGCAGCGAATTCGAAGCTCGTGAGGAGAATGGGATCAAATGCCATTACACAGTGAGGATGACTCCCCAACAAAACGGTGTAGCCAAAAGGATGAACCGAACATGACAGGAGAAGGCTAGAAGCTTGAGCTGCAGGCATCACTTCCCAAGTTCTTTTGGGGTGATGCAATAATTTTTCTTATTTTCTTGTTAACAGGTCCCCTAATCGCAAACTTGATGGAGGCATTCCAGAGAAGATTTGGAGTGCGAAGAAGGTGGAGCTTGAACACCTGAAGATTTTTGGTTGCCCAGCCTATGCATTTGTGGAGGCAACCGAAAGGAGCAAGCTGGACCCAAAATTGCGTGTTGATTTTCATCGGATATCCACATGGAATCAAAGGCTACTTACTGTGGAATTCTGATTCTCAGAAGTGTATCATTAGTAGAAACATCATCTTTGATGAGAAGAGCATTTTGAAGAAGTCTGGGATTGCAGATGGGGCTGAGAAGGCTAGATAGGACAGTAGTGGACAACATTCACTGACAGGTGATGTACCTTCTACTTCTACTTCAAAACGTGCTTCTTTTGAGGTGGAGTTTGGTAGACATGTTCTCACACATATGAAGGATCAGCTAGGAGAGCCATCAGTCCAGGAGGAGGTGCAGGTAGAGCCACATACTTTGAATTTGGAGGATCGTCAAAGGGGAGTGGCACTGCACAAGCCGAAGCGCAACATCTACAAACCTATTCGGTATAGCATTGATGAGACCATCTCTTATGCTCTCATCACTGCTAATGGAGATCCAGAGACCTTCAAAGAAGCCATGGAGAGTTCTGAACGGGAATCATGGATGCAGGCCATGATGGAGGAGATGGAGTCACTGGAAAAGAACAAGACATGGCAGCTAATGGATCTACCTAGAGATGCTCGGGCAATTAGTTCAAAATGGGTGTTCACGAAGAAGGAGGCACCTTCAGAGCAAGGTGGAGTCAGATACAAAGCAAGGCTTGTTGCCAAGGGGTTCTCGCAGAGAGAGGAAGTGGATTACACAGAGATATTCTCTCCGGTTGTGCATCATGCTTCGATTCGGTTGTTGTTGTCTCTTGTAGCTCAGCATGATATGGAGTTGTAGCAGATGGATGTGAAGACGGCTTTCTTACATGGGAGTCTAGAGGAGAAAATCTATATGAAGCAACCAGAAGGATTCAAGTAGTCTGGATTGGAGGAAAAGGTTTGTCTACTGAAGAAATCTCTCTATGGTTTGAAGCAGTCCCCCGTCAATGGTACAAAAGGTTTGATACTTTTGTTTTAAGCCTTGGGTTTTTTAGATGTGAACATGATAATTGTGTGTATGTGAAAGATGTGGATAAGGATGATGCACTATATCTACTTTTGTATGTGGATGATATGCTCATTGCCAGCAAGAGTGTCGAAGCAGTGAATTGGCTAAAAATTGCATTGTCATCAGAGTTTGAGATGAAGGATTTAGGTCCAGCGAGGAAGATACTTGGGATGAAAATTTAGAGAGATAGGACTAAGGGTATTCTCCACTTGTCATTGGGAGGATACATTCAGAAGGTGTTGGAGAAGTTTGGGATGGATAAAGCCAAACTGGTTGGAACACCTTTGGCGAACCATATGTCTCTTTCAAAGCTACAGAACCCCCAAACAAATGAAGAGAAAGAGTACATGGAGAGAGTTCCATATGCCAGTGCTGTGGGCAGCATTATATATGCTATGGTGTGTTGTAGGCCAGACATAGCATATGCAGTGAGCCAGGTGAGCAGGTACATGGCAAATCCAGGAAAGGAGCACTGGAAGGCACTGAATTGGATCTTGCGATATCTTCAGGGAACTCAAAGGCTTGGTCTAGTTTTTGGGCAGCATGAAGGACCTAAGAAGAACTCCAATATCTCAAGTAAGTTATTAGGTCTATTGGAAGGGTTTGTTGATGCAAATTTTGCAGGTGATCTGGATACAAGGAGGTCTACTACAGGTTATGTGTTTAACATGTATGATGGACCAGTTTCTTGGAGATCAACCCTTCAACCTATCACGGCCTTATCTACAACAGAGGCTGAGTATATAGGGATTACAGAGGCTGCCAAGGAGGCTCTTTGGTTGAAGAGACTCATTGTGGAAATGGGGGTGAAGCAGGGTACAGTGGTGCTACACAGTGATAGTCAGAGTGCTCTGCAGTTGGTTCAGAACCCAGTCTATCATGCATGCACAAAGCATATAGATGTGAGGTATCATAGGATCAGAGAGCTGGTGGAAGAAGGTGAGGTGGAGCTGGTGAAAGTTCATACAAAGAAGAACCAGTCAGATACACTTACGAAGATTCTTCCGCGGGACAGTTTTCTCTCATGTGTGACACTGATAGGTCTGAAGGACTATGCAGATTTTACAATGACTTTAGAGCACCAAGGTGGAGATTGTAGGACCTTGTGTGGTACTCCAAAGCTTTGATTGGGTAAGGAAAAGCCCAAGGTTTATGATCCATGAGATGTTCATGGGATTTTAGGATTGATGTGAGCCCTAGGGTGAAGGATTTTAGCCTTCACAGTTTTTTAGGTCCATAGGATTAGGACCTAATGTTCTTGAGTCCAAGTAATTGGGTCTTAAGGGGGCTAACCTATCATTGGGTTAGAGTTGGGCCCAAGGTGAGTGAGTCTAATCACATATGGGTTAATCTAAGGGAGTTTTTTGTTAGGGTTTGGTTTCTATTTGACTATGTATAAATACTTTATGTATTGGCATCTTGTATGAGGCGATATGAATGAAAAACCCTTTTCTCCTTAAATTCTTTCTTCTCCTCTCTCTCTCTCATGTGGTTGCCTAGGGTTTCCTAGGGTTTGCTGCCACCCCTTGCCAAGAAAAGAAAGAAATCAAGGCGTCCAAAGAGGAGAAGAAACCCTAGTGGCCTTCTCTTGAAAAATCCTTGTGGGACTAGATTTGATGCAGCCTATTCCCATTTGGAATCATTCTCTTTTAGATTTCTGAAATAAATCTAGACTTTCCACGCCCAAAAGGAGAGGATTCACGTTCTCCTATTGCTGCTGGTGAAGCGAAAGAAAGGAAAACTAGTGCCTACATCGACGGGGGTGATTACCAAGAGCGAGATCCGAATCCTGCTGCTGCAGAAAATTTTTGTAGCAAGTTCATCTTGTTTCCGCTTCTCCACATGCCTTGGCGCTGGTCCGTTGTGTGCCATGCTCAAAGGGAAGATTGAGGACGCGACCCCCAACATACTTGATGAATGCGCTATAAGTCTTCAAATTACATGATTTTTAATATATATAAATTTTAAAGATAATAAATTATGTTCAATGGCTTGAATCATTAGTTGTAAAATTATATCATTTATATCTAATTTGATGGTATTTAAGAGGGGTTCAGCTATAGTATAGCCAAGTATAAAATTCAGTCACCTTTTGTATTCTTAGATCCACATGAATCTCGAAGCTACCCTATTTTTTTACTTTTTTCATCTTTGCGATTTGCAAACTATGTGAATCAATGGTGAGAGGTAACTGGATCTAATCTTGACTACATTTAAATATAATCAAGTCCAGCATCTGATCACCTTTTTCACCCATGTATCCATACGGATCCCAGAATTACCCCACATTTTTTTTTTTCATCTTTGTGATCGGTAAATTGTGTTGATCCAAGGGTGGGAGAGATACCGGATTTAGGCTTGGCTATAATTGAATGTAGCCAAGTTCAGAATTTGATTACCTTTCTCACTCTTGAATCTACATGAATTCCAAAGCTATCCCATCTTTTTAATCTTTAGGATTCATAAGCTGTATAAATCCAAGGATGGAGGAGATGACCGAATTTAGACTTGGTTATATTCAAATGTAGCCACATCTACTCCTCTCTCTCTATATATAACGGATAATTATGGTAGAATTGTCACCATATATCGTATTTTTTAGCTCCTATATATGGTTTCTCATGTGATAGAATTGAAGTAGCTCTATGTAGTCCTATTAGTATATTTCAAAAAGCTTCATGAGTTTATTTTTTTTCATGCCAATGACTTAGTGATAAATTTTTTTTTTCAAAGCTTATTCCTTTATCTTTCATACGGTTACTAAGTTGATAATTCAGTTATTTGTTGGAGAAGGTTTAGAATAGAGGGAAAAAATAATTCATCATGATTATATTACTCGTATATGTAAAAGTTCATACCAATGGATGTTTAGTAAAGATTTTAATTATTTATATAAATAATAACTTCTTCAGTAATTATTTTTGGAAAGCGGTTTTAGTTTGGGACAAGCGTGATACCGTTAGCGTAGCTTGGTCCACCTTTTGACCATCAGCGTAGCTTGGTCCACTTTTGACCAATTCCACACGGTTACTGAGTCCACAGCAGGACGAGCCGAAGGGGACCAGTGCCGCTCTGCCGGCCTCTCCTTCCCGGACTAGCGAAGGCATGGAAGAGGCTTAATTAAAGCTTCGTCTTCCTCTATTTAACCGACCCTAGGCCCCTCTTCCGAACCAAGAACCAGCAGCGGCCGGGCGTTGGAAGTGTCGGAGAAACGCTGTAGGTGCAGTCGTCTTCTCCCTCTGTCCCGCAACCAAATCACGCCGGTGAGATCTCTTCTCTTTCTTCTCTTCTTCCTTTTCCTCTCCATTCATCTTTGATGTCGCCGGTGAGCCGCCAATGGCCGCCGGAGTTTAGTATCCATTCAACCCCTGTTTTACTCTGTTTCAGGGAAGATGACAGCCCCATTTAAGGCTGATTGAGCCGTAATCCCCGACCGGTCCCTCACCAAAAATAAGTGCCGGCAATAGCCGACGGTTGGACGAATTGCCAGCCGACGAAACCCCCTTTCATATATCTATGTAGCAGGCTGGTTTCCTTGCTTCTTCCCTAATGGATACTAGGATGACGCCATGCTCCTCTCTTTCTACGCTTCTTCTATTATTTCTTTTCTCTTCTTTTCACATCCAACTCTGCTTAGCCGCTGTTAACATCTCTTGGGGCCAATCCCTCTCCGGAAGCCAGACCATAGTGTCCGACGATGGCAACTTTGAGCTGGGGTTCTTCGCACCAGGTAGCACTAGTAGCTACTACGTGGGCATCTGGTACAAAAAAATTACTCCCCGAACCGTCATCTGGGTGGCAAACAGAGCAACACCCATCTCCAACACCTCCTCTGCCGAGTTTAAAATCTCAGAAGATGGCGAACTGGTCCTTCTCAATAGTTCAAAAATCCCAGTATGGTCTTCAAATTCCAGTCCATCAACCCCAGATTCCATGGTCGCAGTGCTTGTCGACACCGGAAATCTTGTTCTAAGAAATGGTACGAACAGTACAATTTGGCAGAGCTTTGATCACCCAACGGACACATTCATGCCGGGAGCATGGTTTGGAGTCAACAAGATCACAGGGGAGTATCAGAGGATGACTTCATGGAAGAATCTTGAGAACCCTGCCCCCGGGCCTTTCACTCTAAGCATGGACCCTGATGGATCCAATCAATTTGTATTGATGTGGAATGGTTCTGAAATTTATTGGAGTACTGGACTATGGAATGGCCAGTACTTCCCTGGGACCCCTGGTACCGTCGACACTGCTTTCATCAACTTCACCTTCATCGACAACAGGCAACGGAAGAAGGCCGCGTATAACATCGTCAGCAGTTCTACCATCACCCGGTGTGTAATTGATTCATCTGGGCTAATGAAGCAAATGTTTTGGCTGAATCGATCCCAACAGTGGCAGGCACTCTATATGGTACCTTTGGATCAATGTGGCGTCTACTCTTTATGTGGAGCTTTTGGTATTTGCGACCATCAGGAAAACTCAAGCATTTGCAGGTGCTCCGATGGTTTCAAACCAGCTTCAGTCAAAGAATGGGAATTGAAGTATTGGAATTCAGGATGCGTGAGGAAAACCAATTTGCAATGCAGTAACAAAAGCTTGGCTGGAGGAGAGGAAGATGGATTCTTTAAGATGACCAATATGAAGTTGCCCGCCAATCCACATAATTTGACAGTTGGAAGTTCTAAAGACTGTAAATTGGCATGCTTGAACAACTGCTCTTGTAGTGCGTATGCTTATGAGAGTGGATGCTCGATTTGGAATGGAGACCTTTGGAACCTTCAACAACTCTACAATGGCGATATTGGAGCTGCGACTCTTCATCTCCGGCTTGCTGCTTCTGATCTCCCAAGTTCAAGTAGTTCACATAAGTTGGCGATTTATATCACTCTTAGTGTCATCGCTGGAATTTTTGTTATCTCATGTGTCCTCTTCGGGCTAATTTGGGCAATTCGAAGGAGGAAACAAACTCAGATCGCAAAACAAGTTGAGGGTTCTCTGATGCAATTTACTTTTGGCGATTTGCAACGTGCGACCAAGAACTTCTCTTTGAAGTTGGGGAGTGGAGGCTTTGGGTCTGTTTTCAAAGGAACTTTAGCCGACACAATTGAAGTAGCTGTGAAGAAGCTTGAAGGCCTCAGACAAGGAGAGAAACAATTCCGAGTCGAAGTCAGCACATTGGGCGCTATTCAGCATGTCAATTTGGTTCGCCTCCATGG
Organism: Metroxylon sagu; assembly: GCA_017589505.3. Classification (NCBI taxonomy): domain Eukaryota; kingdom Viridiplantae; phylum Streptophyta; class Magnoliopsida; order Arecales; family Arecaceae; genus Metroxylon; species Metroxylon sagu. The sequence goes on along the minus strand of JACVBY030000497.1, from coordinate 595,477 downwards.
GTTCTGCTTAGAGGGCAATGAAAGGCTTCTAGTCTACGAGTACATGCCAGGAGGGTCCCTGGACTCTCATCTCTTTGAGAATGATTCCTCAGTTCTACACTGGAATGCGAGGTATCGAATTATTCTTGGGATCGCAAGAGGATTAGCCTATCTGCATGAGAAGTGCAGGGAGTGCATCATACACTGTGACATAAAGCCAGACAACATACTTCTAGACAAGGACTTCTGCGCCAAAATTGCAGACTTCGGCATGGCGAAGCTCATAGGTCGTGACTTCAGCAGGGTACTGACAACGATGAGGGGAACTATTGGCTATCTCGCACCCGAGTGGATTTCAGGCCTACCAATCACATCCAAAGTTGATGTCTACAGCTTTGGGATGATGCTCTTTGAGCTGATAACAGGCCAGCGAAACATTATGCACTCTGGGGATGGATGCATAAGCTTTAATCCTTCCTGGGCTGCAACAAAGGTCATTGAAGGTGATACACTTAGCATATTAGACCGTAGATTGAATGGTGTTGCTGACATTGAAGAGCTAACCAGAGTCTGTAGAGTTGCTTGCTGGTGCATTCAAGACTCCGAGGTTCACAGGCCAACAATGGGACAGGTGGTACTAATCCTAGAGGGAGTTTTGGAGGTGAACGTGCCACCGTTCCCAAAGGCTCTTCAGCAACTCATGGGAGATCGGAGCCAAATTCTTTATCATTTGTCATCCACTGAATACAAAGATCCACCTGATCAATCCAAGGATTCCTGTCAATAAGCGTCAAGCTACGACGGGCACTTGAATTTCTTTGCCGAGCATGTCAATAATGGGAACAATATACATGGGTAAAGTGTAACATACAGCTGTTAGGATCCTTGAGAATGACCTCTATATCCTGTTGTAATGTTCTATAGTGGATGTAGTATCTATTTAGTGACATAAATTAGTTTCCAACTTATCACTTTTCAAGAAATGGTTTATGCTTGTATTCTTTCTACAGAGGTGTAATGAAATAATACAAAGGTGTAATGTTTCATAGAGGTGCATACTAGCTATGGTTATGCCAGTACAAATGGTATTGTTAGGCAAAAGTTTTGAGTTGAAATTCAAAATATTGTGAATCTTGATTATTCATTATTGGTGATAGAAGATTTTAATTGTATTCTTTTAAAGAAGAAGGAACATGGTGATTGGCTTTTTGTTGACAACTGGGAGAGCTGCGACTTCAAACAATTCTTGTAGTCTTCCTCTTTAATAGATTTATGATGTAGGCTCTAATTTCATCTGGTACAATAATAGGAAGGGTCTTATGAGAATATAGGAAAAGTTGAATAGAGGTATAGCTAATGAAAAAGGGATTAATCTGTCTTCTGAAGTTAAAGTCAGACATCTCACATGTATTGGGTTAGATCATCATCTTCTTTTGATAAATTAGAACCAATTTTTTGGTGTGAATAGATGTGGCTTTGCCTTATTTTTTTCACTCAATTTTATTTTCCCTTATTTTTCAAATTTCTAGTTTCAGTGTTCTAGAGAGATAGACTTATTCATTGCATGCTTTGGGAAAAAAGAAAAAATTAGTGTTTAAAACTTGTCTTTTAAGCTTAGTCTTTATTTTCATGCTTTTTACTGCTAAAGCGCTACTAAAATATTTTTCATCCATATTTGAGCTCTCGTGATGTGGAGATCTGATAGGATTTTCATCTTTGAAAATTTTCTTCTGCACATGCATTGGATTCTCCTTCTCTTATGCTAGTACTATCCTACGCTATGTCTAATTTAAAAAGATTCATGTTCTATCATTTTTATAGGGTATGATTTAGTGGCTGCTGAGACCTTTGTAGGCAATATAAATCTTTAGTCTTCCTCACTAAAAATTCTTTTTACGGTTGGAAAATTTCTAATCCACAAAAGCTATAGTTTTTCTCTCCCTGGCCTATTTCTTGAATAGCTCAAAATCTCTCTCTCTCTCTCTCTCTCTCTCTCTTTTGATTGCATAAATAGCTCAAAATCTCATCTTTAATGTGATTATATTTGTTGGTGAAGCATTACCATATTTTCTACTCTACAATCTCTTTCCTTATCAAGCGCATTTATCGCACACCATAAGTTAGTCAAAATCGATCCAAAATCGGATCATTGGTGCTGTAAGAATAGCTTCACGCCATGACGAGACTTTACCACTATCGCATAAGTAGTCATTTCTTTCTATTCATCAACTTTTGCACATTCAGATCAGTTCTAATACTATTATATTTGTTACGCCTAAGACCTTAGGATAGATTCAGATTATAATAATTCATCGCATGTAAAACCTGCAAGGTATTTATTATAAAAATAATTAGCCAAATAGAACGAAACTATTATTCCATAAACATTCATCCAACAAAATGATAATACAATTAGAAATAAAGAAAAACATCCATCCTAAAATTTATTTAAAAATAACTAAAAAGATTTAACAATGTTGCTTCTATCAAGGTCCGCATCCTATTCCATTAAATCTGATATTTTATAAGTTCACGCTTAGTAAACAGAATCAACTATTAATAAAATAATTAAATATAAATTATTATAATAATTTATTTTTTAATTTTAAAATTTATTGAATATTACCGAATAATTTTTCTTCATAAATAAATTATTATAATTTCAGAGCAACTTCGATCTTTATCGGATCCAGTTGGCTGAAGCTTAAAGTCATGGACCGAAAATTACTGTTCAAACTTAATTAAAAGCTGTCTATTTGTGTTCGACTGGTGAGGGCGTCACAAAGATATCGTTGATATTATTCAGCTGGGAACTGTACAAGTGTGATTTTTTTTTTTTTTTTATGACCATGATCGCGATCGAGGAACCTTATTGTGGGACCTTCTGGAATGGTATGTCATGATGCGGGAAGGTCAAAGGAAAAAAAGAATTTAGCGACAAGTTTATCACTGATAGTACCGACGTCATGACTCTTTTTATGCGACGATGATACATATTTTTTTTTAAGAACTGTGTTGGTATGATTTCATGAATCTTGATGATCCGCGTACGAAATTTAAGGAAACCACGTGGTTAATTAGTGAAATAAATCACTATGATATGGTATCAGATTGTTGGCATAATTTCATGAATCTTGATGATCCGCGTATGAAATTCAAGGAAACCATATGGTTAATTGGTAAAATAAATTACTATGATATATGCAAGGATACGGTTGATCCATATATACCATCTTAAGTAATGAGAGAATCAAGGTGCAAATATATATATGGTATCATGTATATTTGCAGTGTGATTTATTAGGAAAGTCAATTATATGGTGGATTAATAGGGAGTGCCTGTGGAGCCTATATAAAGGCCTTTCCTCCTATTATTTTTTTCTTGTTCCAAAGTTTAGAAATTAAAGAGTGGTGTAGCTCTTTAAATATTTTGAGAGATAGTGAGATTCTCTTGAAAGTGTGATGAAGAGTAATTCTCTTGGGTATACTTGGGATTAGGGTTGTGAGGTTCTGAGTGTTGAGTATTGTAAATACTTATAGCCATTTTTCTCTCTATTTGAAGATCTGTAACAGCTCCGTGGATGTAGCCCACATTGGGTGAACCATGTAAATTTTGTGTGTTCTTATTTTGTCTGCTTTTATTCTGCATAATTTTATTGCTTCACAAATTTGGTATTGTGGAAAGGTTTTTTTTTCCTAACAATTGATATCAGAGCCTGGTTTTGCAACTAGTTCTACGGTGTTCGAGAGCTTGGTGATAGTTTAAGGAAGTTCTGTCTAAGGAAGCTGGATTTTATGAAGAATCAGTTGTGACCCTACCAGTCTTTCCTAGGAACTTTCTTGGTGGTTTGTAGAGATTCTGAGGAACCAGATTCTAGTGGGAGCAATGGCAGCAGACGAAGGAAGGACCATTAAAATCGAGAAGTTTAACGGTGAAGATTTCAACTTCTGGAAGATGCAGATTGAAGATCATTTATATCAAAAAGGCATGCATTTGCCTCTTTTGGGGAAAAAGCCAATGGAGATGAAGGTTGAAGATTGGGCTCTACTAGACAGGCAGGCGTTTGGAGCTATCCGGTTGACGCTATCTTGCAATGTCGCTTTCAACATAGCAAAGGAGAAGACCACAACGAGTCTTATGGCGGCTCTCTCCGACATGTACGAGAAGCCATCTGCTTCAAATAAAGTGCACTTGATGAGACGGTTATTCAATTTGTGAATTAAAGAAGGCGCGTCTGTAGCAACTCACATCAATGAATTTAGTACGATCACAACACAACTAAATTCGGTAGAAATTGAGTTCGATGATGAAGTTCGAGCTTTAATTCTTCTGTCTTCTCTACCAGAAAGTTGGAATGCGATGGTGATGGCAGTAAGCAATTCTTCTTGGAGCAAAAAACTAACATTTAAAGATGTTCGAGATCTAATTCTAAGCGAAGAGATACGCAGAAAAGAATTAGGAGAAACATCAGGTTCTACCTTAAACACCGAATCCAGAGGTAGATCCAATGCCAGAAACTCAAACCGAAGCAGATCGAAGTTAAGACAGAGCAAGTCTAGATCTAGAAAAAAGAAGTATAACTGCTGGAACTACGGCAAGACCAGTCACTTAAAGAGGGATTGTAAAGCACCGAAGAAGAACAACAGCGGTACAAAGGAGTCCGCGAACGTTGCTGAAGATAGTAGAGATGCTTTAATCCTAAGCATTAATAGTTTGATTGAATCCTGGATTTTATATTTTGGAGCATTGTTTCACTGTACCTCGCATCGTGAAATCATGGAAAATTATGTCGATGGTGGTTTCGGTAAGGTTCATCTAGCTGATGATGAGATCTTGAAGGTTATGGGGAAAGGAGATATTCAAGTGAAGCTGCCAAATTGAACTTTGTGGAAATTGAAGGATGTGAGATTTATTCCTGGTATAAAAAGGAATTTAATCTCAGTGGGTCAACTCATCAAGAAGGTTATCGGACAACCTTCGCAGAGAAGGAATGAAAGATCACCAAGGGAGCTATGGTCATAGCTCGTGAAAAAAAGAATGACACTTTCTATGTCATAGATAATATCGTTGCAGTTGCTGAATCAGAGGAGAAATCAAAAGTCTGGCACCAAAGGCTTGGTCATATGAGCGAAAAAAGGATAAAGGTTCTTATCTCAAAGGGAAAGCTATCAGATATGAAATCAGTAGATTTTGGTCTGTGCAAAGACTGCATTTTCGGCAAGCAGAAAAGGATCAGTTTCTCAAAGATCAGCAAGCCACCTAAAGCAGAGAAGTTAGAGCTGGTTCACACAGACGTGTGGGGACCATCACCGGTTTCATCCATCGGAGGTTCATCATACTACGTCACCTTCATTGATGACTCTACACAGAAGGTATAGGTTTATTTTCTAAAAAGAAAATCAGATGTTTGTGATGTTTTCAAAAAATGGAAAGCCATGGTAGAGAACGAGACAGGCTTGAAGGTCAAGCGGTTGAGATCCGATAATGGAGGAGAGTATAGGGATGAGAAGCTAAAAGAGTTTTGCATGGCCAGTGGAATCAAGTTAGAGAAGACTGTTCCCAACACACCTTAGCAGAATGGTGTAGCAGAGCGTATGAATAAAACTTTGAATGAACGTGCCAGAAGTATGAGAATCCATGCAGGCTTACCCAAGATGTTCTGAGCTGAAGCTGTCAACATAGCGGCCTACCTTATCAATCGTGGGCCCTTAGTACCTCTCGGAGAAAAGTTACCTGAAGAAGAATGGTGTGATAAAAAGGTAAACTTTTCACATTTGAGAGTGTTTGGATGCATTTCTTATGTTCATACCAACTCGACTCATTTCAAAGGAGCAAGCTCGACCCGAAGTCCAGAAGATGTGCTTTTGTCGGATATGGTACTGATGAGTTTGGCTACCGATTTTGGGATGTTGAGAATTGGAAAATCATCAGAAGTAGGGATGTCATATTCAATGAGAAGGCAATGTACAAAGACTTGTTTGCAAAAACTACCAACAAAGAAGTTGAAGCTAAAAAGGAGTTTGTTGAATTTGAGGAGAATGCTGAGAAGGAAGTGCAATTAGGGGACCAACAAAATCCTGCTAACGAAGTCTCTCAAGAAGAACCATGCACTCCTGTAGCAGAAGTAAGACGATCCTCAAGAACTCCTAAACCGGTACAACGTTATTTACCTTCTTTGCATTATATATTGTTAACTGACAATGGAGAACCGAAGTGTTATGATGAAGCAGTTCAGGTTAAAGATTCAGTCAAGTGGGAGTCTGCTATGAAAAATGAGATGGACTCACTGATGTCAAACCAGACATGGGAGTTGACTGAACTACCAGGAGGGAAGAAGGCTTTACATAACAAGTGGGTTTTCAGAATCAAAGAAGGGCATGATGGAAGCAAGTGTTACAAGGCAAGATTGGTAGTCAAAGGTTTTCAGCAGAAAGAAGGCATTGACTACACTGAGATTTTCTCTCCGGTGGTAAAATTGACAACGATCAGATTGGTGCTGAAGATGGTAGTTATAAAGAATTTACATCTTGAGCAATTAGATGTAAAGATGGCATTCCTTTATGGCGATTTGGAGGAAGAAATTTATATAATGCAACTAGAAGGCTTCATAGTAGCAGGCAAAGAAAGCATGGTGTGCAAACTAAAGAAGAGTTTGTATGGTCTAAAACAGGCTCCGAGACAGTGGTACAAGAAGTTCGATAGCTTCATGAGCAGCAGTGGCTTTATTAGATGCCAAACAGATTATTGCTGTTATATTAAAAAGTTTGACAATAGCTTTATTATTTTGTTTTTGTATGTGGATGATATGCTCATTGCATGTTCTGATATGCAAAAGATAAATGATTTAAAGCGGGAATTGTCGAAGCAATTTGCAATGAAAGATCTTGGTGCTGCGAAGCAAATTCTTGGAATAAGGATTGCTAGAGACAGATCAACAGGTACTTTGATGCTGTCACAGGTAGAGTACATTAGCAAAGTGCTCTCTCGGTTCAACATGCAGGATGCTAAACCAGTGAGCACTCCTTTGGGTGCCCATTTCAAACTCTCCAAGGAGAATTCACCGAAGACTAAGGAAGAACATGAGCACATGAAGAAGGTTCCTTATGCCTCAGCCATTCGAAGTTTGATGTATGCCATGGTTTGTACCGGACCAGATATTGCGCAAGTAGTGGGAGTGGTGAGTAGGTACATGAACAATCCTAGCAAGATGCATTGGGAAGCAGTCAAATGGATCCTCAGATATTTGCGAAATACCACAAAAATGGCACTTTGTTTTAGAAGTAGAGGTATGAGACTAGAAGGCTTTGTTGATGCTGACTTAGCTAGAAATGTCGACAACAGAAAGGGTACTACGGGATGTGTTCACTCTTGGAGAAACTGCAGTGAGTTGGGTTTCTCAATTGCAAAAAGTCGTGGCTCTCTTCACTACCGAGGCAAAATACATTGCGGTTACAGAAGCCAACAGGGAGATGATTTGGCTTCAGGGTTTATTGGAAGAATTGGGAAAGAAGCAAGAAAGCAATGTTCTATATTCCGATAGTCAGAGTGCGATCCACTTGACGAAAAATCCATCTTTTTATGCCAGAACAAAGCATATTCAGACCAAATATCATTTTATTCGGTCTTTTCTAGAGGACAAAGCTTTAAAGCTTGAGAAGATTCATGGAAATGAAAACCCTGTGGATATGCTTACGAAGACGGTGACGATTGATAAATTGAAGCTGTGTTCTACTTCAGTTGGCCTGCAAGCTTAGAAAGGTAGAGAAGAGCTATTGCATTGATTTTATGTGAAGATATAACTGAAGTAAGTCTTCAAGTGGGAGATTGTTGGAATGATTTCATGAATCTTGGTGATCCACGTATGAAATTTAAGAAAACCACGTGGTTAATTAGTGAAATAAATCACTATGATATGGTATCAGATTGTGGCATGATTTCATGAATCTTGATGATCCACATATGAAATTCAAGGAAACCATATGGTTAATTGGTAAAATAAAACACTATGATATATGAAAGGATACGGTTGATCCATATATACCATCTTAAGCAATGAGAGAATCAATGTGCAAACATATATATGGTATCATGTATATTTGCAGCGTAATTTATTAGGAAAGCTAATTATACGGTGGATTAATAGGGGAGTGCCTGTGGAGCCTATATAAAGGCCTTTCCTCCTATTATTTTTTTCTTGTTCCAAAGTTTAGAAATTAAAGAGTGGTGTAGCTCTTTGAATATTTTGAGAGATAGTGAGATTCTCTTGAAAGTGTGAGAGAAGAGTAATTCTCTTGGGTATACTTGGGATTAGGGTTGTGAGGTTCTGAATGTTGAGTATTGTAAATACTTGTAGCCATTTTTTTTTCTATATTGAAGATCTGTAGCAGCTCCGTGGATGTAGCCCACATTGGATGAATCATGTAAATTTTATATATTTTTATTTTACCTATTTTTATTTTACATAATTTTATTGCTTCATAAATTTAGTATTATAAAAAAATTTATTTTTTCCTAACAAACTCACAGACGTCCATTCGTGACGACTTATTATTGCCACTCCCAAGACTCGTCGGCGTTAAGGCGAAGCTCTATGGCCCCCTCCCTTGGCACTGATGTAACGAATGAAGCGCCTCAAGTTGCCCGCCTTCCCCTCCCTTGGCACTGATGCTGGAGATTTTATCTTGTCGTATGCTGTGCCTAAAATGATTTAAACAACGCAAATTTACGTGTTAATTTCTATGTAATATATATTTAATAAATAGCGAGTAGCAAGTTTTCAGTTAATAGGTAAAACCATGTGTCGATGCGTGCCTCTTGACGTCTTCCTTAATGCCCATAAGAAGCATGTCATGCATCCATAGATGCCTGCATCTGATTCCATGTATGGCTTACATGTGGAGGGTGCGGAAGAGACGCACCATCAGTGTTTGTATATTTTATGATTTTTGAGTAATTTTATTCCCAAACTTGCCTCCGAGATTGATGATACGCATTTATCGAATGACTAGCGTGTGGTGACAAGATCATTTAAGAGTTTAAAAAAAAGAAAAAGAAAAAATGGTATAAGAAAGAGTTATGATATTATTTTTTTTTGTTAGTATTGGAGAAGATAAATCACACGTCCAACCATCATCTAGGATGCGGTGCAACAGAATCTACAATGCCAGTTTTTATTAATTTTTATAATAACTCATAATGTTTTTTAATTAAAAATAAATAATTTTAATAAAGCCCTAAAATTATCATTTTTGTTTTGTTCAATTGGTGTGTTGTTCCTTGTCACTCAAGTCATAGCCTTATCTTCAATTGATCTAATTATTCTAAAAGAACATAAAATATAGAGTGAGTAGTGTTATAAGAATCTCCAATGTATATACATCCATATAGAATTATCGTAAATATATTTAATATCAAATGCAATTTTATAAAAAATTTATAAATTATAAAAATTATAAAAATAATTTTAAACTAATCAATATTCAAATATCTTTATTGATCATCAGATTAATCTGGCATATCAAAACAATAATAATCAATACGACCATTTGTAAGGTTATACATTATCAAAAGTAATATAGCTATTTCTTTTCAATAATCTTTGTTATTTTTTTAACATCACGTTGGTCTTTGATCATGATTGGATCGTGAGTAGTAATTATCATGATTCATCGCATGATATCATAATTTGATTCGTAACTAGCAATCTAAATAAAATACTACAGTTTGACCCATTGCTAGCGGTCTATAAATAATATTATGAGCAACTTGTGATTGACAATCCAAATATAGCATCACGGTTCATCCATGACCAGTAATCCATAATAATAAGACTAGTCCAATTCTCTTATCCAATTAAATTATACATACAGTTAATTTGAATAATTTAATTGCAACATTCACACGTATCATGCTTAAAATAACAAATGCCATCACAACTCATGCATGATCATGTCCATTCGTTCCATCGTTCACATTTACATGACAAAATTTATCAGAACAATGCAAACAAGCATACGGTAGCGTCATCTAGTTTCTTCTCATCCGGACCACTCACTCGTAATTAGAAAAATTAATTCAAAAAATAAAGCATTAGCGATGCGGGTTGCCCTCTGTAGGAATCTTAACGGCATTTTAAAAGTTAGACAAGAAACTAGGTGGTCCAGACTGCTGTCTACGGGATTCGTTTTCTTTTCCTTATTCTATTTTTCACTCTCGCGATCGATCATATGGAACGAGCCTGTCCCATTTGTTGGAAAAAATGGTTCCCTATATAAGTGCAGATCAATGAAGAGAATAATAAGTAAAATAAGAACATAAAAAGATTTTTACATGGTTCCCTCAATTGAGGTACATCCACAGAATTGATGTCCAATTTCACTAACTTTGTAGGATTACAAAGTATTAATAAGAGACACAAATGTCTCACAAAATAATAAAAAGTTTTTTAGGCAAAATGAAGCTTTTGACAAGTGAGGAAGAATCTACACAAAAGCTCTAAAAACAATAAAAACGGAGTAAAGAGAGTAGTCATCAAACTCTCCAAATCACATAAGGCTTTCACTTCAGTTCAACCCTTTGGAATCTCAAAAAAAATAAGCCAGCTTTCAAAAAAGCACCGATGTAACGCCGCGATGTGTAACGCCGCAATTATCGCGGCGTTACCAAACCGAATCAGAGTCGCAATTATCGCGGCGTTACCAAACCGAATCAGAGAAGATTCGGTTGCATCCTTCGCTTACTATTCACGCGATCCTCGGAAGGGTAAAGAGGATTAAAAACCCTTCCCTCCCCTCATCCCACACCTGATTCATCTCTATTCCTCTCGTCGTCATCTCCTCCTCACAAGCCTGATCCACCCACAGGTAATCTCTCTCCCTTTGCCTTTATTTTATGCTTTGGTCTAATATTTGATCCGAGGGGTGGAGAGATGAGAGCGAGAGGTAGAGAGAGATCTGGGTTGTGCATGAGAGAGGGAGATGGATCTGGGATCTGAAAAAAAAAAGGAAGATGGATCTGAGATCTGAGAACAAAAAAAAAAAAAGAGGAAGATGGATCTGGGATCTGAGAACAAAAAAAAAAGAGGAAGATGGATCTAGGATCTGAGAGAAAACAAAAAAAAAAAGAAAAGGAGGATGGATCTGGGATCTGAGAACAAAAAAAAAGGGAGAAGAAGAAAAAAAAAAAAGAAATAGAGAGCGGAAGGAAAAGAGCCGAACGTCTTTGTTTGAGTTTGGATTTCAGAAAGGAAAAGAGTCGAACATCTCTGTTTGAGTTTGAATTTCAGAAAACAAGAGAAAAAAAAAATAATGGGTTGGCTCTTAGTTATTCATTTGAGCCTTAAGTTCAATCCATTTGAGCCCAGTTGGGTCCAACTTTTGGAACCCAAATTAGTCCTAACCCAACCATTCTAGAATCAGGATTAAATCTGGGATAGCTTTAGTTTATGGAAAAAATTTTGTTACATTGTTTGGATTGATACAAGTTAAAATAATCAAGCCCCAAGTTGGATCCAAAACTAGACTCGGTAGAATGATAGGAATTATGTTGGCATCATGATTTTTAGAAATTAAAAATTCAAATATCATATTATAGGTGTTAGAAGCCTAAACAGTTGATTTGGACTTGTGAATTAGCGATAAAAGGTAAGTAAGCCATTTATCATGAGTAATTTAGTAAATTATTAAATCATGTAATTTTTGAATAAAATGTTTGTATATGTTTAGATATTGCTTTTTATCTGCTATTATCATGCAAATAAATTTTGATGCATTATTTTATTCATTTGAAAGCTTAATAATATTATTTTTAGATTTTAGATAAATTCTGCATAACTCATAAAATAAATAAAAATAGTAAATAAATAAATAATAATAACAATAGTAATAATGATAGTAGTACATGTGATAATAATAAAAATAATAAATTAACATTGCTTATGCAAAATAAATAGTTATGATATATATTCAAATCGTAAATTAGTAAATATATATATATTTGATATTAATATTATTAACATAGCTAATATGATATGAATGTGTGCCTATGCTAAGTTAACCTAAAGAATTTTATGGATAATATTTGAATAAGAAGTGAAAATAAGTTTTGAATAATAAAAAAAAATATGTCACCTACGATCCACTATGATGTGACTTTGTGATATAATTTCTTATACCGGGACCCACCTCTACAGGGATATATGTAGAGGATATACCTTCATCCACAGGGTTAAATGTGGTGTTCTGTTCTGGCCCTCATCCACAGGGATTATATATGGTATTCTGTTTTGGTCCTGTCACAGGGATATATATGGCCATAGTTTGTGACCGTGGCATATTTGTAATAAGATAAAATGTAAATGTTAATGATATTAAATTATGAATGTGATGACTTGAAAACTTAAAACTAAAATTTTGAGACATAATATGCATTGTGATTTCAACATATTTTAAGAATATAAGTAACATCAGATAATAAGGCAACATGAAAGTTCTGACATATGAAAGTAAGTAAATTCTGATATGCAATATTCTTGAAATTATATGATATATTTTATATTAGGCTTACTTATTGAATGTGAACTCATTAAACTCTCGTTGATATGTTTCAGAGCTAAAGAAATGAAAAGGGATATGGGCAGACTGAAGCTGCTATCAGCCTATTTTAGATAGAATCTATGTTTACCAGTTTTGCATGTAGCCCAAACATTTGCTTTATTTGGAATTGTAATAAGAATGTTGTGACTTTTTAATGGCATATTAGTTGATTGACTTTTGATTTGATAATTGCTTCTATTACTGAACGCCTTGTATGCCTAGCATGCGGCGGATTGCCGCCTCCTAGATCCACTCTAGGGTCTGGGGCGTGACAACCGATATTCCACAAGTTTGCCTTGAAACAAGTAGTCAAAGAAACTTTAATTACCCAAGCAAACATTAAATAACCAAGTGCCTTATCAGCAAATTTGAAGACAACACATCTCACAACTTTCAAGCATAATTAAATGCATAAGGAGGGATGCCCAACAATTCTCCCCCTCTCGACTTATGAGGAGAAAACAACCATTCCTGCCAATGCTCTACACTTCTCATGCTTGTCTTTAGACAAGACTTTAGTCATCATGTCTGAACTATTATCATCGGTGTGAATCTTCTCAAGTTGCAATGCCTTTGAATTCAACACATCACGAATCTAATGGTATCTAATATCAATATGCTTTGACCTTGAATGGAAAGTAGCATTCTTGCTCAAATGAATGACACTTTGACTATCACAAAAGAGAACATACTTCTCTTGCTTCAAACCTAATTCTTGTAAGAATTGTTTTAACCAAAGTACCTCCTTGCATGCTTCCATAATGGCAATGAGTTCAGCCTCCGTAGTTGATAAGGCAACACATTTTTGTAATTTAGATTGCCATGAAACAACTCCCACTACAAAAGTCATCAAGTAACCTAAAGTGGACTTCCTAGAATCAATGTCACCTGCCAAGTCGGCATCCGTGAACCCATCAAGTATTCATTTGCCCTTCCCATAGCATAAACATACATTAGAAGTCCCTCTGAGTTATCTTAGAATCTTCTTAACTGTTGCCCAATGTTCCTTCCTGGGGTTAGAAAGAAATTGACTAACAACTCCAATGGCATGTGCTATGTCGGGCCTGGTACAAACTATAATGTACATCAATGAACCAACAGCTGAAGAATAAGGAATTTTCATCATCTCCCTCTCATCTTCTTCATTAGAAGAACATTGCTTTGAGTTAAGCTTGAAGTGTGCAGCAAGTGGACATCCAACGGGCTTTGCACTATCTATGTTGAACCTTTCAAGCACCTTCTTGACATAATTTTCTTGAGATAACCAAATCAGCCCTGTTTGCGATCACGAATGATTTTCATTCCAAGAATTTGTTTTGCAGGTCCCAAATCTTTCATGGCAAAAGACTTACCCAACTCCATCTTTAAATGGTTAATCTTGGAGGAATCTTGGCCCACAATTAACATGTCATCATCATAGAGTAAGAGAACAATGAAGTTCCCATCCAAAAACTTTTTCACAAATACACAATGGTCTGAAGTTGTTCTTGAGTAACCTGCTTCACCATAAAGGAATCAAACTTCTTGTACCATTGCCTTGAAGCTTGTTTCAAACCATACAAGCTTTTCTTCAATTTGCAAACTAAATTTTCCTTACCCTTCACCTTAAAACCCTTCGGTCGCTCCATGTATAATTCTTCTTCCAAATCACCATGAAGAAATGTTGTTTTCATATCAAGTTGCTCAACTTCTAGATTCATACTTGCAGCCATTCCAAGTACAACCCGAATAGATGACATCTTCACAACGGGTGAAAAAATTTCATCAAAATCAATACCTTTTTTCTGTCCAAAACCTTTAACAACTAGCTGTGCCTTGTACCTTGGGACTTTGTCACCATTTTTCAGTCGAAGGACCCATTTATTCTTCAATATTTTCTTTCCATTTGGTGGTTTCACCAACTCATAGGTTTTGTTCTCAAGCAAAGATATCATTTCTTCTTGCATTGCCTTTAGCCAAGCATCCTTGTTTGCATCCTCAATGGCTTCTTGGTAGTTTTCGGGCTCACCTTGATCACTAACGATGACATATTCATTAGTGGAATACTTCTTGGAAAGTTTTCACTCTCTAGTTGACCTTCTCAAAGTGGGTAGCGTTGGAGTTTCTTGACTTGACGGTTCCCCCACATTAATATCATTTGTATCCTCATTACCAACCTCATTGTCATGGACTTCCTCATAAGGTTGCTACAAGTCTTCCACATTTTCACCATGCACCGGAGATGAAGGAATAGGTTCCAAGTCAATAAGATCATTGGTACTTGACTTGTGTTGCACATCTTTGTCAAAATCTTCCATGGTTTGATCTTTAAGGAAGACAACATCAGGACTTCTAACAATTTTCTTGTCCATAGGATACCACAATCTATAGCCAAAATCATCATGCCCGTAGCTAAGAAAAATGCATTGCTTAGACTTGTTGTCAAGCTTGGATCTTTCATCTTTGGGGATGTGCGCAAAAGCCCTACAACCAAAAACTTTCAAGTGAGCATAAGAAACATCTTTACCACTCCAAATTCTTTCAGGGACATCACCAAGCAAAGGATACAAAGGGGACATATTGATCAAGTCTACCGCTGTTCACAAAGCTTCTCCCTAAAATAGTTGAGGTAGCTTTGCATGCGAAAGCATACACCTAATCCGTTCAACAATGGGGCGGTTCATCCTCTTGATGATGCCATTTTGTTGAGGGGTCTTCTTTACTGTCTTTTGATGTTTGATGCCTTGAGCACTACAATAAGCATCAAATGGCCCAAGATATTCACCTCCATTGTTCGTCCGAATGCACTTTAATTTTTTTCCCATCTCTCTTTCAACCCTGGCCTGAAAATGCTTAAACACATCTAGAACTTGATCTTTAGTTTTAAGTGTATAAGCCCAAACTTTTCTTGAATAATTATCAATAAAAGTAACAAAGTAAAGTGCACCACCATGTGATTTAGTTTTCAAAGGGCCACAAACATCCGAATGCACCAAATCCAACACATGTTCTTTTCTAGAACCCAAGTTTCTTTGAAATGAAACTCTATGTTGCTTACCATTTAAGCAATGAACACAAGTCTTTAGAGACACACCTTTCAAGCTGGGTAGGAGCTCTTTCTTGGCCAGAACTTGCAGTCCCCTTTCACTCATGTGGCCAAGTCTTTTATGCCATAATTCAATGGAAGAATCATTTTCAAGAGTGCTGACAACACCCGAACAGATTTTGCCTTGCATCCAATAAAGAGTTGAAATCTTTTTTCCTCTAGCCACCACTAGAGAACTCTTGGACAACTTCTATTTACCATCACCAAATTGATTGTTGTTGCCTTCATCATCTAATTTTTCGGTAGAAATTAGATTAAGATGAATCTCTGGTACATGTCTCACATCTTTGAGCAATAATTTGTAACCAACATCTATTTTCAAGCAAATATTATCCATTCCAACAATTTGAGAAACACCTTCATTCCCCATCCGAACATGCCCAAAGTCACCTTTGGTGTAGAAATTGAAGAAATCAGCACGTGAGGTAACATAGAATGAGGCACCAGAGTCAACCACCCAATTAGAGTCTTGACAAGTAAAATTAACACAATTGTCATCACATACAACCAGCATCTCATCGCCGGAAGTCACCACCGTGATGTCTTCTTTCTTTTTTTCTTCACCTTTCTTGCTATTTTTAGCTTTAAGCTTCCAGCATTCTTTCTTCATATGCCCTTTCTTGTGTTAATAGTGGCACTCAATATCTTTCTTTGATTTTGAATCTCCTTTGGAGCTATCATGACTTTGATCTCGAATGTGAGGCATTCTACTTCTATCTCTCCCATGCCTATTAATAACAAGTGCCTCTGAGTTAGAAGAATTGGATGATTTTCTTCTAACCTCTTCATTAAGCAAACTACTAGTCACTTGGCTCATAGTGACTTTGTCATTGGGCGTTGAGTTACTAATTGTCACAACCAAGGTCTCTCAACTTTCGGGCAATGAACTAAGGAGCAACAAAGCTTGAAGCTCATCATCAAATGAGATACCCATGGTGGCAAGTTGATTCACAATGTCATTCATCTGATTCAAGTGCTCTGAAATAGATCCACCTTCCCTATACTTCAAGTTCACCAATTTTCGAAACAAGAAAGCTTTGTTAGTTGCTGTTTTTCTTTCATATAAGCGTTGAAGCTTCGTCCAAAGACCATAAGCCGAAGTCTCGGTAGAGACATGGTGGAAGACACTGTCATCAATCCATTGGCGAATGACACCAACAGCTTTTCGGTTAAGCTTGGCCTACTCCTCATCTTTCATCTCTTTGGGCTTCTTCTCATCACCTTCAACGGGTCCATACAAGTCTTTGCAAAAGAGAAGATCCTCCATCTTGATTTTTCAAGTTGATCAATTGCTTCCATTGAAGCTAGCCATGCGACCCACGTTGCTCTCCATGATTTACACAATCTCTACAAATCTGGCTCTGATACCAGTTGTTGGAAAAAATGGTTCCCCACAAGTGCAGATCAATGAAGAGAATAATAAGTAAAATATGAACACAAAAAGATTTTTACGTGGTTCCCTCAATTGAGGTACGTCCACGGAATTGATGTCCAATTTCACTAACTTTATAGGATTACAAAGTATTAACAAGAGACACAAATATCTCACAAAATAATAAGGGAATTTTTAGGCAAAATAAAGCTTTTGACAAGTGAGGAAGAAGTTACACAAAAGCTGCAAAAACAACAAAAACGGAGTGAAAAGTTGTTAGAACTAAAGAGAATAATCATCAAACTCTCCAAGTCACAGAAAGCTTTTACTTCAGTTCAGCCCTTTGAAATCCCAAAAAAAATAAGCCAGCTTCCAAAGAAGCACCGATGTTCCACAAGTTTGCCTTGAAACAAGTAGTCAAAGAAACTTTAATTACCCAAGCAAACATTAAATAACCAAGTATCTTTCTAGCAAATTTGAAGACAATATATCTCACAACTTTCAAGCATAATTAAATGCATAAGGAGGGATGCCCAACACCATTTGGGCCGGCCCTCACATAAACAACGTCCCTAAACCCTCGGTTGATTATAGCCAACCTCTACCAATTTTATTAATACTTCCACTTTAACAAAAATTTTCTACACCCCCTATCCATATAAACATATACTGAAGTTGGGAGGCAAGTCTCACTGTCTTAATTTTTAAAATTATTTTTTTTAAAGAAAAGAGTTAACAAAAAAAAATTAAAGAGAGGAGGTGAGCTCCTACAGGATGAAGAGATAAAAACTACTACGTCATTAAGGACTCAACAGCATTTAAGAAGAAATCACATCAATTATTTGAGTTTGCATTCTGACATAGGAAACAGAGATATATTCAGAGCAACAGTTTTTCAGGACAGAACACAGAGGTTGTTGTTTTGAGAGCTTCGTTCCAGAGCCCAGGCAATGCATAAGACCGAAGAATCCCAGGAGCACCAACAATGACTCATCCAAATGCTTTTAAGCTTTGATTTGTTCGAAGCTTGCATAACTGAGATCTTGCATTTAAAGCCTTGCAAACTGCGAAGCGTTTGTGAGATATCAAACCTCTGTTCCTCCATGCTTTAATTATTCCTCTACATTTGGCTAGCAATCTTGAGCTGGCGTGAAGCCAACATTCGCCTCGCTCTTCCAGCAAGAGACTTTTCAAAGCGGGAAACATGCCTTTCTTCATAGAATGCAATAGTATATGATCCAGCCATTAAATCAAACTATTAAAGTATATCTAGCATCTTGGGGCATGAAATTTATTCAGAAATAAAATTTATTTATGAAATAGCTCACTGTACCTTCTACTTTGTTGCTATCCGACCTTGAGTGCGGCCCTGCGACATTGCTCCCCAACCACCAGAGACCTCACCCATTGTAACCCAATTGACTAGAGCCTTCAACTTTGGACTTGCAACTTAGACCCAGGAATGTAGATCTGAAACATTCGCTTTGGATCTGAACTATAAATTAATATAATTTATTATACTAATTCAAAATTAATATTCTCATTGTACATAGATAGCAATCAAAATTCTAAGGAAGTATGTCTTGGATCACTGTAAAAATGTGTAAGGATTTCTTCCCATGGTCTTGTATAATTTTTGACATTTTTATTTATTATCTGCTTGGTAATGGGTTTGATTAATGTATATGTTTTATGCTAATAATGTGTGAGAAATTGTATAATATGGAATAGATTTTGGTTGGTGTACGTACTTCATGTATGCATGTGTTATATTATTCATGATAATATGATGTTGGTATATGATATTGATGTGCAAATATATTGTAATGTTGTAAAATTCTTGAGCCCATCTAGTTTGGCTCAACCCATTTCTAAACCTTAGCTCACTTCTAACGTAACTCATTTGTCACTATTCATCTTTTTTCTCTGAACCTCTCGTACCGCTTGCCACCACCCATCGATATCTTGCTACCACGTGGCCGACCAGCAGCAGGGATGGCAAAGAAGCAGGGATAGGTCAAATTGGGGTTAGGGCATAAGACCTCAAATCCTCCTCTTTCCCCTTTCCGCTCCCTCTCTCCTTCTCTTTTCTTCCTTCTCCCTCTCTTTTCCCTGGATGGAGCTTACTGGAGGTGGTGGTCAAGTGGCGTCTTGCAAGAGCTTCGACAGGTCGCAGTGAAGAAGCCAAGCTAGGAAAGACCCTTGATAATTTCCTCTATTCTATCTATTTTTACCCTGTTTTGATCTTGTTTCTCTAATTAGTGGTTGAAGGATCTCTAATCATTCTAATGTGAGTTGGAGGAGGTGTTGCCGAGAGTCCTTGCACCTATCGCCACCATCAATTGCTGATACCGATCATCAGTAAGCCTAAAACCCCTTCTCTATTTTATTATGGGTTAGCTATTGGTTTATAGGGGGATTTCATCGGCTCTTAGGACTAGCCGTCGACAACCGAGGGCGCCAAACCCCTTTGGTGTCGGCTTGGTATAGCATTGGAGCCATCGCTGCCCCTGCCATGTGGCAGTGAGAGGCGATTGGAGGTGTGACCTCTTGATCATTTTTTGTAAAATTGTGAGGTACTGATTGATAAATTAACCTCTGAACCAGTGCTTCTCCCTAGTTGGGGGTGCTGTTGGCCCATGCCATTACCGTGGCCATTAGTGAGGAGGCCGTTGGTCTAGCGGTGGTAAGGTATCTGCTGGCTATGGGGCCCATCCATGGCGCCTTCGTTCTAAGAGGAAGGTAGGATGGCTTTCTCTTCGATGGAAACCCAACTAGTCGGATTCAAGTGGGTCGATTTGAGTTAAGCTAGAAGATTTGGGCAGGATCAGGCTGGTGGGTTAGTGAAAGGCTAACTCAATTTTAGGCTGATCCAACGTAGAGTTACTTGTTGTGGGCTCTATGTTGGTCTTATGGCCGAACTAGCTTTAGAGGTGCTATGATTGTTGTGGGCTAGTGAGGCCCAAACTGGTAAAGCAAGCCGAAGCCCAAACTAGTGATTCTTTGGGATAAATCCTTTTAGGCTAGAATGTTCTAAGCCCAAAGTAACCAACCGGTGAGCACTAAGTTATGGACTAGTTGTTGTGGGTCCGATTTATGTTGGGTTGAAGCTAGTTGATCTTTAATTGGTTAATTAAACACTAGTTAAGCAACTTTATGTCTTGATTGAGCTCTAATTAATCCAGTTAAATCAGTGCAGGGCTAGCTAAAAACCAAATAGGTAGATTAGATGAATGGGTCCAGAGATATATTATTTAAATTAACTTCATTGATTTGGGTCTATTAGGACCCTATTTGCATCAGGTTAAGTTCTAAATAGTTTTTACAATTATATTTGGAAATTATGCCGCAGGTTGTTTCTTGACAGGATGTTTCGACGTGGGTTGGGGGACGGTACGAGTTTTCCACATGCATCTAGATGTTGATTATTTAGCTTGCTTTAACACCTAGAATTTCCAACATGTACCTGTTCTTCTATTGTTTGTCAGAAGGTGGGTTGACTTGAGGAGGCGGTGCAAGTTCAAGCCTTCCACATGCATCTGGATGTTGATAGTTTAATTTGCTTGGCAGCTTCACGCCAAGAATTTCCAACATGTACCTGTGCTTCTTTTGCCCGTCAAAGGTGCGCTGACTTGACCTCAGTCCTGTCTGAATCAAATGGAGAATGCATTCCTAACCGTCCACCCCAACAATTTAAGTGACTAAAATGCTCTCATGACCAGATCATTTATCACCAGAGAGAAGAGTCTGATTGGGGGACAAAATTGTCATTGTGCAAACTGATTCTCCAACCAAAGTGCAATAGTATGTCCGGTAAACATTGAAAATAGAGGGAGGGAGGGAAAAAGAAGAAAAGGGGGAAAAAAAAGACTTGCAGCAAATGGTATCTCGTCAATACATGTGTAAGAAATTTCATAGCAGACCAGGAGAAGTTGAAAGAAAATTAACATATTCCTTTTAACAAATTCAAAATTGAATACCTTTTCAAATGTCCTATAAACAAAGTTGCAGCCTCTTTCTCTTTTACACATGTAAGGGTAATGATCGCTGGATTTCCTTATACTTGAGATAAAATCAATTAAGTTTAAATTTAAATAATGAAAGTTCTATATCTAAAGTTTGAATCATTTATTGTGTGATTTACTTTCTTTATACATTAAAATTTGATTTGAAAACTCTTAAATCATGCATCAAGTGATGCAAAATTGAATAAGTTCATCATTTGTAAACCCCTAACCTATAAGCCAAGAGATCTATTGTATTATATGACATTGATTGTTTAATATTTTGATTACTTAATGAATGCGCTATAAGTTTCTAAATTACATGATTTTTTATGTATATAAATTTTAAAGATAATAAATTATGTTCAATGATTCGAGTTATTAGTTGTAAAATTATATCATTTATATCTAAATTTGATGGTATTTAAGAGTTGTTCAGCTATAGTGTAGCCAAGTATAGAATCCAGTCACCTTTTATATCCTTAGATCCATATGAATCTTAGAACTACCCCATCTTTTTCATTTTTTTTATCTTTGGAATTCGCAAACCATGTGAATCAATGATGGAGAGGTGATTGGATATAGTTTTGACTATATTTGAATGTAAGAAAGTCTAGCATCCGATCATCTTTTCTATCCTTTTATCCACATGAATCCTAGAGTTACCCCATCTTTATTTATTTTTTCCATCTTTGTGATCCGTAAATTGTGTTGATCCAAGGGTGGGAGAGATACCGGATTTAGGCTTGGCTACAATTGAATGTAGTCAAGTTCGGGATATGTTTACCTCCCTCACTCTTGAATTTACATGGAATCTAAAGCCATTCTATCTTTTTAATCTTTGGGATTTATAAGCTGTGTGAATTTAAGGGTGGAGGAGATGATCGAATTTAGACTTGGTTATATTTGAATGTAGCCACATCTACTCCTCTCCTCTATATATATAACGGATAACTGTGATAGAATTATTACCATATATCGTATTTTTTGGCCCCTATCTATGGTTTCTCATGTGACAGAATTAAATAAGTTTTATGTAGTCTTATTAGCATGTTTCAGGAAGATTCATGAGTTCATTTCTTTTCATGCTAATGACTTAGTAGTGAAAAACTTTCTTACAAGCTTGTCCCTTCATCTTTTATATAGTTACTAAGTTGGTATTTGAGTTGTTTGTTGAAAAAGATTTAGAATAGAGAATAAAAGTAATTCGCCAAGGTTATATCACCCGTGTGTATGTAAAAGCTTATACTTACAAATGTTTAGCATCGAATCAACTATATCGATTATATACTCTCAAGATTTTAATTATTTATATAAATAATAACTTCTTCAGTAATATTTTTGGAAAATGATTTTAGTTTGCCACAAGTGTGATACCATTAGCGTAGCTTGGTCCACATTTGACCGTTAGCGTAGCTTGGTCCACATTTGACCGGCTTTGACAACTCAAGTCCACGCAGGACGCGTCGAAGGGGACCAGAGCCGCTCTGTCAGCCTCTCCTTCCCGGACTCAGCGAAGGCATGGAAGAGGCTTAATCAAAGCCTTCTTCTTCCTCTATTTAACCGACCCTAGGCCCCTCTTCCGAACCAAGAACCAGCAGCGGCCGGGCGTTGGAAGTGCCGGAGAAACGCTGTAGGGGTAGTCGTCTTCTCCCTCCGTCCGGCAAACAAATCACGCCGGTGAGATCTCTTCTCTTTCTTCTCTTGTTTCTCTTCCTCTCCATTCATCTTTGATGTCGCCGGTGAGCCGCCAATGGCCGCCGGAGTTTAATATCCATTCAGCCCGTGTTTTACTCTGTTTCAGGGAAGATGACGGCCGGATATAAGGCTGATTGAGTCGTAATCCCCGACCCCTCACCAAAAATAAGTGCCGGCAATAGCCGACGGTTGGACGAATTGCCAGCCGACGAAACCTCCTTTCATATATCTAGGTAGCAGGCTGGTTTCCGTTGCTTCTTCCCTCATGGATACCAGGATGACGCCATGTTCCTCTCTTTCTACGTTTCTTCTATTATTCTTTTCTCTTCACATCCAACTCTGCTTAGCCACTGATAACATCTCTTGGGGCCAATCCCTCTCCGGAAACCAGACCATAGTGTCCGACGATGCCAACTTTGAGCTGGGGTTCTTCGCACCAGGTAACACTAGTAGCTACTACGTGGGTATCTGGTACAAAAAAGTTGCTGTTCGAACCGTCATCTGCGTGGCAAACAGAGCAACACCCATCTCCAACACCTCCTCTGCCGAGTTTAAAATCTCAGAAGATGGCAAACTGGTCCTTCTCAATAGTTCAAAAATCCCAGTATGGTCTTCAAATTCCACTCCATCAACCCCAGATTCCACGGTTGCAGTGCTTGTCGACACCGGAAATCTTGTTCTAAGAAATGGTTCGAACAGTACGATTTGGCAGAGCTTTGATCACCCAACGGACACATTCATGCCGGGAGGATGGCTTGGAGTCAACAAGATCACAGGGGAGTATCAGAGCATGACTTCATGGAAGAATCCTGAGAACCCTGCCCCCGGGCCTTTCACTCTAAGCATGGACCCTGATGGATCCAATCAATTTGTATTGATGTGGAATGGTTCTGAAATTTATTGGAGTACTGGACTATGGAATGGCCAGTACTTCCCTGGGACCCCTGGTACCGTCGACACTACTTTCATCAACTTCACCTTCATCGACAACAGGCAACGGAAGAAGGCCGCGTATAACATCGTCAGCAGTTCTACCATCACCCGGTGTGTAATTGATTCATCTGGGCTAGTAAAGCAAATGTTTTGGCTGAATCGATCCCAACAGTGGCAGGAACTCTATATGGCACCTTTGGATCAATGTGGCGTCTACTCTTTATGTGGAGCTTTTGGTATTTGCGACCATCAGGAAAACTCAAGCATTTGCAGGTGCTCCGATGGTTTCAAACCAGCTTCAGTCAAAGAATGGGAATTGAAGTATTGGAATTCAGGATGCGTGAGGAAAACCAATTTGCAATGCAGTAACAAAAGCTTGGCTGGAGGAGAGGAAGATGGATTCTTTAAGATGACCAATATGAAGTTGCCCGCCAATCCACATAATTTGACAGTTGGAAGTTCTAAAGACTGTAAACTGGCTTGCTTGAACAACTGCTCTTGTAGTGCGTATGCTTATGAGAGTGGATGCTCGATTTGGAATGGAGACCTTTGGAACCTTCAACAACTCCACAATGGTGATATTGGAACTGCTACACTTTATCTCCGGCTTGCTGCTTCTGATCTCCAAAGTTCAAGTGGTTCACATAAGTTGGCGATTTATATCACTGTTAGTGTCATCGCTGGAATTTTTGTTATCTCATGTGTCCTCTTCGGGCTAATTTGGGCAATTCGAAGGAGGAAACAAGCTCAGATCGCAAAACAAGTTGAGGGTTCTCTGATGCAATTTACTTATGGCGATTTGCAGCGTGCGACCAAGAACTTCTCTTTGAAGTTGGGGAGTGGAGGCTTTGGGTCTGTTTTCAAAGGAACTTTAACCGATGCAATTGAAGTAGCTGTGAAGAAGCTCGAAGGCCTCAGACAAGGAGAGAAACAATTCCGAGCCGAAGTCAGCACATTGGGTACCATTCAGCATGTCAATTTGGTTCGCCTCCACGGGTTCTGCTTAGAGGGCAATAAAAGGCTTTTAGTCTATGAGTATATGTCTGGAGGGTCCCTGGATTCTCATCTCTTTCAGAATGATTCCTCAGTTCTAGACTGGAATGCGAGGTATCGAATTATTCTTGGGATCGCAAGAGGATTAGCCTATCTGCATGAGAAGTGCAGGGAGTGCATCATACACTGTGACATAAAGCCAGACAACATACTTCTAGACAAGGACTTATGCGCCAAAATTGCAGACTTCGGCATGGCCAAGCTCATAGGTCGTGACTTCAGCAGGGTACTGACAACGATGAGGGGAACTATTGGCTATCTCGCACCCGAGTGGATTTCAGGCCTACCAATCACATCCAAGGTTGATGTCTACAGTTTTGGGATGATGCTCTTTGAGCTGATGACAGGCCAGCGAAACATTATGCACTCTGGGGATGGATGCATTAGCTTTAATCCTTCCTGGGCTGCAACAAAGGTCATTGAAGGCGATATACTTAGCTTATTAGACCATAGATTGAATGGTGTTGCTGACATTGAAGAGCTAACCAGAGTCTGTAGAGTTGCTTGCTGGTGCATTCAAGACTCCGAGGCTCACAGGCCTACAATGGGACAGGTGGTACTAATCCTAGAGGGAGTTTTGGAGGTGAACGTGCCACCGTTCCCAAAGGCTCTTCAGCAACTCATGGGAGATCAAAGCCAAATTCTTTATTATTTGTCATCCACTGAATGCAAAGATCCACCTGATCAATCTAAGGATTCCTGCCAATAAGCGTCAAGCTACAACGGGCGCTTGAATTTCTTTGCGGAGCATGTCAATAATGGGAACAATATATATGGGTAAAGTATAGCATATAGCTGTTATGATCCTTAAGAATGACCTCAATGTTCTATGGGGGATGTAGTATCTATTTAGTGACATAAATTAGTTTCCAACCTATCCCTTTTCAAGAAATGGTTTATGCTTGTATTCTTTCTTTAGAGGTGTAATGTTCTATAAAGGTGTAATGAAATAATACAAATGTGTAATGTTATATAGAGATGCATACTAGTTGCAGTTTATGCCAGTATAAATGGTATTGTTAGGCGAAAGCTTTGAGTTGAAATTCAAAATATTGTGGATCTTGATTATTCATTATTGGTAATAGAAGGTTTTAATTGCATTCTTTCAAAGAAGAAGAAACATGATTATTAGCTTTTTGTTGACAACTAGGAAGGCTCTAACTTTAGACAATTCTTGTAGTCTTCCTCCTTAATAGATCTAGAATGTAGGCTTTAATTTCATCTGATATAATAATAGGGAGGGTCTTGCAAGGATATGAAAAAGGTTGAATAAGGGTATAGCTAATGAAAAGGGGATTAATTTATCTTCTGAAGCTGACGTCAAATATTTAACATGTATTGGGTTAAATTGCCATCCTCTTTTGATAAGTTAGAACCAATTTATGGGGGGTTGAGACCTTTTTGTCTTGTGAATTTTTTGGTGTGAATAGATGTGGCTTTGCTTTTTTTTTTTCCTCAATTTTAAAATTTCTAGTTTTCAGTGTATAGAAATTAATGGCGGCCAACTTAGCAATCTGCATTTATTAAGATCGTTCTGGTTGCCCAAGTTGCTTGTAAGATACTATAAGTTTATATCATTTGCAAATCTTAACTAGATTCAGTGTATATCTTGGGTACAAGGTGGCAGTCAGTCGGCTTAGTTTTATGACTAGATGTGCTTAGGAACTGGTAGACTTAATGCTAGAATATGAGTACATATGTAAACATAGATTATGCCATAAGAAAAGGGCCATAACTAGTAGAGTTGTCTAATAAATGAGAATAGAATTAATAAAGATTCATTTATATCCCCTGAATATAGTCAGTAAGTTGATAAACTTAATTTACCGTCTATAGGACAGTCATATTTATCTTCTCTACTATATATGATATAAGTTTTAATTTACCATTTTTACTAAGAGTTTTCGGTTATCATGACAAGGGAGGTTGGTGTCACTACAAGAATTTAGATTTTTAAAGACCAAAATTTAGTTATGAAATTTATGCGAAGCTTTCGAATTAATCTGTGATGCTTTTGGTTCACTAGAATAATCATGTGGTGTCTAAAGTAAATGTTTTGCATAAATATGCTGTAAAATTTTAATATTTGATGTAATCTTTAAGGATTCCTAAACAATTGGTGCATTTGATCAAAACACAAGCATGTACACCATTTGGCTACCATTCCCATAATGTTGTTCTTTTGTTCAGCTGCCTTAAGTCGGGGGTAAAAATCAGAACATTTTCATGATGGCATTCCTCTTGCGTTTGTAATGAGCTAGGTTCCTTCCACCTATTTCTTTTTCACGTTAAAAAAAAATAAGGCATGATCTTCATTTATATGTAAAGAGGGCATGTTAGTAGGAAACTAGTATTCTACTGTGTATAATGTTACATATCATATAAATATTGAAATAATTAAGTAAATAATTATTCTTTTATGAATAATTAATGTGATACAATTTTTATGTCATCAATATTTAACAATGTTCAAGTAATCACTTAATTAATTCTCTACGATCACGGGCTACAGTCACATATATTCCTGTGACCAGGCCAGTACACCACAGTTTAGCCATATGGATAGGGTTGGATCTTCACATATATTTCCTACGAAGGTGGGTCCCAATATCTGTCATCTATTATTACATAGCAAATCGAGAGTTTCATATCTTAGTTAAGTCTTTAATTAATAATTTATTATTCATAAGTAATTGCTTATTCATGTTATCATGTAATTCTATTATTTTTTCTTTTATTATAACGTGGTATTAAGGTCTAAAAATAGCAAAGTTTTCATAATAAAAAATATAATAAGATTATATAATGGATCCAGTGATTTAATATTTAGAGTAGGCAAAATCATACCTATTAGATAAGGCATTAACCAAGTCTATTCCTATTTTGCTTAATAAAACAATAACAATAATAATAATTTGAGTAGTAAACATTATCATTTATATATATATATAAATAAATATTTTAATTATGTAAATTATTGATTAATAGATAGTGACAATATTCAAAGCTATTTCAATCATCTTTTTATAATTGATCAGTAGTAAATAACTAGAATTATAAATTAATCTTTTTATTAAAAAGGTTAATATACAATTGGTCTACTTATCTTGATTCGCTGATTAACAAGGTTAGGTCAGATCAAATCGAGCTGGTGCTCACTTGCATAATAAATTTTTTAAATCAATTCTATAATCATAATGGCTCACAACTCAACCTAAACTCTAGACCTAAATCTACCATGGCTTACTTAGGTTGAAGTCCTTTGGGTCATCTATGTTAACCCAAAATCAAATCTGCTCCTAATTTAAACAACCCCATCAATTAGATCCCAATCCATCCTAAATTCAACTAGACTAAACATATTTGAACCCAAACTCCCATGAGTTGAATCGATTCCAATTAGATTAAACCAATTTCATTAAAATTTAGCTAGTTCAAGGATCGATTCCATGAGCATTGGGTTGGCTGGCTAAAGGCTAAAACCATTGTCTTCCTTCTAAGATTCCAACCAGTCGAAGCTTGGGTTGAAGACAGCCGAAGCTTTGGACCATGGTCGGACCTTGCTCTGGCACGATGTGGACCTTTGGTCGATGATCAACACATTCGATAATGATGTTGTGAAGACTCACTCCCAGGGGCCTTCAAGCTAGGATTATGAACCAACCTATGGCCATCATTGGATCTTAGCCTTAGCAAGAGTTCGATCAATTCTTGCTTGGGTTTAGACACCAAAAGAGATCATGAGCACTACCCAAGAACAGAGCACGACCAAACCTAAGCTTAAACTCCTTTCTTCATCAATCAGTGGTGACCCTTGCTAGTGCTAGATTGAAGAGTATGAATGGAGTCAAGACTTTTACCTACAACTTCGTCACCGAAGACGAACAAAACACTGGTGAAGAAAGATCACAGTACTCTGCTTCTTTTCCTGAAATAGAGCCATAAAAACCTAGTAAGGAATCTAATAATCCCACTAAAATTTCATCAAAAATCATATGCTAATAAATTGTAGATCAAAGGGGAGGCAAATGGATCAAAGGTTTTGAGTTTTATCTGGAAAGACTTGGATTAAATCCAAGGAAGAAGGTTAATTTTCCTCACGGTTTCACTTCCCTCTTAACTATGCCCTTAACCTACACTTTCTCCGAGCTCAGACTTTCTCTAGCTACCGATCAAAATTTCTAATGATGGCCATGGAGAAAGCACAAGTCTAGATAAAGGGATAGGGCTTAGAGATAAGCCCTATCTCTTCAATCAATCTGGGAGAAAAACATGTTCATTTTTCCTCCTAGATTATGACTTATCTTTCTTTCATTTTTTTTTTTTTTTGATTTGGCTTGACCTGACTTGAATCGATCAAATGGACCAAGTCCAGTTCGGGTCAGGCCTCACAATTTTAATTCTTAAATCTCAATCCTAGGTCATGATCTTGAGGTGTTGGATACCCACTTTAATTTTTTAAAATGAGTTTGAGCTCATTGAGTTAGATGGTAATTCCAAATGTGTGAAGTGATTTAGAATTATTATTACATAGAATCATCAAAATGCAATTAAAAGTGGCAATCCCATCACCTTTATTTGGATCACCGACATGAATGGATCATCTTAGACCAAACATCTTCGAAGAGTTTATAAGAAACCAAATCATTCTTGCCTGCAAGTTTCAATTATTCTTGTGATATATGTTTTCCTTGATAGAATACACTAAAAATGTTTTTTTTTTTAAAAAAAAGTTCATGATGTCTCATTTAAAAGACTATAGATTTGAAGTGGTAATTAACTATTTCAAAATAAGGATTAATTCTCAAGAATAGGGATTGGGTGCAATGTCATCAATGACTTGTATCTTAACAAAAAAGATGGAAATCTCTATTGGATTCATTTCAATGATGCTAAACTTGAGATTTTATTATTGGAAGAAGAGTATTGGCTTGCAAATATAATAAAGATAGGACTGAGATGTGCTAATAAATCTTTATATATTAGAATAATAAATAAAATAAATTAGTACAATTAGGCGAATGGACTAATTTGGCTCCTGCTTCTGCTTACAAAGACTTGAGGAGAGAGAAAATGAAGGAGATAAAAAAGGTCAAGATGATCTAACTTATTGAGGCTACTCCTGAAATAATTTATGATTACTCCTATGGTACATAGATTTAGTAATAACTCTTGATTCGATTGGAAGTTGGGATCCTATTTGTCTTTACATCTATAACTTGGGAAATGATAACAGTAGGTGCCAAACAAATGAGCAACTTTCACTAATCAATTGAAACTCTCAGTAACTTTTTTTTAAATTAATAATTATTGTGAACTTTCTCTAATTTTAAAAATTATCAAAGATTACCGAACAATCTCTCTTCTATAAATAAATTATTATAATTTTAGAGCAACTTTGATCTTTATCGGATCCAGTTGGCTGAAGCTTAAAGCCATGGACCGAAAATTACAGTTCGAACTTAACGAAAAGCTGACTGTTAGCGTTCGACCGATGAGGGCGTCGCAAAGATACTGTTGATATTGTTCAGCTGGGACCACTACAGATGTGATATATTTTATCACGATGATCGCAATCGAGGAACCTTATTGACACGGGAAGGCCAAAGGATAAAAAAAAAAAGCGACAAATTTATCACTGACGGTCCCGACATCATGACTTTTTTTAATGCAAAGATGATAAATATTTTTTTAAGAACTGACAGACATCTATTCGTGACGAAGTTCTATCATTGCCACTCCCATGATTCGTCGGCGTTAAGACGAAGTTCTGCGGCCCCTCTATCTGTTCACGACTCGTTGCATTCGAAAAACATGTGGTAGGTCCCCATCATCGAATGAAGTGTCCCAAGTTGCCCGCCTTCCCCTTCCTTAGCGCTGATGCAGGAGATTTTATCTTCTCGTATGCTGTGCCTAAAATGATTTAAACAATGCAAATTTTTGTGTTAATTTTTATGCAATATATATTTAATAAACAACGAGTAGCAATTTTTCAGTTAATAAGTAAAACCATGTGTCGACGCGTGCCTTTCGACGTCTTCCTTAATGCCCATAAGAAGCATGTCATGTATCTATAGATGCATGCTTCTGATTCCATGCATGGCTTACATGTGAAGGTGCGGAAGAGAAACTCGATTAGTGTTGTATATTTTATAATTTTTGAGTAATTTTATTTCCAAACTTGCGTCCGAAATTGATGATATACATTTTTATCGAATGACTAGCGTGCGGTGACATGATCATTTAAGGGATTTTTTGAAAAAAATAAAAAAATGGTGTAAGAAAGAATTATGATTATCTTTTTAGTATTTGAGAAGATAAATGACACGTCCACCGATCATCCAGGATGCGGTGCAATAGAATATACAATGCCGGTTTTTATTAATTTTTATAATAATTCATAATTTTAATTAAAATATAAATAATTTCAATAAAGTCGTCCAATTATCATTTTTTTTTGTTCAATTGTTGTGATTGTTCTTTTTCACTCAAGTCATAGCCTTATCTCACTATTAAGGATCAATTAGTATGATTAATCTAATTATTCTTAAAAAATATAAAATATAGGGTGAACTTAACAGTTTTATAAAAAATCCCAACATATATATCCATGCAAAATGATCATAAATATGCTTAATACCAAATGTAATTATATAAAAAAATTATAAATTATAAAAATTATGAGTTATAATTTTTAACTAATCAATATTCAAACATCTTTATCAATATGAATTATAATTTTTAACTAATTCGATGTTTCAAAACAAATAATCAATATGATCATTTTAGTAAGCAATAGTGTAAAGTTATACATTATCAAAAGCAATATAGCCATTTTTGTTCAATAATTTATGTTATCTTTTCAATATCGCACTAGTCTTAATCATGATCTAATCATAAATAATAAGTGTCATGATTTATCTCATGATCTATGACTAGCAATCTAAATATAATATCTTTGATCTATAGCTAGCAGTCAATAAATAATATCATAAGCATTTGGTAATTGACAATTCAAATATAGCATCACAATTCAGCCCATGATTAGTAATCCATAATAATAAAACTAACCTAATTTTCTTATCCAATTAAATAATTTAATTGCAGTATTAATACATATCATACTCAAAATATTATATTTAAAATATCAAATGCCACCGCAACTCATGGCTGACCCAATGGAGAGTTACTTGTTGTCTGTGGGCTCTATATCAGTCCCATGGTTGAACTAGTGTTAGAGCTGCTAAGATTGTTTTGGGCTGGTGAGGCCCAAACTGGTTAAGCAAGCCCAAGCCATTTTTCTTTTTGGTGATTCTTCCAGGTAAATCCTTTTAGGCCAGAATGTTCGAAGCCCAAAGTAACCAACCAGTGAGCACAAAGTTATGGACTAATTGTTGCGTGTCCGAGTCTATTTATGTTGGGTTGACGCTAGTTGAGCTTTAATTGGTCTAATCAAACACTAGTTAAGCAACTTAATGTCTTGATTGAGCTCTAATTAATCCAGTTAAATCAGTGTAGGGCTAGCTAAAAACCAAATAGGTGGATTAGATGAATGGGCCAAGAGATATATTATTTAAATTAACTTCATTGATTTGGGTCTATTAGGACCCTATTTGCATCAGGTTAAGTTCTAAATAACTTTTAGGATTATATTTGGAAATTATGCCGCGTGCTGTTTCTTGACAGGATGTTTCGACGTGGGTTGGGGGACGGTACGAGTTTTCCACATGCATCTAGATGTTGATTATTTAGCTTGCTTTCACGCCTACAATTTCCAACACGTACCTGTTCTTCTATCGTTTGTCAAATGGTGGGTTGACTTGACCTCAATCCTCTTTGAATCAAATGGAGCGTCCACCCCAACAATTTAAGTGACTAAAATGCTCTCATGACCAGATCATTTATCGGTTGAGAGAAGAGTCTGATTGGGGGACAGAATTGTCATTGTGCAAACTGACTCTCCAAACAAAGTGCAATGGTATGACTGGTAAACATTGAAAATAGTGGGAGGGAGGGAAAGAGAAGAAAAGGGGGAAAACAAATGCTTGCAGCAAATGGTATCTCGTCAATACATGTGTAAAAAATTTCATAGCAGACTAGGAGAAGTAGAAAGAAAATTAACATATTCCTTTTAACAAATTCAAAATTGAATACCTTTTCAAATGACCTATAAACAAACTTGCAGCCTCTTACTCTTTTATACATTTAAGGGTAATGATTCCTTGATTTCGTTGTACTTGAGATAAAACCAATTCAGATTAAATTTGAACAATAAAAGTTCTATATCTATAGTTAGAATTATTTGTTGTGATTTACTATCTTTCTTTATACATCAAAATTTGATTTAAAAATTCTTAAATCATGTATCAGGTAATGCAAAAATTGAACAGGTTCATCATTTGTAAACCCTTAACCTTTAAGTCAAGTGATCTATTATATTATATGTCATAGATTGTCTAATATTTTGATCACTTGATGAATGTGTTATAAGTCTTCAAATTACATGATTTTTAATGTATATAAATTTTAAAGATAATAAATTATATTCAATGACTGAAATCATTAGTTGTAAAATTATATCATTTATATCTAAATTTGATGGAATTTAAGAGAGGCTCAGCTATAGTGTAGCCAAATACAGAATCTGATCATCTTTCCTATCCTTGAATCCAAACGAATCCCGAAGCTACTCTACCTTTTTCATTGTTTTCATCTTTGAGATTCGTAAACCATATGGATCAATGGTGGGGGAGGTGATTGGATCTAATCTTGATTACATTTGAATATAACGAAGTCCAGCATTCGATTACCTTTTCTACCTTTGGATCCATATCGATCCTAGAGCCATTCCATCTTTTTTCACTTTTTCTATCTTTGGGATCCGTAAATTGTGTGGATCCAAGGGTGAGGGATATGATCAAATCTATACTTGACTACATTCAAATGTAGCCAAGTCTAGGATTTGATCACCTTCTTCATCCTTAGATATACACGGATTACAAAGCCATCCTATCTTTTTAATCTTTAGGATTCATGAACTGTATGAATCCAAGAGTGGGAAAGATGATCGAATCTAAACTTGACTATATATGAATGTAGCCACGTCTACTTCTCTTTCTATATATATAACGGATAACTGTGATAGAATTATCGTCATATATCATATTTTATGGCCTCTATCTATGGCTTTTAATGTGACAGAATTGAAGCAGTTAGATGTAGTTCTATCAATGTGTTTCAGAAAGCTTCATGAGTTTATTTCTTCTCATGCCAATGACTTAGTGGTGAAAAACGTTCTTCTAAACTTATTCCTTCATCTTGCATACGATTACTAAGTTGGTGTTTGAGTTGTCTATCGAAGAAGGTTTAGAACAGAGAGCAAAAATAATTCCTTATGATTATATCACTCGTATGTATGTAAAAATTTATACTAGTATATGTTTAACTTCGTATCGATTATCTAGTGTGAAGATTTTAATTATTTATATAAATAATAACTTTTTCAGTAATATTTTTGGAAAGTGGTTTTACTTTTCCACAAGTGCGATACCATTAGCGTAGCTTGATCCACATTTGACCATTAGCATAGCTTGGTCCACAGTTGACCATTGGCTTGGCTTGGTCCACTTTTGACCGGCTTTGACAACTAAAGTCCACAGGAGGACGCGTCGAAGGGGACCAGTGCCACTTTGTCAGCCTCTCCTTCCCGGACTCACCGAAGGCATGGAAGAGGCTTAATCAAAGCCTTCGTCTTCCTCTATTTAACCGACCCTAGGCCGCTATTCCGAACCAAGAACCAGCAGCGGCCGAGCGTTGGAAGTGCCGGAGAAACGCTGTAGGGGTAGTCGTCTTCTCCCTCCGTCCGGCAACCAAATCACGCCGGTGAGATCTCTTTCTTCTCTTGTTCCTCTTCCTCTCCATTCATCTTTGATGTCGCCGGTGAGCCGCCAATGGCCGCCGGAGTTTAATATCCGTTCAGCCTCTGTTTTACTCTGTTTCAGGGAAGATGACAGCCGGGTTTAAGGCTGATTGAGCCGTAATCCCCGACCGGTCCCTCACCAAAAATAAGTGCCGGCAACAGCCGACGGTTGGACGAATTGCCAGCCGACGAAAACCCCATTCATATATCTATGTAGCAGGCTGGTTTCCGTTGCTTCTTCCCTCATGGATACCAGGATGACGCCATGTTCCTCTCTTTCTACGTTTCTTCTATTATTTCTTTTCTCTTCTCTTCACATCCAACTCTGCTTAGCCACTGATAACATCTCTTGGGGCCAATCCCTCTCCGGAAACCAGACCATAGTGTCCGACGATGGCAACTTTGAGCTGGGGTTCTTTGCACCAGGTAACACTAGTAGCTACTACGTGGGCATCTGGTATAAAAAAATTGCTGTTCGAACCGTCATCTGGGTGGCAAACAGAGCAACACCCATCTCCAACACCTCCTCTGCCGAGTTAAAAATCTCAGAAGATGGCAAACTGGTCCTTCTCAATGGTTCAAAAATCCCTGTCTGGTCTTCAAATTCCAGTCCATCAACCCCAGATTCCACGGTTGCAGTGCTTGTCGACACCGGAAATCTTGTTCTAAGAAATGGTACGAACAGTACAATTTGGCAGAGCTTTGATCACCCAACGGACACAATAATGCCGGGAGGATGGCTTGGAGTCAACAAGATCACAGGGGAGTATCAGAGGATGACTTCATGGAAGAATCCTGAGAACCCTGCCCCCGGGCCTTTCACTCTAAGCCTGGACCCTGATGGATCCAATCAATTTGTGTTGATGTGGAATGGTTCTCAAATTTATTGGAGTACTGGACCATGGAATGGCCAGTACTTCTCTACGATCCCTGGTACCATGCAAACTCCTTTCATCAACTTCACCGTCATCGACAACAGGCAGCGGAAGCAGTTTAGGTATAACATCTTCAACAGTTCTATCATCACCCGGAGTGTAATTGATTCATCTGGGCTATTCCGGCAAACGTTTTGGGTGAATGGATCCGAACACTGGCAGCCACTCTTTATGGCACCTTTGGCTCAATGTGGTGTCTACTCTTTATGTGGAGCTTTTGGCATTTGCGACAATCTGGAAAGCTCGAGCATTTGCAGGTGCTCCGATGGTTTCAAACCAGCTTCAGTCAAAGAATGGGAATTGAAGTATTGGAATTCAGGATGCGTGAGGAAAACCAATTTGCAATGCAGTGACAAAAGCTTGGCTGGAGGAGAAGAAGAAGGATTCTTCAAGATGACCAATATGATGTTGCCCGCCAATCCACGTAATTTGACAGTTGGAAGTGCCAAAGACTGTAAACTGGCTTGCTTGAACAACTGCTCTTGTAGTGCGTATGCTTATGATAGTGGATGCTCGATTTGGAATGGAGACCTTAGGAACCTTCAACAACTCCACAATGGTGATATTGGTGCTGCTACTCTTTATCTCCGACTTGCTGCTTCTGATCTCCCAAGTTCAAGTAGTTCACATAAGTTGGCGATTTATATCACTCTTAGTGTCATCGCTGGAATTTTTGTTATCTCATGTGTCCTCTTCGGGCTAATTTGGGCAATTCGAAGGAGGAAACAAACTCAGATCGCAAAACAAGTTGAGGGTTCTCTGATGCAATTTACTTATGGCGATTTGCAGCGTGCGACCAAGAACTTCTCTTTGAAGTTGGGGAGTGGAGGCTTTGGGTCTGTTTTCAAGGGAACTTTAACCGATGCAATTGAAGTAGCTGTGAAGAAGCTTGAAGGCCTCAGACAAGGAGAGAAACAATTCCGAGCCGAAGTCAGCACATTGGGTGCTATTCAGCATGTCAATTTGGTTCGCCTCCATGGGTTCTGCTTAGAGGGCAATGAAAGGCTTCTAGTCTATGAGTACATGTCAGGAGGGTCCCTGGACTTTCATCTCTTTCAGAATGATTCCTCAGTTCTAGACTGGAATGCGAGGTATCGAATTATTCTTGGGATCGCAAGAGGATTAGCCTATCTGCATGAGAAGTGCAGGGAGTGCATCATACACTGTGACATAAAGCCAGACAACATACTTCTAGACAAGGACTTATGCGCCAAAATTGCAGACTTCGGCATGGCGAAGCTCATAGGTCGTGACTTCAGCAGGGTACTGACAACGATGAGGGGAACTATTGGCTATCTCGCACCCGAGTGGATTTCAGGCCTACCAATCACATCCAAGGTTGATGTCTACAGCTTTGGGATGATGCTTTTTGAGCTGATAACAGGCCAGCGAAACATTATGCACTCTGGGAATGGATGCATAAGCTTTAATCCTTCCTGGGCTGCAACAAAGGTCATTGAAGGTGATATACTTAGCTTATTAGACCATAGATTGAATGGTGTTGCTCACACTGAAGAGCTGACCAGAGTCTGTAGAGTTGCTTGCTGGTGCATTCAAGACTCCGAGGCTCACAGGCCTACAATGGGACAGGTGGTACTAATCCTAGAGGGAGTTTTGGAGGTCAACGTGCCACCGTTCCCAAAGGCTCTTCAGCAACTCATGGGAGATCAAAACCAAATTCTTTATTATTTGTCAACCACTGAATGCAAAGATCCACCTAATCAATCCAAGGATTCCTGTCAGTAAGCGTCAAGCTACAACGGGCGCTTGAATTTCTTTGCGGAGCATGTCAATAATGGGAACAATATATATGGGTAAAGTATAGCATATAGCTGTTATGATCCTTAAGAATGACCTCAATGTTCTATAGTGGATGTAGTATCTATTTAGTGACATAAATTAGTTTCCAACTTATCACTTTTTAAGAAATGGTTTATGCTTATATTCTTATATAGAGGTGTAATGTTATATAGTTTTTTTTTATCAACTTTCGTATAATCGGATCAGCTCTGATACCAATATAATTGTCACGCTGAATTCAGATTATAACAATCCGCCACACATAAAGTATGTAAGGCTTCTATTAGTCAAATAAAATGAAACTATTATTTCATAAACATTCATTCGATAAAATATTAATACAGCTAAAAATTAAGAAAAATACTTAGCATAAAATTTATTTAAAAATAACTAAGAAAATCTGACAATGCTGCTTCTATTAGGGTCTGCATCTTTTTTTTGTTGAATTTTAAAAAAATAATATAAGATTAGGCTTATTAAATAAAATCAATTATAAATTAATAGAATAGTTAAATATATATTATTATAATAATGCATTTTTTTAATTTTTTAATTTATCAAATGTTATCAAATAATCTTTCTTCATAAATAAATTATTATAACTTCAGAGCAACTTCGGTCTTTAACGGATTCAGTTGGCTGAAAGGTACAATCTAAACTTTAAGCTTAAAGCAATGGACCAAAAATTACCGTTCGAGCTTAATTAAAAGCTGTCTGTTAGCGTTCGACTGGTGAGGGCGTCACGGAGATATTGTTGATATTGTTCAACTGGGACCGCTACAGGTGTGATAAGTCGTCACGAATAAATGTCTGTCAATTTTTAAAAAAATATTTATCATCGTTGCATAAAAACAATCATGATGTCGGGACGGTCAGTGACAATTTGTCGCTAATTTTTTCCTCCTTTGGCCTTCCGGTGTCATGATGGCCCTCTATCCATCCACGACTCGTTGTAGTCGAAAAACATTTGGCAGGTCCCCATTAACGAATAAAGCGTCTGAAGTGCCCGCCTTCCCCTCCCTTGGCACTGGTGCTGGAGATTTTATCTTCTCCTATGCTGTGCCTAAAATGATTTAATCAATGCAAATTTACGTGTTAATTTTTATATAATATATATTTAATAAACAACGAGCAGCAATTTTTCATTTAATGAGTAAAACCATGCGTCGACGCGTGCCTCTCGACACCTTCCTTAATGCCCATAAGCAGCATGTCATCTATCCATAGATGCATGCAGTTGATTCCATGCATGGCTTATACGTGGAGGGTACAGAAGCGATATACTTTCAGTGTTTGTATATTTTATGATTTTTGAGTAATTTTATTCCCAAACTTACGTCCGAAATTGATGATATACATTTCTCGAATGACTAGCATGTGGTGACATGATCATTTAAGAGATTTTTTTTAAAAAAAATCAAAAAATGGCATAAGAAAGAATTATGATTATATATATATTAGTATTCGAGAAGATAAAAGACACGTCCCCCGATCATCCAGGATGCGGTGCAGTCGAATATACAACGCCGGCTTTTATTAATTTTTATAATAACTCACAATGTTTTTTAATTTAAAAATAAATAATTTTAATAAAGTCGTTCAATTACCGTTTTTTGTGATTGATCCTTCTCACTCAAATCATAGCCTTCACTCACTATTAAAGATCAGTTAGTATAATTTGTCTAATTATCTTCAAAAAGACATGAAATATAGGGTGAGCTTAAGAGTTTTATAAGGATCACTACGTCCATGTAGAATGTTCATAAATATATAATACCAAAAATAATTATATAAAAAAATTATAAATTATAAAAATTATGAAATATAATTTTTAACTAGTCAATATTCAAGTATTTTTACCATTAATATAACCATTCCAGTAAGCAATAGTGTAATGTTATATATCATCAAAAGTAATGTAGTCATTTCTGTTCACTAATTTATGTTATCTTTTTAACATCACACTAGTTTTGATCATGATCTGGTCATGACTAATAAGTATCATAATTCATCTCATGATATCATAATTTGATCCGTAACTACTAATTTAAATATCATACCATAATTTGACTGATAACTAGTAGTCTATAAATAATATCATGAGTAGCTTGTGATTGACAATCCAAATATAGCATTACAATTCGGCCCATGTTTAGTAATCCATAATAATAAGACTAGCCCAATTCTCTTATCCAATTAAATTATACATGCATTCAATCTAAATAATTTAATTAAAATATTCATACACATCATGCTCAAAATATTATATTTAAAATATCAAATGCCATCTCAACTCATGCATGATCATGTCCATCCACACCATCGTTCACATTTACATTGCAAAAATTATCAGTGCAATGCAAACAAACATGCGGTAGCGTCATATCTGTTCTATTTTCTTCTCATCCAGGCTACTCGCTCGTAATTAGAAAAATTAATTCAAAAAATAGAGTGTTAGCGATGTGGGTTGCCCTCTGTAGGAATCTTAAAGGCTTTTTAACAGTTAGACAGGAAACTAGGTGGTCCAGACGGTTGTCTACGGGATTCGCTTTCTTTTCCTTATATTCTATTTTTCTCTCTCGCGATCGATCATATGGATCGAGCCCGTCCCATTTGGGCCGGCCCTCACATAAACAACGTCCCTAAACCCTCGGTTATTATAGCCAACCTCTACCAATTTTATTAATACTTCCACTTTAACGAAAATTTTCTACACCCCCTCTCCATATAAACATCTACTGAAGTTGGGAGGCAAGTCTCACCGTCTAAGTTTTGAAAATTATTTTTTTTTAAAGATAAAGAGTTTTTTTTAAAAAAAAATTTAAGAGAGGAGGTGAACTCCTTAGGATGAAGAGATGCAAACTACTATGTCATTAAGGACTCGACAACATTTAAGGAGAAATCATATCAATTATTCGTGTTTGCATTCCTACACAGGAAACAGAGATATATTCAGAGTAACAGTTTTTCGGGACAGAACACACAGGTTGTTGTTTTGAGAACTTCATTCTAGAGCCTAGGCAATGCGTAAGGCCGAGGAATCCCAGGCGCATCCAGCAGTGACTCATCCAAATCTTTTGAAGCCTTGATTTGTTGGAAGCTTGCATAACTGAGATCTTGCATTTAAAGTGTCGCAGCAAAGTGCGTAGTGTTTGTGAGATATCAAACTTCCGTTCCTCCAATGCTTTAATTATTCCTCTACATTCAGCTAGCAATCTTTAGCTGGCATGAAACCAACATTTGCCTCGCTTCTCCAGCAAGAGACTTTTCATATTGGCTATCTCGCACCCGAGTGGATTTCAGGCCTACCAATCACATCCAAGGTTGATGTCTACAGCTTTGGTATGATGCTCTTTGAGCTGATAACAGGCCAGCGAAACATTATGCACTCTGGGGATGGATGCATTAGCTTTAATCCTTCCCGGGCTGCAGCAAAGGTCATTGAAGGTGATATACTTAGCTTATTAGACCATAGATTGAATGGTGTTGCTGACATTGAAGAGCTAACCAGAGTCTGTAGAGTTGCTTGCTGGTGCATTC
This sequence comes from Metroxylon sagu, assembly GCA_017589505.3. Classification (NCBI taxonomy): domain Eukaryota; kingdom Viridiplantae; phylum Streptophyta; class Magnoliopsida; order Arecales; family Arecaceae; genus Metroxylon; species Metroxylon sagu. The sequence continues at coordinate 554,565 of JACVBY030000497.1, read as the reverse complement.
AAGACTCCGAGGCTCACAGGCCTACAATGGGACAGGTGGTACTAATCCTAGAGGGAGTTTTGGAGGTGAACGTGCCACCGTTCCCAAAGTTTCTTCAGCAACGCATGGGAGATCAGAGCCAAATTCTTTATTATTTGTCATCCACTGAATACAAAGATCCACCTGATCAATCTAAGGATTCCTGTCAATAAGCGTCAAGCTACAACGGGCACTTGAACTTCTTTGCGGAGCATGTCAATAAGGGGAACAATATATATGGGTAAAATATAGCATATAGCTATTATGATCCTTAAGAATGACCTCAATGTTCTATCGTGGATGTAGTATCTATTTAGTGACATAAATTAGTTTCCAACTTATCCCTTTTCAAGAAATGGTTTATGCTTGTATTCTTTCTTTAGAGGTGTAATGTTCTATAAAGATGCAATGAAATAATACAAATGTGTAATGTTCTATAGAGATGCATACTAGTTGCAGTTTATGCCAATATAAATGATATTGTTAGGCAAAAGCTTTGAGTTGAAATTCAAAATATTGTGGATCTTGATTATTCATTATTGGTAATAGAAGGTTTTAATTGCATTCTATTAAAGAAGAAGAAACATGGTTATTACCTTTTTGTTGACGACTAGGAGAGCTCTAACTTCAAACAATTCTTGTAGTCTTCCTCCTTAATAGATCTAGAATGTCGGCTTTAATTTCATCTGATACAATAATAGGAAGGGTCTTGCGAGAATATGAAAAAGGTTGAATAAGGGTATAGCCAATGAAAAGGGAATTAATTTATCTTTTGAAGCTGAAGTCAAACATCTAACATGTATTGGGTTAAATCACCATCCTTTTTTGATAAGTTAGAACCAATTTATGGGTGGTTGAGACCTTTTTGTCTTGTGAATTTTTTGGTGTGAATAGATGTGGCTTTGCCTTTTTTTTTCCTTAATTTTAAAATTTCTAGTTTTCAGTGTATGAAAAATAATGGCAGCCAACTTATCAATCTCCATTTATTAAGATCGTTCTGGTTGCTCAAGTTGCTTGTAACATACTATAAGTTTATATCATTTGCAAATCTTAACTAGATTCAGTGTATATCTTGGGTACAAGGTGGCAATCAGTCGGCTTAGTTTCATGATTAGATGTGCTTAGGAACTAGTAGACTTATTGCTAGAATATGAGTACATATGTAAACTTAGATTATGCCATAAGAAAAGGGCCATAACTAGTAAGAGTTCTCTAATAAATGATAATAGAATTAATAAAGATTCATTTATATCCTCTAAATATAGTCAGTAAGTTGATAAACTTAATTTATCATCTATAGGACAGTCATATTTATCTTCTCTACTATATATGATACAAGTTTTGATTTACTATCTTTACTAAGAGTTTTCGGTTGTTATGACAAGGGAGGTTGGTGTCACTACAAGAATTTAGATTTTTAAAGACCAAAATTTAGTTATGAAATTTATATGAAGCTTTCGAATTAATCTGCGATGCTTTTGATTCACTAGAATAATCATGTGGTGTCTAAAGTAAATGTTTTGCATAAATATGCTGTAAAATTTTAATATTTGATGTAATCTTTAAGGATTCCTAAACAATTGGTGCATTTGATCAAAACACAAGCATGTACACCATTTGGCTACCATTCCCATAATGTTGTTCTTTTGTTCAGCTGCCTTAAGTCAGGGGTAAAAATCAGAACATTTTCATGATGGCATTCCTCTTGCCTTTGAAATGAGCTAGGTTCCTTCCACCTGTTTCTTTTTCATGTTAAAAAAAAATAAGGCATGAACTTCATTTATATGTAAAGAGGGCATGTTATTAGGAAACTAGAATTCTATTGTGTATAATGTTACATGTCATATAAATATTAAAATAATTAAGTAAATAATTATTCTTTTATGAATAATTAATGTGATACAATTTTCATGTCATCAATATTTAACAATGTTCAAGTAATCACTTAATTAATTCTTTACGATCACAGGCTACAGTCACATATTTCCCTGTGACCGGGCCAGTACACCATAGTTTAGCCATATGGTTAGGGTTAGATCTTTACATATATTTCCTATGAAGGTGAGTCCCAATATCTGTCATCTGTTATTACATAGCGAATCGAGAGTTTCATATCTTAGTTAAGTCTTTAATTAATAATTTATTATTCATAAGTAATTGCTTATTCATGTTATCATGTAATTCTATTATTTTTTCTTTTATTATAACGTGGTATTAAGGTCTAAAAATAGCAAAGTTTTCATAATAACAAATATAATAAGATTATGTAATGGATCCAGTGATTTAATATTTAGAGTAGGCAAAATCATTCCTATTAGATAAGGCATTAACCAAGTCTATTCCTATTTTGCTTAATAAAACAATAACAATAATAATAATTTGAGTAGTAAACATTATCATTTATATATATAAATAAATAAATATTTTAATTATGTAAATTATTGATTAATAGATAGTGACAATATTCAAAGCTATTTCAATCATCTTTTTATAATTGATCGATAGTAAGTAACTAGAATTATAAATTATTCTTTTTATTAAAAAGGTTAATATACAATTGGTCTACTTATCTTGATTCGCTAATTAATAGGGTTAGGTCAGATCAAATCGAGTTGGTGCTTACTTACATAATAAATTTTTTAAATCAATTCCATAATCATAATGGCTCACAACTCAACCTAAACTCTAGACCTAATTCTACCATGGCTCACTTAGGTTTAAATCCTTTGGGTCATCTATGTTAACCCAAAATCAAACCTGCTCCTAATTTAAACAACCCCATCAATTAGATCCCAATCCATCCTAAATTGAACTAGACTAAACATATTTGAACCCAAACTCCCATGAGTTGAATCGATTCCAATTAGATTAAACCAATTTCATTAAAATTCAGCCAGTTTAAGGACCGATTCCATGAGCATTGGGTTGGCTGGCTAAAGGCTAAAACCATTGTCTCCCTTCTAAGATTCCAACCAGTCGAAGCTTGGGTTGAAGACAGTTGAATCTTTGGTTGGCTTGGCTACTGCTAGTGGGGACCCCTAGCCCCGACCATGGTTGGACCTTGCTTCGGCGAGATGTGGGCCCTTGGTCGATGATCAACACACTCGATAATGATGTCGTGAAGACTCACTTCTAGGGGCCTTCAAGCTAGGATTATGAACTGTTGATCTCGCATTGATTTTGATGATCACAAAATAATTAAGTAGGCTACTGATGATTTTGGTGTAGATTAATGTAACTTGCAGGTATACAAAAGTCACCATAAATATCTAAATAGATTCCAAGCTTCAAAATAAGTATGTGGCTCAAGAGAGAGAATTCTAAGATCTGAGAAGAAGGATTCAAGGTCAAATTAAGTGAAACTCAAACATTTGGCAAAATTATCAAGTGAAGGAAGTTCAAGTTTTCCAATGATTCAATGAGTTTCCTAGTCCGTGGAATAATTTTTCAAGTTTTGGAGACATTGGTCAACTTGCACGACATCTACTGAAACTTGGAATGGAAGAATGAAGCCCTTGGCCGACCCACATATGAACTTTCAAGTCAAAAATGTGTCACAGAAGTTTTTACAAAGGAAAAACATGGGTTAGTCAGCTCTAGAGTCGACTACTATGGCAAACACAGAGAGTTTGCCTGTGTTAGTCGGCTCTGGAGCCGAATAATGCCCTGGGAAGGTTCATAATGGCTAGTTCTAACATTCCAACGTTCGAAAATGGCCACTCCAACGGTCCAATCCCTCAACCAACTATAAATACAAGTTAATGGGATGGATTAGCAAGAAGTTAAGTGGATTTTTTAAGGATTACAAGTAAGAAAAAGAGAGATTTACCAAGTCAAATCTAAAGAAAATTCAGCCTACTCTAGTTTTCAAAAATTACTATTGCTGAAGTTCAAAAATCCTTGGAAGCCCATTCAAAGCTCCCACCAACCACTCCAGAAGCTTCATCAAGTGCTCTTAACTCCAGCATTCAAAGAAGTGAAGCTCATCCAAGATAAAAAGGCTTCAAAACTGTAAAGTGCTCTTTATTGTATTTATTTGCTCATTAAGGAGCTGTTCTTGCTTAATTTGTTTCTTATTATAAATTATTGAGTTTCAACTTGGTTGAAACTTGTGAGGGGTGTGCCAAACCCTTAATTGGTTGTTGTAAAGGCTCCCTTGTGCCTGGAAACAAGAAGCTAGCTGAGTAAGCTAAGTTATAATCGTTGGAGAACGATTAGTGGTGAAAATTTCCAAGGGGTTCTTGGGGAGTGGATGTAGGTGCAAGGGTTAGCACCGAACCACTATAAATCTTTGTGTTTGTATGTGCCTTCCACTGTTATTGCTGTGTGCTTTAAGTTTGACACTTCACTCTCACACACTCTTATAACTTTGCCAGTATTGCACATCTTGGTTAAAATTTTTCAAAGGAACCCAATTCATCCCCCCTCTTAGGTTGCTTAGCTGGGCAACAAGTGGTATCAGAGCCTTGGTTCTCTTGCTTATATTTGTCTTAACCAACAAAGAGTCCAAGATCTATGGCAGCCCAAATGAGTTCCCTGTTGACTGAAGGACAGTCTACAAACAGACCACCTTTATTCAATGGCACAAATTACACATATTGGAAGGCTAGGATGAAAATTTTTATTCAAGCACTTGACTATGATCTATGGAGTATCATTGTCAATGGCCCTCACACACCCATTCTTAGAACAAATGGTCTTGAAATACCCAAACCGGAAGCGGATTGGGATGAGCATGATAAGAAAATGACACAGCTGAATGTTAAAGCCATGAATGTTTTATATTGTTCACTTGATGCAAATGAGTTTAATAGAATTTTTACTTGTATTTCTGCCAAAGAAATTTGGGATAGACTTGAGGTCACCCATGAAGGCACCAATCAAGTGAAAGAATCTAAAATCAATATGCTTGTACATAGATATGAACTGTTTAAAATGGAATCAAATGAATCCGTTGTTGATATGTTTACTAGATTTACTGATATTGTGAATGGCCTTAAAAGCCTTGGAAAGTCTTATACTAACAGTGATCTAGTGAGAAAAATTTTGAGATCTTTGCCTAGGTCATGGGAAGCCAAGATGACTGCAATTCAAGAGGCAAAAGACCTCAACATCCTTCCTCTAGAAGAGCTCATGGGATCACTGATGACCCATGAAATTCAAGTTAAACAACATCTTGATGAGGAGGAGTCCAAAAAGAGAAGAACCATGGCCTTAAAGTGCTCAGATTAAAAAGATGAATGTGATGAATCTTCAGAAGAGAGTGAAGGAGATGATGAGCTTGCCCTCATCATAAGAAAATTTAGAAGATTCTTGAGGAAAAAGAAACAAGGAATGAAGAGAAGGCCACTGCTAAAAGAAGATTTTAACAAAGAGAAGGAAAAGGAGCAGCCTCTCACATGCTATGAATGTAAGAAGCCTGGACACTTCAAGGCTGACTGTTCACAATTAAAGAAAGGTCCCAAAAAGGCTAAGAAGAAAGCATTGATGGCAACTTGGAGTGATAGTGATGATACAAGTTCAGAGGATGAGAAGCAGAAAACTGCAAATCTGTGTCTCATGGCTTGTGAAGAAGAGGTAATCTCTAACTCTCAAACTGAATTTACATTTGATGAATTACAAGATGCATTCTATGATTTACTTACTAAACTCAAGAAGTTAGGCAGCAAAAATAAAGATTTGAAAAATCAAGTCCAAAAATTGCTTTTTGAAAAAGAGAATCTTTCAAATGAAAATTCTGTTTTAACCCAGGAAAATCTGAATTTGAAAAATGAAGTTAACAAACTAAAACCCATTGTAGACAAATTTACTTTAAGTTTCACAAAATTACAAATGATTCTTGACAACCAAAGGGCTGTTTTTAATAAAGCTGGACTAAGTTATAACCCTTTAAAGAAGTAGAAATTTTTAAAAAATATTTTTGTTCCCCCAAACAACTTGCCAAAAATTACTTGTTTCAAATGTGAAAAACTAGGACATAAAGTCTATGCATGTAACTCTCATATCAATAAGAATATAAAGAAGATTTGGGTTCCTAAAGGAACCATTCATACTAACCCCAAAGGACCCAAGAAAATTTGGGTACATAAAAACATAACTTGATATTGTGGTTGCAGGTGTGTCTTGTGACCCGAAATGCAAAAAGAAAATGGTACTTGGATAGCGGATGCTCAAGACACATGACGGGTGATGAATCTCAATTCATCACTCTAGAAGTTAAGGATGGAGGAGTGGTCACTTTTGGAGACAATGCTCAAGGAAGGATCATTGGCATTGGCAAAATTGGTATCATTTCTCATATCTTTATAGATAATGTTCTTCTTGTTGATGGATTAAAGCATAATTTGTTAAGCATTAGTCAATTATGTAATAAAGGTTTTAAAGTCATTTTTGAATCTTCTATTTGCATGGTTACAAATCCTACTGATGATAGCATGAAATTCATTGGTCATAGACATGGAAATATTTATATAGTAGATCTAAATGAGCTTAATGACCAAAATATTGAATGTCTAGTTTTCATAAATTTCAAATTTAATGAATCTAGCTGGTTATGACACCATAGACTTGCTCATGTTAGCATGGATTTGCTTTCCAAATTAATCAAAAGAGATTTAGTAAATGTTTGCCAAAATTAAGTTTTTAAAAGGACAAAATTTGTGATGCATGCCAATTTATAAAACAAACTAGAATTTCATTCAAATCCAAAAATATAGTTTCAACTTCTAGGCCCTTAGAACCTTTTACACATAGATTTATTTGGACCAACCATAAGTCTAGGTGGTAAACGTTATGGTTTTGTAATCATTGATGATTTCTCTCGTTTTACTTGGATTTTATTTCTAACAAGCAAAGATGAAGCTTTTTCTGTATTTTTAAAATTTTTTAGAAAAACAATAAATAAAAAATGTCTTCAAGTTTCATCTATTCGTAGTGATCATGGAAAAGAATTTGAAAATCAACATTTTAAAAGTTTTTGTAATGAAAAAGGAATTAACCATAATTTTTCTGCACCTAAAATCCCTCAACAAAATAGTGTTGTTGAAAGGAAAAATAGAATCCTTGAAGAAATGGCCCGAACCATGCTGTATGAAAGCAATCTCCCAAAATATTTTTAGACTGAAGCGATCAATACAGCATGTTATGTTTTGAATCGAGCTCTAATAAGACCTATTTTGAAAAAGACCCCATATGAACTTTGGAAAGGTAGAAAACCAAACATAGGATATTTTCATGTTTTTGGATATAAATGCTTTATTCTAGATAATGACAAATCAAATCTTGATAAATTTGATGCAAAATCTGATGAAGGAATTTTTCTTGGATATTCTACCAATAGTAGAGCTTATAGAGTATTTAATAAGAAAACATTAGTGGTAGAAGAATCCATTCATGTGGTATTTGATGAAACTAATGAACTTCCATCAAGGAAGAAGGATGTAGTTAATGATGTAGGTCTATTTGAAGAAGGAATGCAAGACATTACTCTAAAGGAGAAAGAAGGATCAAATGAACAAAGTAATCAGAAAGATAGCATTGAAACACTTCAACAAGCTGAACCTCAAGGTACACATGATTTAGAAAAAGAATGGAGGTATGTCCACAATCACCTCAAAGAACTTATTATTGGTAGCCCATCTCAAGGAGTAAGAACTAGGTTCTCATATAGAGATGCACGTAATCATTTAGCATTTGTTTCACAAATTAAACCAAAATGTTTTGATGACGCTAAAAATGACCTTGATTGGATAAATGCAATGCATGAAGAATTCAATCAATTTGAAAGAAATAATGTATGGATCCTAGTTGATAGACCAATAGATTATCCCATAATTGACATTAAATGGGTTTTCAGAAATAAATTGGATGAGTATGTAAACATAATTAGAAATAAAGCAAGATTGGTAGCTAAAGGTTATAATCAGGAAGAAGGCATTGATTTTGATGAAACTATTGCCCAGCAAGCAACCCAAGAGGGGGGGGGTGAATTGGGTTCCTTTTAAAATTTTAAACAATGATGTGCAATACTTGCAAAGTTATAAGAGTGAGTGAAGTGTCAAACTTGAAACACACAGCAAGAACAGTAGAAGGCACACACAAACACAAAGGTTTATAGTAGTTCGGTGCTAACCCTTGCACCTACATCTACTTCCCAAGAATCCCTTGGGAATTTTCACCACTAATTGTTCTCCAACGATTACAACCTAGCTTACTTAACTAGCTTCTTGTTTCCAGGCACAAGGGAGCCTTTACAATCACCAATTAAGGGTTTGGCACACCCCTCACAAGTTTCAACTAAGTTGAAACTCAACAAGATACAATAAAAAACAAGCTCAGCAAGAATAGCTCCTTAATGAGCAAATAAATACAATAAAGAGCACTTTACTGTTTTGAAGCCTTTTTCCCTTGAATGAGCTTGACTTCTTTGAATGCTGAGAGTTAAGAGCACTTGATGAAGCTTCTAGAGTGGTTGGTTGGAGCTTTGAATGAGCTTCAATGGATTTTCAAACTTCAGCTACAGTGATTTTTGAAAACTGGAGCATGCTGAATTTTCTTTGGATTTGGCTTAATAAACCTCTCTTTTTCTCACTTGTAATCCTTCAAAAATCCACTTAACTTCTTGCTAATCCATCATATTAACTTGTATTTATAGTTGGTTGAGGGATTGGATCGTTGGAATAGCTGTTTCCGAATGTTAGAATGTTAGAACTAGCCGTTGGGCAAGTTCCCAGGACGTTAGTCGGCTCCAGAGCCGACTAACCTGGGATTTTTTCCATCCCAGGCTGAGTTAGTCGGCTCTAGAGCCGACTAACACCACAGTAGTTGGCTCTAGAGCCGACTACCTTGTGCCAGACCACTGTGTGGTCACAGTAGTCGGCTCTAGAGCCGACTAATCCAAGGTTTTCTTCTGTAAAAGCTTCTGTGACACATTTTTGACTTGATAACTCACATGTGGGTCAGTCAAAGGCTTCATTCTTCCATTCCAAGTTGCCGTGGGAGTTGACCAAAGTCTCCAAAACTTGAAAAATTGCTCCACGGACTTGGAAAACCATTGAATCTTGAACTTTCTACACTTGATAATTTTGCCAAATATCTGAGTTTTACTTAATCTGACCTTGAGTCCTTCTTCTCAAATATTGGGATTCTTTCTCTTGAATCACATACTGATTTTGATGTTTGAAATCCGTTTAGATATTCTTGGTGACTCTTGTATACCTGCAAGTCACATTGATCTACACTAAAATCATCAGTACCCTACTTAATTGTTTTGTGATCATCAAAATCAATGCAGGATCAACAATCTTTCCCTTTTTTATGATGACAAACCATTAAGTATAATATTAAAATAATAATTTAAGGCAATGCAGCATTGAACTTAGCACAAAGTTGAGATTATTTGGCTCATATCAGGAGAGATTTCTAAGTCAGTTTCATATGTAGGTTTTGTGCCAAAAATCTCGAAAAGAGTGCTAAAAGTAAGAATATGAGTCAAAAATTAAAAATTTTTATCCGAGTACTTCAAAAACAATATGACATTCATTTTTCATGTTTTGAACCCAGAGAAATCAGATTTTTGATGGGATTTATAGTGAATTTTAACCTAAAAAGCTAAATTTTCAGCAAAAATCTGAATTTTTCATAAAATAGTTGAGTTTTGTGCCAAAATGATTAAATTCAGTACCAAATCCAAAAGTTATGTGCTGGGGATGAAGATTTATACAAAAACTTTGTCTTCATGCTGAGATTATAATTTTGATTCTAAAAATTCAGAGTTTCGGCAGTTAGACCAGAAAGTGCCAAAGGCATGTCAAAAATCTGCATAGTGTGCTGAAACTTTAGTTTTTTATGTCAAACTTTTTAGGAAAATTTTTCAAACAAAGTTCAATTGATTTAAAAGAAAGTGAAATGAAACTAACAAGTTTTGTCTTCCCCTTTTTGAAAAATTTCAAAAAGATCATCTTATTTTCAATTTTACTCCTAAATATATGCTCCCATTGTTCCATTTTGAAATTATGAAACATGCTGAAACTTTTTAAAAACTTGCTGAAACATGATGTACCATTTTTGAAAACTTGGAAAACTTACAAAAACATAATGAAAAATTTTTGAAACTTGCTGAAACTTGATGAAAAAATTTTGAAAAATTTTCTGAAACTTGACAAGAAGATCTTTCTCCTTTTTAAATGTGTGCTTACCCTCTTTGATCTTTTCATGGGTCCATTCTCTCCCTTTTTGTCATCAATCAAAAAGGAAGTGAAAGATTAAGCACTTAATTTTATATATCTCATCCTTGATAGTTCAATATTGAAAATTTTCATGACAAATGAAAGAACTCATATGAAAATTTTTATGACAAATTCACAATGGAAGATTAACATGAAACATTTCACAAGAAGAAAATTTCATACACAGAATTATATAAAAAGAAACATTTCATTAAGCATAAGATTTCATACATAGAATTTTATACATGACTAGATTCATAAGATGACATTCTAATACAAGCATTACAAACATTACATTCTAATACAAATAATACAATACATAGAGATCCTAATACATTCTAGATACAACAAGATAACCTAATCTATTCCTCATCGAAGGATACAACGGATGGCTGAGCAGAAGATCCAGCACCACGTCCTTATGGAGGAGGACGATAGGATGCATGTGGTGGCTTGGAGCGAGGGTGAGCAGATGTGAAGCCAGGCTGGAGAGGTAGCTGAGCAGGATGGGTAGGTGGCTGAAATGTAACTGGAGCAAGCTGATCACCAATAGTAGAGACCAGATGGTGAAGGAGACCAATAGACATCTCCAGTCTCTCAGATCTTCCACCAAAGGTCACAATTTGAGCTCTCAGCTGTCTCACTTCTTCAGCCACTCGGGCTAACTCTTCAGAGTCACGGACAGATCCAGATCCATGATCTCTCATCTCTTGCATCATCAGCCTTTCACTAATAACATTTACAGGGTACTCCAGCCTGTCCAACCTCATCATCATCTGAGTCATGGTCTCATTTATAGTAGAAATATGAGGTACCATAGTAAAATCATCTGTAGATGAGCCATTGTCCCCTGAACTTCTGCTGGAGAGAGCAGATGATACTTCTCTAATAATGTACTGCAGCTGATCCTGACTGAGCTCAATAAATGTTCTCTGGGGTGCTGTGGGCTCCTCAGGCTGCTGCTTAGTACTTGGTCCAGCCTCCTCATGTGAGGAAGAAGATGGACCCTCTGCCTCAGCTGGCTCATCTGCCTCTGCCTCTCTTCCTCTTCCTCTGGTCCACCGCCCATTAATCTTTACAAAACCCATTCGGCGCAGAGAATGTTCATTGTAGAAGTCCGAATGGTGCAGCTTGGTGGATTCTTCACCCTTCAGTCTTACTCCAAAATGCTTAAAAAAATGGGTGAGAAGCATACCATAGGGAAGAGCAGATCTGGCTCTGTTGACTGTTTCTCTCCACACAGTCAACATCAAATCAGGGAGATCATAGGGGATGTCACTGACAATGTGATACATGAGGGTCAGATCCTTCTCAGTGACCAGGTTGAAGCTACCAGTTCTAGGGATGAAAATCCTAGAGATGATGTGATGGAGTAGTCTCATTTCCACATTTAGGGTGTTGGCCTCCAAACGGTCTACACCCTCTCCATCCTCAATTCCTAGGATAGTCTCAATCCTGTGAGCTCTATCCTCAGGAGAATCCTCACAAACTCCACCAACAGGGACTCTTAAGATATTTCCAATGGAGGCACGGTCCAGCTCAATATTAACCCCTTTTACTATGGAAGAAGCAGAGGTGAAATCAACAGAGAGATTCTGGTAAAACTCTCTTACCAATTTTGGGTAGATTGCAACCTCTATCTTGCACAAGAAGCTCCATCCCCTTTGTTGAAGCATCCGCCCAATATTGAACCATTCTCGGGTAAGGAATCCAAAGTCCACTATCCTTCCATTTGAAATAGCTCTTGTGGACAAGGATTGGATGCTAGAGAACCTTGAGGGAGAGAGCACAACAGGAGCTTGTGCGCCTCTCTCACGGGAGCTCTCCGGGGCTTCATCTTGCCGCACGCGAGGGATCCTCATCCGTGGAGCCATGGAGCTGGGGTGCTAGATCTGGAGGGAAGAAGGGATCTAGAGAGGGTGGAGGGAGGGATTTAGAGGATTCTAGGCTTTGGGAAAGAGTTGGGAGAAGATGGGAAAGAAATGAGGAAGTGAGAGTCCAAGAGGCATTCGATTTTCTTTTAAACTGAGCGTCTCTTGGAGTTAGTCGGCTCCCATGCCGACTAACTCCATGTTAGTTGACTCCCCAGTCGACTAACATGGGGAGCAAGATGCCAGGCCTCCAAAAAATCTAGGAATTTCCACAGAAAATGATTTTTACAAGCTACGCATGTTATGGGATCATGAAGAGGGGTCAGTTGGGTTAATTGTCATAATTTTTAATATTTAAATGCATGTCCAGAAAAAATTTAAAAAATCAATCTAAGTAGATGACTCATTCTGATAGGGGGTCAAACATGCCAAGTTCTCTTCTAATTTCATAAAATTTGTTTTCATCAAGGGGTTTTGTGAAAATATCATCTAATTGCTTATCAGTACTAACAAATTCAAGGATTATATCTTCATTTTGAACATGATCTCTAATGAAATGATGTCTAATTTCAATGTGTTTGGTCCTAGAGTGCTGAATTGGATTTTTAGTCAAATTAATGACACTAGTATTGTCACATTTTATGGAAATGTCTTTAAGTTTAATGCCATAATCTTTCAGTTGTTGCTTAATCCATAAAATTTGAGCACAACAACTTTCAGCAGCTATGTATTCAGCCTCAGTTGTGGACAAAGCAACTGAAGTTTGTTTCTTGCTAAACCATGAGATTAAGTTAACTCCTAGAAATTGGCAAGTTTCACTAGTTGATTTTCTATCAATTTTATAATCAGTAAAATCAGAGTCTGAGTAACCAATCAGATCAATAGTAGATTGCTTAGCATACCAAAGACCAAGATTTTTAGTACCATTTAAATATCTTAAGATTCTTTTCATAGCATTTAAATGTGTTTCTCTAGGATTAGCTTGAAATCTAGCACACATGCATACACTGAATAAAATATCAGGCTTACTAGCAGCTAGATATAAAAGTGATCCTATCATACCTCTATAAAGCTTTAAATCTACTGATTTACTATTATCATTCAAATCAAGTTTGCAAGATGAGCTCATAGGGGTACCGACACATTTAGAATTCTCCATGTCAAATTTCTTCAGAATTTCTCTTGTGTATTTGCTTTAGCTAATGAAGATTCAATCTACATTTTGCTTTATTTAAAGTCCGAGAAAATAGTTGAGTTCACCCATCATGCTCATCTCGAACTCTCCCTACAAGAGCTTAGCAAAATCTTGGCACAACATTTCATTAGTAGCACCGAAAATGATGTCATCCACATAAATTTGCACAATAAGCATATCATCATTTTCTCTTTTTATAAATAATGTAGTGACCATATTTCCTCTAATGAAATTATTGCTTATCAAGAATTTGCTTAATCTATCATACCATGCCCGGGGTGCTTGTTTTAAACCATACAAAGCTTTGTTTAACTTAAACACATGGTTTGGATGTTCATTATTTCCAAAACCGAATGGTTTTTCTACATAGACTTCCTCAGCAATATATCCATTTAAGAAAGCACTTTTAACATCCATTTGAAATAATTTGAAGTTCATGAAGCATGCAAAAGCAAGTAATAGTCTAATAGCTTCTAATCTTGCAACAGGAGCAATGGTTTCATCAAAATCAATGCCTTCTTCCTAATTATAACCTTTAGCTACCAATCTTGCTTTATTTCTAATTATGTTTCCATGCTCATCCAATTTATTTCTGAAAACCCATTTAGTGCTAATTATGGGATAATCTATTGGTCTATCAATTAGGATCCATACATTGTTTCTTTCAAATTGATTTAATTCTTCATGCATTGCATTTATCCAATCAGGGTCATTTTTAGCATCATCAAAACATTTTGGTTTAATTTTTGAAACAAATGCTAAATGATTACATGCATCTCTATATGAGGACCTACTTCTTACTCCTTGAGATGGGCTATCAATAATAAGTTCTTTGGGATGATTGTGGACATACCTCCACTCCTTTTCCAAATTATGTGTACCTTGAGGTTCAGCTTGTTGGAGTGTTTCAATGCTATCTTCCTGATTACTTTGTTCATTTGATCCTTTTTTCTCCTTTAGAGTAATGTCTTGCATTCCTTTTTCAAGTAGACCTGCATCATCAACTATATCCTTCTTTCTTAATGAAAGTTCATTAGTTTCATCAAATACTACATGAATGGATTTTTCTGTCACTAATGTTTTCTTATTAAATACTCTATAAGCTCTACTATTGGTAGAATATCCAAGAAAAATTTCTTCATCAGATTTTGCATCAAATTTATCAAGATTTGTTTTGTCATTATCGAGAATAAAACATTTACATCCAAAAACATGAAAATATCCAATGTTTGGTTTTCTACCTTTCCAAAGTTCATATGGGGTCTTTTACAAAATAGGTCTTATTAGAGCTCGATTCAAAATATAACATGCTGTATTGATTACTTCAGCCCAAAAGTATTTTGGGAGATTGCTTTCACACAATATGGTTCGGGCCATTTCTTCAAGAGTTCTATTTTTCCTTTCAACTATACCATTTTGTTGAGGGGTTCTAGGTGCGGAAAAGTTGTGGTTAATTCCTTTTTCATTACAAAAACTTTCAAAATATTGATTTTCAAATTCTTTTCCATGATCACTTCGAATAGATGCAACTTGAAGACCTTTTTCATTTGTTGCTTTTCTGAAAAATTTTAAAAATGCAGAAAAGCTTCATCTTTGCTTGGTAAGAATAAAACCCAAGTAAATCGAGAGAAATCATCAATGATTACAAAATCATAATGTTTACCATCTAGACTTGTGGTTCTAGTTGGTCCAAACAAGTCCATGTGTAAAAGTTTCAAGGGCCTAGAAGTTGAAACCATATTTTTGGATTTGAATGAAACTCTAGTTTGTTTTCCAAACTAGCATGCATCACAAATTTTGTCCTTTTCAAAACTTAATTTTGGCAAACCATTTACTAAATATCTTTTAATTAGTTTGGAAAGCAAATCCATGCTAATATGAGCAAGTCTACGATGCCATAACTAGCTAGAATCATTAAATTTAGAATTCATGGCTTTAAACATTCAATATTTTGGTCATTAAGCTCATTTAGATCTACTATATAAACATTTCCATGTCTATGACCAATAAATTTCATGCTATCATCAGCAGGATTTGTAACCATGCAAACAGATGATTCAAAAATGACTTTAAAACCTTTATCACATAATTGACTAATGATTAACAAATTATGCTTTAATCCATCAACAAGAAGAATATTATCAATAAAAGTATGGGAAGTGATACCAATTTTGCCAATATCAATGATCATTCCTTGAGCATTGTCTCCAAAAGTAACCACTCCTCCATCCTTAGCTTCCAAAGTGATGAATTAAGATTCATCACCCATCATGTGTCTTGAGCACCCGCTATCCAAGTACCATCTTCTTTTTGCATTTCGGGATACAAGACATATCTGCAACCACAATATCAAGTTATGTTCTTAGGTACCCAAGTTTTCTTGGGTCCTTTGGGGTTAGCATGAATGGTTCCTTTAGGAACCCAAATCTTCTTGATATTCTTATTGATATGAGAGTTACATGCATAGGCTTTATGTCCTGATTTTTCATATTTGAAACAAGTAATTTTTGAAAAGTTGTTTGGTAGAACAAAAATGTTTTTCAAAAATTTCTACTTCTTTAAAGGGTTATAACCTAATCCAGCTTTATTAAAAATAGCCCTTTGGTTATCAAGAATCATTTGCAATTTTGTGGAACTTAAAGTAAATTATCCACAATGGGTTTCAGTTTGTTAACTTCATTTTTCAAATTCAGATTTTCTTGGGTTAAAACAGAATTCTCATTTGAAAATTTCTCTTTTTCAAAAACCAATTTTTGGACTTGATTTTTCAAATCTTTGTTTTTGCTACCTAACTTCTGAATTCAGCAAGTAAATCATAAAAGGCATCTTGCAATTCATCAATTATAAATTCAGTTTGAGAGTTAGGGATTACCTCTTCTTCACAAGCCATTAAGCACAAGTTTGCTGTTTCTTGTTTCTCATCCTCTGAACTTGTGTCATCACTATCACTCCAAGTTGCCATCAATGCTTTCTTTTTAGCCTTTTTGGAACCTTTCTTTAATTGTGGACAGTCAGCCTTAAAATGTTCAGGCTTCCTGCATTCATAGCATGTGAGAGGCTGCTCCTTATCCTTTTCTTTGCTGAAGTCTCCTTTCAGCTGTGGCCTTCTCTTTACTCCTTATTTTTTCTTCCTCATGAATCTTCTAAATTTTCTTGTGATGAGAGCAAGCTCATCATCCCCTTCATTCTCTTCTAAAGATTCATCACATTCATCCTTTTGATCTGAACACTTTAAGGCCATGGTTCTTCTCTTCTTGGACTCCTCTTCATCAAGATGTTGTTTGACTTGAATTTCATGAGTCATCAGTGATCCCATGAGCTCTTCTAGAGGAAGGATGTTGAGGTCTTTTGCCTCTTGAATTGCAGTCATCTTAGCTTCCCATAACCTAGGCAAAGATCTCAAAATTTTTCTCACTAGATCACTGTTAGTATAAGACTTTCCAAGGCTTTTAAGGCTATTCACAATATCAGTAAATCTAGTGAACATATCAGCAATGGATTCATTTGGTTCCATTTTAAACAGTTCATATCTATGTACAAGCATATTGATTTTAGATTCTTTCACTTGATTTGTGCCTTCATGGGTGACCTCAAGTCTATCCCAAATTTTTTTGGCAGAAATGCAAGTGGAAATTCTATTAAACTCATTTGCATCAAGTGAACAATATAACACATTCATGGCTTTAGCATTCAGCTGAGCCATTTTCTTATCATGCTCATCCCAATCCGCTTCCGGTTTGGGGATTTCAAGACCATTTGTTCTAAGAATGGGTGTGTGAGGGCCATTGACAATGATACTCCATAGATCATAGTCAAGTGCTTGAATAAAAATTTTTATCCTAACCTTCCAATAAGTGTAATTTGTGCCATTGAATAAAGGTGGTCTGTTTGTGGACTGTCCCTCAGTCAACAAGGAACTCATTTGGGTTGCCATAGATCTTGGACTCTTTGTCGGTTAAGACAAATATAAGCAAGAGAACCAATGCTCTGATACCACTTGTTGCCCAGCAAGCAAACCAAGAGGGGGGGTGAATTGGGTTCCTTTTAAAATTTTAAATAATAATGTGCAATACTTGCAAAGTTATAAGAGTGAGTGAAGTGTCAAACTTAAAACACACAGCAAGAACAGCGAAAGGCACACACAAACACAAAGGTTTATAGTGGTTCGGTGCTAACCCTTGCACCTACATCCACTCCCCAAGAATCCCTTGGGAATTTTCACAACTAATCATTCTCCAACGATTAAAACCTAGCTTACTTAGTTAGCTTCTTGTTTCCAGGCACAAGGGAGCCATTACAATCACCAATTAAGGGTTTGGCACACCCCTCACAAGTTTCAACCAAGTTGAAACTCAACAAGATACAATAAGAAACAAGTTCAGTAAGAATAGTTCCTTAATGAGCAAATAAATACAATAAAGAGCACTTTACAATTTTGAAGCCTTTTTTCCTTGAATGAATTTCACTTCTTTGAATGCTGGAAGTTAAGAGCACTTGATGAAGCTTCTGGAGTGGTTGGTGGGAGCTTTGAATAAGCTTCAATGGATTTTCAAACTTCAGCTACAGTGATTTTCGAAAACTGGAGCAGGCTAAATTTTCTTTGGATTTGGCTTAATAAATCTCTCTTTTTCTCACTTGTAATCCTTCAAAAATCCACTTAACTTTTTGCTAATCCATCCCATTAACTTGTATTTATAGTTGGTTGAGGGATTGGATCATTAGAATAACCGTTTCTGAACGTTGGAATGTCAGAACTAGCCGTTGGGAAAGTTCTCAAGGCATTAGTCGGCTCCAGAGCTGGCTAACCTGAGATTTTTCCCATCCCAGGCTGAGTTAGTGGGCTCTAGAGCCGACTAGCACCATAGTAGTCGGCTCTAGAGCCGACTAACATGGGTAAACCCACTATAAGTCCCACAGTAGTCGGCTCCAGAGCCGACTACCTTATGCCAGACCACCGTGTGGTCACAGTAATCGGCTCTAGAAATGACTAATCCAAGGTTTTCTTCTGTAAAAGCTTCTGTGACACATTTTTGACTTGATAACTCACTTGTGGGTCCGCCAAGGGCTTCATTCTTCCATTCCAAGTTGCCATGGGAGTTGACCAAAGTCTCCAAAACTTGAAAAATTGCTCCACGGACTTGGAAAACCATTGAATCTTGAACTTTCTACACTTGATAATTTTGCCAAATATCTGAGTTTTACTTAATCTAACCTTGAGTCCTTCTTCTCAGATACTGGAATTCTTTCTCTTGAACCACTGCTGATTTTGACATTTGGAATCCGTTTAGATATTCTTGGGGACTCTTGTATACCTGCAAGTCACATTGATCTACACCAAAATCATTAGTACCCTACTTAATTATTTTATAATCATCAAACTCAATGCAGGGTCAACAGAAACCTTTGCTCCAGTTGCAAGATTAGAAGCTATTAGATTATTACTTTCTTTTGCATGCTTCATGAACTTCAAATTATTTCAAATGGATGTTAAAAGTGCTTTCTTAAATGGATATATTGTTGAAGAAGTCTATGTTGAACAGCCACCCGGTTTTGAAAATCATGAACATCCAAACCATGTGTTTAAATTGAACAAAGCTTTGTATGGCTTGAAACAAGCACCCCGGGCAAGGTATGATAGATTGAACAAATTCTTGATAAGTAACAATTTTATTAAAGGGAATGTGGACACTACATTATTTATAAAAAGAGAAAATGATGATATGCTTATTGTACAAATTTATGTGGATGACACCATTTTTGGTACCACTAATGAAATCTTGTGCCAAGACTTTGCTAAGCTCATGCAGGGAGAGTTCGAGATGAGTATGATGAGTGAACTTAACTATTTTCTCGGACTTCAAATAAAGTAAAATGTAGATGGAATCTTCATTAGCCAAAGCAAATATACAAGAGAAATTCTGAAGAAATTTGGCATGAAGAATTCTAAATGTGCCGGTACCCCTATGAGCTCATCTTGCAAACTTGATTTAAATGATAATAGTAAATCAGTAGATTTAAAGCTTTATAGAGGTATGATAGGATCTCTTTTATATTTAACTGCTAGTAGGCCTGATATTTTATTCAGTGTATGCATGTGTGCTAGATTTAAAGCTAATTCTAGAGAAACACATTTAAATGCTGTGAAAAGAATCTTAAGATATTTAAATGGTACTAAAAATCTTGGTCTTTGGTATGCTAAGCAATCCACTGTTGATCTGATTGGTTACTCAGACTTTAATTTTACTGGTTGTAAAATTGATAGAAAATTAACTAGTGGAACTTGCCAATTTCTAGGAGTTAACTTAATCTCATGGTTTAGCAAGAAACAAACTTCAGTTGCTTTGTCTACAGCTGAGGCTGAATACATAGCTGCTGAGAGTTGTTGTGCTCAAATCCTTTGGATTAAGCAACAACTAGAAGATTATGGCATTAAACTTAAAGATATTTCCATAAAATGTGACAATACTAGTGCCATCAATTTAACTAAAAATCCAATTTAGCAGTCTAAAACCAAGCACATTGAAATTAGACATCATTTCATTAGAGATCATGTTCAAAACAGAGATATAATACTTAAATTTGTTAGTACTGATAAGCAATTAGCTGATGTTTTCACAAAACCCCTTCATGAAAATAAATTTTATAAAATTAGAAGAGAACTTGGCATATTTGACCCTTTGTCAGAATGAGTCAGCTACATAGATTGATTTTTTAAATTTTTTTTGAACATGCTTTTAATAATTAAAAATCATGACAATTAGCTCAACTGACCCCTCTTCATGATCCTATAACATGCGTAGCTTGTAAAAATCATTTTGTATGAAATTTCTTGGATTTTCTAGAGGCCTGGCGTCATGCTCCCCATGTTAGTCGACTGGGGAGTCGACTAACATGGAGTTAGTCGGCATGGGAGCTGACTAACTCCAAGGAGCACTCGGTCTATAAGAGAGACCGAACGCCCCTTGGTCTCCCACTCTCTCATCTCTTCTCCAATCTTCCAAAACTCTTCCCCAAAGCCTAGAACCCTCTAAATCCCTCCCTCCACCCTCTCTAGATCCCTCCTTTCTTCCGGATCTAGTGCCCTAGCCCCATGGCTCCACGGACAAAGGTCCCCCGTGTGCAGCAAGATGAAGCTCCGAAGAGCTCACGCGAGAGAGGCGCACAAGCCTCTGCCGTACCCTCTCCATCGAAGTTTTCTGGCATCCAATCCTTGTCCACAAGATCTATCTCAAATGGAAGGATCGTGGACTTTAGATTTCTTGCCCGGAAATGGTTCACTATTGGGCGGATGCTTCAACAAAGGGGATGGAGCTTCATGTGCAAAACAGAGATTGCTATATATCCAAAATTGGTAAGAGAGTTTTACCAGAATCTCTCTATTGATTTTACCTCTACCTCATCTGTGGTGAAAGCTGTCAATATTGAACTGGACCGTGCCACCATTGGAAACATTTTGAGAGTCCCTGTTGGTGGGGTTTATGAGGATTCCCTTGAGGATAGAGCCCATAGGATTGAGACAATCCTTGGCATAGAGAATGAAGAGGGAGTAGACCGTTTGGAGGCCAACTCCCTAAATATGGAAATGAGACTACTCCATCACATCATCTCTAGAATTTTCATCCCCAGGACTGGTAGCTTCCATCTAGTCACTGAGAAGGATCTGACCCTTATGTACCATATAGTCAGTGACATCCCCTATGATTTCCCTGAGTTGATGTTGACTGTGTGGAGAGAAACAGTCAATAGAGCCCGATCTGCTCTTCCCTATGGTATGCTTCTCACCCATATTTTTAAGCATTTTGGAATGAGATTGAAGGGTGAAGAAACCACCAAGCTGCACCATTCGGACTTTTACAATGATCACTCTCTACGTCGAATGGGTTTTATTAAGCTTAATGGGCGGTGGACTAGAGGAAGAGGCAGAGATGCAGAGGCAGATGAACTAGCTGAGGCTGAGGGTTTATCCTCATCTTCACATGAGGAGGCTGGACCTAGCACTAGGCAGCAGCCTGAGGAGCCCACGACACCCTAGAGGTCATCCATTGAGCTTAGTTAGGATCAGCTGTAGTACATTGTCAGAGAGGTATCATCTGCTCTCTCCAGCAGAAGTTCAGGGGATAGTGGCTCATCTACAGGTGATTTTACTATGGTACCTCACATTTCTACTGTAAATGAGACCATGACTCAGATGATGATGAGGTTGGACAGGCTGGAGCACTCTATAAATGTCATTAGTGGAAGGCTGATGATGCATGAGATGAGAGGTCACGAATCTGGATCTAACCGTGACTCTGAGGAGTTAGCCCGTGTGGCTGAAGAAGTGATACAGCTGAGAGCTCAGATTGTGACCTTTGGTGGAAGATCTGAGAGACTGGAGATATCTATTGGTCTTCTTCACCATTTGGTCTCCACTATCAGCGACCAGCTTGCTCCAGTTGCATTTCATTCACCTACACATCCTGCTCAGCCACCTCCCCAGCCTGGCTTCACATCTATTCATCCCCGCTTCAGGCTACCTCATGCTTCTTATCATCCTCCTCCACAAGGACGTGGCTCTGGATCTTCTGCTCAGCCATCTGTTGTATCCTCAGATGAGGAATAGTTTAGGTTATCTTGTTGTGTTTAGAATGTATTAGGATCCCTATGTATTGAATTGTCTGTATTAGAAATTAATATTTGTAATGGTTGTATTAGAATGTCTTGTATGAAATCCTATGTATGGTATCTTATGATCAATGAAGTATTTCCTTTTATATAATTTCGTGTATGAAATTTCCTTCTTATGAAATGTGTCATGTTAATCTTCCACTTTAAATTTGTCATAAAAATTTTTATATGAGATCTTTTACTTGTCATAAAAATTTTCAATATTGAACTATCAAGGATTAGATGTATAAAATTAAGTGCTTAATCGTTCACTTCCTTTTTGATTGATGACAAAAAGGGAGAGAATGGATCCAAGAAAAGATTAAAGAGGGTAAGCACATATTTAAAAAGGAGAAGGATCTTCCTTGTCAAGTTTTAGCAAATTTTTCAAAATTTTTTCATCATGGTTCAGCAAGTTTCAAAAATCCTTTATCATGTTTTAGTAAATTTTCAAAAGTCTCAGCATGTTTCAATATGTTTCAGCAAAGTTTTTAAAATTGTTCATCATGTTTCAGTAAGTTTTCCAAGTTTTCAAAAATTGTACATCATGTTTCAGCAAGATTTCGAAAGTTCCAGCATGTTTCAAAGTTTCAAAATGGAACATTTTTGAGCATATGTTTAGGGATAGAAAAATGTAACAACATAAAACTGTTTCAGCAAAATTCAACCTCTTGAGAATAAAATGATCTTTTTGAAATTTTGCAATAAAAAGGGGGAGACAAAACTTGTTGGTTTCATCTTACTTTCCTTTAAAACAATTGAGTTATGTTTGAAAACTTTTCTTAAAAATTTTGACATCAAAAACCAAAGTTTCGGCACACTATGCAGATTTTTGGCATGCCTTTGGCACATTCTAGTTTAACTATCGAAACTCTGAATTTTTAGAATCAAAATTATAATTTCAGCATGAAGACAAAGTTTATTAGCATAAATCTTCATTCCAAGCACATAACTTTTGAATTTGGCACTAAATTTAATCATTTTGACATAAAATTTAACTTTTTCATGAAAAATTCAGATTTTTGCTGAAAATTCAGCTTTTTGAGTCAAAAATCACTATAAATCCCACTAAAAATCTGATTCCTTCCAATTCAAAACATGAAAAATGAATGTCATATTGTTTTTGAAATACTCAGATGAAAATTTTTAACTTTTGACTCATATTCTCACTTTTGACACTCTTTTTGAGATTTTGGCATAAATCTTACATATGAAACTGACTTAGAAATCTCTTCTGACATGAGCCAAATAATCTCAACCTTGTGCTAAGTTCAATGCTGCATTGCTTTAAATTATTATTTTAATCTTACACTTAATAGTTTTATCATCATAAAAAAGGAAAAGATTGTTGACCTCGCATTGATTTTGATGATCACAAAATAATTAAGTAGGTTACTAATGATTTTGGTGTAGATCAATGTAACTTGCAGGTATACAAAAGTCACCAAGAATATCTAAACGGATTTCAAGCTTCAAAATAAGTATGTGGCTCAAGAGAGAGAATCTTAAGATCTGAGAAGAAGGATTCAAGGTCAAATTAAGTGAAACTCAAACATTTGGCAAAATTATCAAGTGAAGGAAGTTCAAGTTTTCCAATGATTCAATGAGTTTTCTAGTTCGTGGAATAATTTTTTAAGTTTTAGAGACATTGGTCAACTCCCACAGCATCTACTGGAACTTGGAATGAAAGAATGAAGCCCTTGGTCGATCCACATGTGAGCTTTCAAGTCAAAAATGTGTCACAGAAGTTTGTACAAAGGAAAAATATGGGTTAGTCAGCTCTAGAGCCAACTACTGTGACCATACAGTGGCCTGGCACAAAGTAGTCAGCTCTAGAGCCGACTACTGTGGCAAACATAGAGAGTTTGCCTCTGTTACTCGGATCTAGAGCTGACTAACGCCTTGGGATGGTGCATAACAGCTAGTTCTGACATTCCAACGTTCAGAAATAGCCATTCCAACGGTCCAATCCCTCAACCAACTATAAATACAAGTTAATGGGATGGATTAGTAAGAAGTTAAGTGGATTTTTGAAGGATTACAAGTAAGAAAAAGAGAGATTTACCAAGTCAAATCCAAAGAAAATTCAGCCTGCTCTAGTTTTCAAAAATTATTATTGCTGAAGTTCAAAAATCCTTGGAAGCCCATTCAAAGCTCCCACCAACCACTCCAGAAGCTTCATCAAGTGCTCTTAACTCCAGCATTCAAAGAAGTGAAGCTCATCTAAGAGAAAAAGGCTTCAAAACTGTAAAGTGCTCTTTATTGTATTTATTTACTCATTAAGGAGTTGTTCTTGCTGAACTTGTTTCTTATTGTAAACTGTTGAGTTTCAACTTGGTTGAAACTTGTGAGGGGTGTGCCAAACCCTTAATTGGTGGTTGTAAAGGCTCCCTTGTGCCTGGAAACAAGAAGCTAGCTGAGTAAGCTAGGTTGTAATCGTTGGAGAACGATTAGTGGTGAAAATTCCCAAGGGATTCTTGGGGAGTGGATGTAGGTGCAAGGGTTAGCACCGAACCACTATAAATCTTTGTGTTTGTATGTGCCTTCTACTGTTATTACTGTATGTTTTAAGTTTGATACTTCACTCTCACACACTCTTATAACTTTGTCAGTATTGCACATCTTGGTTAAAATTTTTCAAAGGAACCCAATTCACCCCCCCTCTTGGGTTGCTTAGCTGAGCAACATGAACCAACCTATGGCCATCACTGGATCTTAGCCTTAGCAAGAGTTCGATCAATTCTTGCTTGGGTTTAGACACCAATACAGACCATAAGCACTACCCAAGAACAGAGCACGGCCAAACCTAAGCTTAAACTCCTTTCTTCATCAATCAGTGGTGGCCCTTGCTAGTGCTAGATTGAAGAGTATGAATGGAGTCAAGACTCTTACCTACAACTTCGTCACCGAAGAGGAAGAGAACGCTGGTGAAGAAAGCTCACAGTGCTCTGTTTCTTTTCCTGAAATAGAGCCATAAAAACCTAGTAAGGAATCTGATAATCCCACTAAAATTTTATCAAAAATCATATGCTAATAAATTGTAGATCAAAGGGAAGGCAAATGGATCAAAGGTCTTAAGTTTTACTTGGAAAGACTTGGATTAAATCCAAGGAAGAAGGTTACTCTTCCTCACGGTTTCACTTCCCTCTTAACTGCGCCCTCAACCCACACTTTCTTCGGGCCCAGACTTTCTCTGGCTATCGATCAAAATTTCTGATGATGGCCATGGAGAAAGCACAAGTCTAGATAAAGGGATAGTGCTTAGAGATAAGCCCTATCTCTTCAATCAATTTGGGAGAAAAACACGTTCATTTTTCCTCCTAGATTATGACTTATCTTTCTTTCGATTTTTTTTTTTTTTTTTTGATTTGGCTTGACCTAACTTGAATCGATCAAATGGACTAGGTCCGGTTTGGATCACGCCTCACAATTTTAATTCTTAAATCTCAATCCCAGGTCATGATCTTGAGGTGTTGGATACCCACTTTAATTCTCTAAAATGAGTTTGAGCACATTGAGTTAGATGGTAATTCCAAATGTGTGAAGTGATTTAGAATTACTATTACATAGAATCATCGAAATGCAATTAAAAGTGGCAATCCTATCACCTTTATTTGGATCACCGACATGAATGGATCATCTTAGACCAAACATCTTCGAAGAGTTTATAAGAAACCAAATCATTCTTGCCTGCAAGTTTCAATTATTCTTGTGATATATGTTTTCCTTGATAGAATGCACTAAAAATATTTTTTTTAAAAAAAAAAAGTTCATGATGTCTCATTTAAAAGACTATAGATTTGAAGTGGTAATTAACCATTTCGAAATAAGGATTAATTCTCAAGAATAGGGATTGGGTGCAATGTCACCAATGACTTGTATCTTAACAAGAAAGATGGAAATCTCTATTGGATTCATTTCAATGATGCTAAACTAGAGATTTTATTATTGAAAGAAGAGTATTGGCTTGCAAATATAATAAAGATAGGATTGAGATGTACTAATAAATCTTTATTAATTAGAATAATAAATAAAATAAATTAGTACAATTAGGCGATTGGACTAATTTGGTTCCCGTTTCTGCTTGATAAAGAATAGGTTGCAAAGACTTGAGGAGAGAGAAAATGAAGGAGATAAAAAAGGTCAAGATGATCTGACTTATTGCGGCTACCCTTGAAATAATTTATGATTACTTCTATGGTACGAAGATTTACTAATAACTCTTGATTCGATTGGAAGTTGAGATCCTATCTGCCTTTATATTTATAACTTGAAAATGATAACAGTAGGCGCTAAACAAATAAGCAACTTTCACTAATGAATTGAATCTCTGAGTAACTTTTTCTTTTAAATTAATAATCATTGTGAACTTTATCTAATTTTAAAAATTATCAAAGATTACGGAATAATCTCTCTATATAAATAAATCATAACTTCAAAGCAACTTCGATCTTTATCGGATCCAGTTGGCTGAAGCTTAAAGCCATGGACCGAAAATTACAGTTCGAACTTAATGAAAAGCTGTCGCTTAGCGTTCGACTAATGAGGGCGTCGCAAGGATATTGTTGGATATTGTTCGACTGGGACCTTCTGGAATGGTACGTCATGACACGGGAAGGCCAATTTATCACTGACGGTCCCGACATCATGATTTTTTTTAATGCAAAGATGATAAATTCTTTTTTAAGAACTAACAGACATCTATTCGTGATGAAGTTCTATCGTTGCCGCTCCCATGATTCGTCGGCGTTAAGACGAAGTTCCACAGCCCCTCCATCCATTCTCGACTCGTTGCATTCGAAAAACATTTGGTAGGTCCCCATAATCAAATGAAGTGTCTCAAGTTGCCCGCCTTCCCCTTCCTTGGCACTGATGCTGGAGATTTTATCTTCTGGTATGCTGTGCCTAAAATGATTTAAACAGTGCAAATTTACGTGTTAATTTTTATGCAATATGTATTTAATAAACAAATTTTTAGTTAATAAGTAAAACCATGTGTCGACGCGTGCCTTTCGACGCCTTCCTTAATGCTCATAAGAAGCATGCCATGTATCTATAGATGCATGCTTCTGATTCCATGCATGGCTTACATGTGAAGGGTACGGTAGAGATACGCGATCAGTTTTAGTATATTTTATGATTTTTGAGTAATTTTATTTCCAAACTTGTGTTTGAAATTGATGATATACATTTTATCGAATGACTCATGTGCGGTGACATGATCATTTAAGGGATTTTTTAAAAAAAATCAAAAAAATGGTGTAAGAAAGAATTATGATATTATTTTTTTTTAGCATTCGAGAAGATAAATGACACGTCCACCGATCATCCAGGATGCGGTGCAATAGAATATACAATGCCAATTTTTATTAATTTTTATAATAACTCATAATATTTTTTTAATTAAAATATAAATAATTTTAATAAAGCCGTCCAATTATCATTTTCTTTGTTCAATTGTTGTGATTGATCCTTCTCACTCAAGTCATAGCCTTATCTCACTATTAAGGATTAGGTAGTATGATTGATCTAATTATTCTTAGAAAGGTGTGAAATATCGAGGGAGCTTAACAGTTTTATAAAAATCCTCAATGTATATATTCATGCAGAATGATCATAAATATATTTAATACCAAATATAATTATATAAAAAAATATAAGTTATAAAAATCAGGAATTATAATTTTTAATTAACCAATATTCAAATATTTTTATCAATCATTGGACTAATTCGATGTATCAAAACAAATAATCAAGATGATCATTTCAGTAAGCAATAGTGTAAAGTTAAACATTATCAAAAGCAATATAGCCATTTCTATTCAATAATTTATGTTATCTTCTCAACTTCACATTAGTCTTGATCATGATTTGATCATAACTGATAAGTGTCATGATTCAGTTCATAATGCCATGATTTGATCTGTAACTAGCAATCTAAATATAATACCATAATTTGATTCATAGCTAGCCATCAATAAATAATATCATAAGCAGCTTGTGATTGGCAATTCAAATATAGAATCACAATTCAGTCCATGATTAGTAATCCATAATAATAAGACTAACCTAATTATCTTATCCAAATAAATAATTTAGTTGCAGCATTAATACATATCATACTCAAAATATTATATTTAAAATATCAAATGCCACCACAACTCATGCATGATCGTGTCCATCCAATCCATCATTCACATTTACATGACAAAATTTATCAGTACAATGCCAACAAACATGCGGTAGCGTCATCTCTGTTCTAGTTTCTTCTCATCCAGACTACTCACTCGTAATTAAAAAATTAATTCAAAAAGTAGAGCGTTAGCGATGCGGGTTGCCCTCTGTAGGAATCTTAACGGCTTTTTTAAACTTACAGAGGGTTTAAAAGTCTACGTGATTCGTTTCTTTTCCTTATATTCTATTTTTCTCTCTCGCGATCGATCAAATGGATCGAGCCTGTCCCATTTGGGCCGGCCCTCACCTAACAACGTCCCTAAACCCTCGGTTATTATAGCCAACCTCTACCGATTTTATTAATACTTCCACTTTAACGAAAATTTTCTACACCCCCTCTCGATATAAACATATACTGAAGTTGTGAGGCAAGTCTCACTGTCTAAGTTTTGAAAATTATTTTTTTTAAAGAAAAGAGTTTTTTGTTAAAAAAATATAAAAGAGGAGGTGAGCTCCTACAGGATGAAGAGATGCGAACTACTGCGTCATTAAGGACTCAGCAACATTTAAGGAGAAATCACATCAATTATTCGAGTTTGCATTCCGACACAGGAAATAGAGATATATTCAGAGCAACAGTTTTTCAGGACAGAACACACAGGTTGTTGTTTTGAGAACTTCAATACAGAGCCCAGGCAATGCATAAGACCGAAGGATCCCAGAAGCGCCAGCAGTGACTCATCCAAATCCTTTCAAGCTTTGATTTGTTCGAAGCTTGCATAACTGAGATCTTGCATTTAAAGTCTTGCAAACTACGAAGTGTTTGTGAGATATCAAACCTCAGTTCCTCCAAGCTTTAATTATTCCTCTACATTTAGCTAGCAATCTTGAACTGGCGTGCCAACATTCGTCTCGCTCCTCCAGCAAGAGACTTTTCATGGTAGGAAACATGCCTTTCTTCGTAGAATGCAATAGTATATGATCCAGCCATTAAATCAAACTATTAAAGTATATCTAGGATCTTGCAGCATGAAATTTATTTAGAAATAAAATTTATTTATGAAATAGCTCAATGTATCTTCTACTCTGTCGTTATCCCACCTCGAGTCTGGCCTTGTCACATTGCTCCCCAACCACCAAGGACGTCACCCATTGTAACCCAATTGACCGGAGTCCTCAACTCTGGACTTGCAACTTAGACCCAGGAATGTAGATATGAAACATTCGATTTGGATTTGAATTATAAATTAATATAATTTATTATGCTAATTCAAAATTAATGTTCTTATTGTGCATAGGCAACAATCAAAATTGAGGAACCGTGTCTTGGATCACTGTAAAAATATATAAGGATTTCTTTCCATTCTCTTGTATAATTTTTGACATATTTTATTTATTATCTGCTTGGTAATGGGTTTGATTAATGTATATGTTTTACGCTAATAATGTGAGAAATTGTACAATATGAAATAGATTTTGGTTGGTGTACGTACTTCATGTATGCATATGTTATATTATTCATGATAATATGATGTTGGTATATGATATTGATGTCCAAATATATTGTAATGCTGTAAAATTCTTGAGCCCATCTAGTTTGGCTCAACCCATTTTTAAACCTTAGCTCATTTCTAACCTAGCTCATTTGTCACTATTCATTGTTTTTCTCTGAACCTTTTGTACCGCTTGCCACCACCCATCGATATCCTGCTACCGCATGGTCGACTAGCGGCAGGGATGGCAAAGAGGCAGGGGTGGGTCAAATTGGGGTTGGCAGAGAGGGCATAAGACCTTAGATCCTCCTCTTTCTCCTTCTTGCTCCCTCTCTCCTTCTCTTCTCTTCCTTCTCCCTCTCTTCTCCTTGGGTAAAGCTTGCTGGAGGTTGTGGTCAAGTGGCGTCTTGCAAAAGCTTCGATAGGTCGCAGCGAAGAAGCTAAGCTAGAAAAGACCTATGACAATTTCCTCTATTCTATCTATCTTTACCCTGTTTTGATCTTGTTTCTCTAATTAGTGGTGGCAGGATCTCTAATCATTCTAATGTAAGTCGGAGGAGGTGTTGCCGAGAGTCCTTGCACCTGTCGCCACCACCAATTGCTGATACCGACCATCAGTAAGCCTAAAACCCCTTCTTTGTTTTATTATAGGTTAGCTATTGGTTTATGGAAGGATTTCATTGGCTCTTAGGGCCAGCCATCGGCAACCGAGGGCGCTAGACCCCTTGGGTATCGGCTTGGTATAGCGTTGGAGCCATCGCCACCCCCGCCATGCAGCGGTGAGAGGCGATTGGAGGCGTGACCTCTTGACCTTTTTTATTAAATTGTGAGGTACTGAT
Organism: Metroxylon sagu; assembly: GCA_017589505.3. Lineage (NCBI taxonomy): Eukaryota > Viridiplantae > Streptophyta > Magnoliopsida > Arecales > Arecaceae > Metroxylon > Metroxylon sagu. The sequence goes on along the minus strand of JACVBY030000497.1, from coordinate 524,103 downwards.
CGGCAAGTTAACCTCTGAACCAGTCCTCCTCCATGGCTGGGGGTGCTGTTGGCTCATGCCATTACCGTGGCCACCAGTGGGGAGGTTGTTGGTCTAGCGGTGGTAAGGTATCTGCTGGCTATGGGGCCCATCCATGGCGCCTTCGTTCTAAGAGGAAGGTAGGATGGCTTTCTCTTCGATGGAAACCCAACTAGTCGGACCCAAGTGGGTCGATTTGAGTTAAGCTAGAAGATTTGGGCAGGATCAGGTTGGTGGGTTAGTGAAAGGCTAACTCAATTTTAGGTTAATCCAATGTAGAGTTACTTGTTCTCTTTGGGCTCTATGTCGATCTTATGGCCGAACTAATTTAGAGCTGCTATGATTGTTGTGGGCTAGTGAGGCCCAAACTGGTAAAGCAAGGCCAAGCCCAAACTAGTGATTCTTCCAGATAAATCCTTTTAGGCCAGAATGTTCTAAGCCCAAAGTAACCAACCGGTGTGCACTAAGTTATGGACTAATTGTTGTGGGTTCGAGCTATGTTGGGTTGAAGCTAGTTGAGCTTTAATTGGTCTAATTAAACACTACTTAAGCAACTTAATGTCTTGATTGAGCTCTAATTAATCCAGTTAAATCAGTGTAGGGCTAGCTAAAAACCAAATAGGTGGATTAGATGAATGGGCCTAGAGATTTATTATTTAAATTAACTTCATTGATTTGGGACTATTAGGACCTTATTTGCATCAGGTTAAGTTCTAAATAATTTTTAGGATTATATTTGGAAATTATGCCGCGGGTTGCTTCTTGACAGGATGCTTCGACGTGGGTTGGGGGACGGTACGAGTTTTCCACGTGCGTCTAGATGTTGATTATTTAGCTTGCTTTAACACCTAGAATTTCCAACATGTACCTGCTCTTCTATTGTTTGTCAGAAGGTGGGTTGACTTGAGGAGACGGTGCAAGTTCAAGGCTTCCACTTGCATCTGGATGTTGATGGTTTAATTTGCTTGGCAGTTTCACGCCAAGAATTTCCAACATGTACCAGTGCTTCTTTTGCCCGTCAAAGGTGGGCTGACTTGACCTCAGTCCTGTTTGAATCAAATGGAGAATGCATTCCTAACCGTCCACCCCAACAATTTAAGTGACTAAAATGCTCTCATGGCCAGGTCAGTTATCACCTGAGAAAAGAGTCTGATTGGGGGACAAAATTGTCATTGTGCAAACTGATTCTCCAACCAAAGTGCAATAGTATGACCGGTAAACATTGAAAATAGAGGGAGGGAAAAAGAAGAAAAGGGGGAAAAAAAGACTTGCAGCAAATGGTATCTCGTCAATACATGTGTAAGAAATTTCATAGCAGACTAGGGAAGTAGAAAGAAAATTAACATATTCCTTTTAACAAATTCAAAATTAAATACCTTTTCGAATGACCTACAAACAAAGTTGCAGCCTCTTTCTCTTCTACACATGTAAGGGTAATGGTCGCTTGATTTCGTTATGCTTGAGATAGAACCAATTAATTTTAAATTTGAATAATAAAAGTTCTATATCTATAGTTTGAATTATTTATGGTGTGATTTGCTATCTTTGTTTATACATCAAAATTTGATTTGAAAACTCTTAAACCATGCATCAAGTGATGCAAAAATTGAACAAGTTCATCATTTGTAAACCCCTAACCTATAAGCCAAGAGATCTATTATATTATATGACATAAATTGTTTAATATTTTAATTACTTAATGAATGCGCTATAAGTCTCCAAATTATATGATTTTTGATGTATATAAATTTTAAAGATAATAAATTATGTTCAAAGGCTCGAATCATTAGTTGTAAAATTATATCATTTATATTAAATTTGATGGTATTTAAGAGTAGTTGAGTTATAGTGTAGCCAAGTATAGAATCCAATCACCTTTTGTATCCTTAGATCCATATGAATCTCGGAGCTACCCCATCTTTTTTATTTTTTTCATCTTTGGGATTCACGAACCATGTGAATCAATGGTGGGAAGGTGACTGGATCTAGTCTTTACTACATTTGAATGTAATAAAGTCCAGCATCCGATCACCTTTTCTCCCTTGTATCCATACGGATCTCAGAGCTATCCCACCTTTTTTTATTTTTTTCATCTTTGTGATCCGTAAATTATGTTGATCCAAGGGTGAAAGAGATATCGGATTTAAGCTTGGCTACAATTAAATGTAGCTAAGTTCAGGATCTGTTCACCTTCCTCACTCTTAAATCTACACGGATTTCAAAGCCATTCTATCTTTTTAATTTTTAGTATTCATAAGCTATATGAATGTAAAGATAGAGGAGATGACCGAATCTAGACATGATTATATTCGAATGTAGCCACATCTATTCCTCTTTATCTCTTTCTCTCTATATATATAATGGATAACTGTGATAGAATTGTCATCATATATCGTATTTTTTGGCTCGTATCTATGGTTTCTCATATGACAGAATTGAAGCAGTTTTATGTAGTCTTATCAACATGTTTTAGGAAGCTTCATGATCTTATTTCTTTTCATGCTAATGACTTAGTGGTGAAAAACTTTCTTACAAGCCTATCCCTTCATCTTTCATATAGTTATTAAGTTGGTATTTGAGTTGTCTGTTGAAAAAGGTTTAGAATAGAGAATAAAAGTAATTTGCCATGATTATGTCACCTGTGTGTATGCAAAAGCTTATACTAGTGAATATTTAGCATCGTATCAACTATGTCGTTTATATACTCTCAAGATTTTAATTATTTATGTAAGTAATAACTTCTTCGGTAATACTTTTGGAAAGTAGTTTTAGTTTGCCACAAGTGTGATAGCATCAGCGTAGCTTGGTCCACATTTGACCGTTAGCGTAGCTTGGTCAACATTTGACCGGCTTTGACAACTCAAGTCCACGCAGGACGCGTCGAAGGGAACCAGCGCCGCTCTGTCAGCCTCTTCTTCCCGGACTCAGCGAAGGCATGGAAGAGGCTTAATCAAAGCCTTCTTCTTCCTCTATTTAACCGACCCTAGGCCCCTCTTCCGAACCAAGAACCAGCAGAGGCCGGGCGCTGGAAGTGCCGGAGAAACGCTGTAGGGGTAGTCGTCTTCTCCTCCGTCCGGCAACCAAATCACGCCGGTGAGATCTCTTCTCCTTCTTCTCATGTTCCTCTTCCTCTCCATTCATCTTTGATATCGCCGGTGAGCCGCCAATGGCCGCCGGAGTTTAGTATCCGTTCAGCCCGTGTTTTACTCTGTTTCAGGGAAGATGACGGCCGGATTTAAGGCTGATTGAGCCGTAATCCCCGACTGGTCCCTCACCAAAAATAAGTGCCGGCAACAGCCGACGGTTGGACGAATTGCCAGACGACGAAACCCCCTTTCATACATCTATGTAGCAGGCTGGTTTCCGTTGCTTCTTCCCTCATGGATACCAGGATGACGCCATGTTCCTCTCTTTCTACGTTTCTTCTATTATTTCTTTTCTCTTCTCTTCACATCCAACTCTGGTTAGCCACTGATAACATCTCTTGGGGCCAATCCCTCTCCGGAAACCAGACCATAGTGTCCGACGATGGCAACTTTGAGCTGGGGTTCTTCGCACCAGGTAACACTAGTAGCTACTACGTGGGCATCTGGTACAAAAAAATTGCTGTTCGAACCGTCATCTGGGTGGCAAACAGAGCAACACCCATGTCCAACACCTCCTCTGCCGAGTTTAAAATCTCAGAAGATGGCGAACTGGTCCTTCTCAATAGTTCAAAATTTCCAGTCTGGTCTTCAAATTCCAGTCTGGTCTTCAAATTCCAGTCCATCAACCCCAGATTCCACGGTTGCAGTGCTTGTCGACACCGGAAATCTTGTTCTAAGAAATGGTATGAACAGTACAATTTGGCAGAGCTTTGATCACCCAACGGACACATTCATGCCGGGAGCATGGTTTGGAGTCAACAATATCACAGGGGAGTATCAGAGGATGACTTCATGGAAGAATCCTGAGAACCCTGCCCCTGGGCCTTTCAGTCTAAGCATGGACCCTGATGGATCCGATCAATATGTATTGATGTGGAATGGTTCTGAAATTTATTGGAGTACTGGACTATGGAATGGCCAGTACTTCCCTGCGGCCCCTGGTACCGTCCACACTACTTTCATCAACTTCACCTTCATCGACAACAGGCAGCAGAAGCAGTCCGCGTTTTTCGTCGTCAAAAGTTCTATCATCAGCCGGGTTTTAATTGATTCATCTGGGATAATAAGTCTAATGTTTGGGCTAAGTGGATCCCAAAATCATGCGGCAGACAATCTTTAATTATTTTGTGATCATCAAAATCAATGCGAGGTCAACAATCTTTTCCTTTTTGATGATGATAAAAACTATTAAGTATAAATTAAAATAATAAACAATTTAAAGCAATGCAATATTAACTAGCACAAGGTTGAGATTATTTGGCTCATGTCGAGAAGAGATTTCTAAGTCGATTTCATATGTAAGATTTATGCCAAAATTTTCAAAAAGAGTGTCAAAAGTGAGGAATATGAGTCAAAAGTTAAAAATTTTCATGCAAAGTATTTCAAAAACAATATGACATTCATTTTTCATGTTTTGAATTGGAAGGAATCAGATTTTTAGTGGGATTTATAGTGATTTTTGACTCAAAAAGCTGAATTTTCAGTAAAAATCTGAATTTTTCATGAAAAAGTTAAATTTTATGTCAAAATGATTAAATTTAGTGCCAAATTCAAAAGTTATCTGCTGGGAATGAAGATTTATGCTAATAAACTTTATCTTCGTGCTGAATCACAATTTTGATTCTAAAAATTCAGAGTTTCGGCAGTTAAACAAATATGTGCCAAAGGCGTGCCAAAAATCTGCATAGTGTGCCGAAACTTTGGTTTTTGATGTCAAAATTTTTAAGAAAAGTTTTCAAACATAACTCAATTGTTTTAAAGGAAAGTAAGATGAAACCAACAAGTTTTGTCTCCCCCTTTTTATTGGAAAATTTCAAAAAGATCATTTTATTCTCAAGAGGTTGAATTTCTTGAAACATTTATGTTGTTACATTTTTCTATCCCCTAAACATATGCTCAAAAATGTTCCATTTTAAAACTTTGAACATCTGGAACTTAAATCTTGAAACATGATGTATAATTTTTGAAAACTTGGAAACTTCTTTTGATGAACAATTTTAAAAACTTTATGAAACATATTGAAACATGAGACTTTTGAAAATTTACTAAAACATGATAAAGGATTTTTGAAACTTTGAACGATGAAAAAATTTTGAAAAATTTGCTAAAACTTGACAAAAGATCCTTCTCCTTTTTAAATGTGTGCTTACCTCTTTAATCTTTTCTTGGATCCATTCTCTCCTTTTGTCATCAATCAAAAAGGAAGTGAACGATTAAGCACTTAATTTTATTCATCTCATCCTTGATAGTTCAATATTGAAAATTTTCATGACAAGTGAAAGATCTCATATAGGAATTTTTATGACAAATTTAAAGTGAAAGATTAACATGACATATTTCATAAGAAGAAAATTTCATACACGAAATTATATAAAAGGAAATACTTCATTGATCATAAGATACCATACATAGGATTTCATACAAGACATTCTAATGCAACCATTGCAAACATTAAGTTCTAATACAAACATTTCAATACATAGAGATCTAATACATGTCTAAACACAACAAGATAACCTAAACTATTCCTCATGAAATACAATGTATGGCGAGTGGATGATTCGGTGCAGCCACGTCCTTGTGGAGGAGGGCGGTAGGATGCATGAGAGGTAGCCTTGGAAGCGAGGGATGAGCGATGTGACTAGGTAGCAGGTGGGTGGCAGGATGGTAGGAAGGAATGAAAGGCAACGGGAGCTAGGCGATCGCGATTGTGGAGACCAAATGGTGAAGAAGACCAATAGATATCTCGATCTCTCGGATCTTCCACCAAAGGTCAATAATCTAGCTCTCACCTCATTTCTTCGGCACGGCTATCTCCTCGAAGTCACGGCTAGATCCGGTCAAGTCGTGATCTCTCATCTCATGCATCATCAGCAACCTTCCACTAATGACATTTATAGAGTGCTCTAAATCCATCCTCTCATCATCATCTGAGTCATGGTCTCATTTACAGTAGAAATGTGAGGTACCATAGTAAAATCACTTGTAAATGAGCCACTATCCCCTGAACTTCTGCTGGAGAGAGCAGATGATACCTCTCTAACAATGTATACGGTGATCCTAACTAAGCTCAATGGTCCTAGGTACGGGCTCTGGTGGGCGCCTAGTGCTTGGTCCGGCCTCCTCATGTGAAGATGAGGATGGACCCTCGATTTGGCCGGCTAGTTCATGCCTGCATCTGCCTCTTCCTCTGGTCCACCGCCCATTAACCTTTAATAAAACCATTCGGCGAAAGAGTGATCATTGTAAAAGTCCGAATGATGTAGTTTGGTGGTTTCTTCACCCTTCAATCTCATTCCAAAATGCTTAAAAATATGGGTGAGAAGCATACCATAGGGAAGAGCAGATCGGGCTCTATTGTTTCTCTCACACGATCAACATCAACTCGAAATCATAGGGGATGTCACTAACTATGTGGTACATAAGGGTCAGATCCTTCTCGGTGACTAGATGGAAGCTACCAGTCTAGGGATGAAAATTCTAGAGATGATGTGATGGAGTAATCTCATTTCCATATTTAGGAGTTGGCCTCCAAACGGTCTACTCCCTCTCCATTCTCTATGCCAAGGATTGTCTCAATCCTATGGGCTCTATCCTCGGGGGAATCCTCACAAACCCCACCAACGAGACTCTCAAAATGTTTCCAATGGTGGCACGGTCCGGTCAATATTGGACTTTTCACCATAGATAAGGTAGAGGTAAAATCAATAAGAGATTACAGTAAAACTCTCTTACCAATTTTGGATATATAGCAATCCTTGGTTTTGCACATAAAGCTCCATCCCCTTTGTTGAAGCATCCGCCCAATAGTGAACCATTTCCGAGCAAGAATCAGTCCACAATCCTTCCATTTGAGATAGATCTTGTGGACAAGATTGGATGCCGAGAACCTTGAGGGAGAGGGCACGGCAGGCTTGTGCACCTCTCTCGCGTGAGCTCTCTGGGGCTTCATCTTTGCCGCACACGGAGGGACCTTTGTCCGTGGAGCCATGGGCTCGGGCACTAGATCCGGAAGAAGGAAGGGATCTAGAGAGGGTGGAGGGAGGGATTTTAGAGGGTTCTAGGCTTTGGGAAGAGTTTGGAAGATGAGGGAGAAGATGAGGAGGTGGGAGACAGAGACACTTGGTCTCTCTTATAGGCCGAGTGCTCCTTGGAGTTAGCTTCCATGCCGACTAACTCCATGTTAGTCGACTCCTGATCGACTAACATGGAGCATGAGAGCCTAGAAAATCCAAGAAATTTCATACAAAATGATTTTTACAAGCTACGCATGTTATAGGATCATGAAGAGGGGTCAGTTGAGCTAATTGTCATGATTTTTAATTATTAAAAGCATGTTCAAAAAAAATTTAAAAAATCAATCTATGTAGCTGACTCATTCTGATAGGGGTCAAATATGCCAAGTTCTCTTCTAATTTCATAAAATTTATTTTCATCAAGGGGTTTTGTAAAAATATCAGCTAATTGCTTATCGGTACTAACAAATTTCAAGGATTATATCTCTATTTTGAACATGATCTCTAATGAAATGATGTCTAATTTCAATGTGTTTGGTCTAGAGTGTTGAATTGGATTTTTAGTCAAATTGATGGTACTAGTATTGTCACATTTTATGGGAATGTCTTTAAGTTTAATGTCATAATCTTCTAGTTGTTGGTTAATCCATAAGATTTGAGCACCACAACTCCCAGCTATGTATTCGGCCTCGGTATGTAGACAAAGCAAGCGAAGTTTGTTTCTTGCTAAACCATGAGATTAAGTTAACTCCTAGAAATTGGCAAGTTCCACTAGTTGATTTTCTATCAATTTTACAACGACAAAATCGAGTACGAGTAACCAATCAAATCAACGGTGGATTGCTTAGCATACCAAAGACCAAGATTTTTAGTACCATTTAAATATCTTAAGATTCTTTTCACGGCATTTAAATGTGTTTCTCTAGAATTAGCTTTAAATCTAGCACACATGCATACATTGAATAAAATATCGTCTACTTGCTAGTTAAATATAAAAGAGAATCCTATCATACCTCTATAAAGCTTTATCTACTGATTTACTATTATCATTTAAATCAAGTTTGCAAGATGAGCTCATAGTACCAATTTAGAATTCTTCATGCCAAATTTCTTGAGAATTTCTCTTGTATATTTGCTTTGGCTAATGAAGATTCCATCTACATTTTACTTTATTTGAAGTCGAGAGAAATAGTTAAGTTCACTCATCATGCTCATCTCGAACTTTAAACTTAGAAATCTTGGCACAAAATTTCATTAGTGTACCAAAAGTGTCATCCACATAAATTTGCACAATAACATATCATCATTTTCTCTTTTATAAATAATGTAGTGTCCACATTTCCCTTTAATAAAATTGTTACTTATCAGAATTTGTTCAATCTATCATACCATGTATTATTGTTTCAAGCCATACAAAGCTTTGTTCAATTTAAACACATGGTTTGGATGTTCATGATTTTCAAAGCCGATTGTCAACATAGACTTCTTCAACAATATATCCATTTAGAAAGCACTTTTAACATCCATTTGAAATAATTTGAAGTTCATGAAGCATGCAAAGCAAGTAATAATCTAATAGCTTCTAATCTTGCTAGCAAAAGTTGACCCTATTGATTTTGATGATTATAAAATAATTAAGTAGGTACCTAATGATTTTGGTGTAGATCAAATGTGACTTGCCCGAGTATACAAGAGTCACCAAGAATATCTAAAACGGCCATTCCAAATTGTTCAATCCCTTCAAGAGAGAGAATTCCAAGATCTAATGGGATTCAAGGTTAGATTAAGAACTCGAATATTTGCAAAATTACAAGTGTGAAAAAGTTCAGAGATTTCAATCAAAGCATTTCAAGTCCGTGGTGCTTTTTCAAGTTTTGGAGACTTTGGTCAACTCCCATGCAGAATGGAAAGAATCCATTGAAGCCCATTCAAGCACCATATGAAGCTTCAAGTCAAAATGTGTCCTTAACTCAAAGAAAAGTTAGTTTAGAGCTCGATTCGTGGACTACACGGTTCCAGGCTCTTCAAATCGTGGGACTTATAGTGGGTTTACCTATTAGTGTTAGAGCCGACTACTATTGCTTTAGAGGAGCTATTCATAAGCCGACTAATTATTTCTTATTGTACATTGTTGAGTTTCCAACTCTCAACCAACTATAAATACAAGTTAATGGGATGGATTAGCAAGAAGTTAAGTAGATTTTTTGAAGGATTACAGGTGAGAAAAAGAGTAATTTATCAAGCCAAATCCAAAGAAAATTCAGCCTGCTCCAGTTTTTAAAAATCACTATAGCTGAAGTTTGAAAATCCATTGAAGCCCATTCAAAGCTCCCACCAACCACTCCTCTAACCTTCATCAAGTCCTCTCCTCTTAACTCTAGCATTCAAAGAAGTGAAGCTTTATCTTATGGAAAAAGGCTTCAAAACTATAAAGTGCTCTTTATTGTATTTATTTGCTCATTAAGGAGCTATTCTTGCTGAACTTATTTCTTATTGTATCTTGTTGAGTTTCAACTTCATTGAAACTTGTGAAGGGTGTGCCAAACCCTTTAATAAGGTTATAGTTGCTCCTTTGTGTCAGAAAACAAGAAGCTAGCTAAGTAAGCTAGGTTGTAATCGTTGGAGAACGATTAGTGGTGAAAATTTCCAAGGGGTTTTTGGGGAGTGGATGTAGGTGCAAGGGTTAGCACCGAACCACTATAAACCTTTGTGTTTGTGTGTGCCTTCCACTATTCTTGCTGTGTATTTCAGGTTTAACACTTCACTTACTCTTATAACTTTGCAAGTATTGCACATTATTGTTTAAAATTTTAAAAGGAACCCAATTCACCCCCCTCCCTCTTGGGTTGCTTAGTCAAGTAACAAGTGGTATCGTAGCATTGGTTCTCTTGCTAGGCTTGTCTTAATCGACAAAGAGTCCAAGATCTATGACAGCCCAAATGAGTTCCTTGTTGACTGAGGGACAGTCCATAAACAGACCACCTTTATTCAATAGCACAAATTACACTTATTGGAAGGCTAGGATGAAAATTTTTATTCAAGCACTTGACTATGATCTATGGAGTATCATTGTCAATGGCCCTCACACACCCATTCTTAGAACAAATGGTCTTGAAATCCCCAAACCGAAAGCGGATTGGGATGAGCATGATAAGAAAATGGCTTAGCTAAATGCTAAAGCCATGAATATGTTATATTGTTCACTTGATGCAAATGAGTTTAATAGAATTTCCACTTGTATTTCTGCCAATGAAATTTGGGATTGACTTGAGGTCACCCATGAAGGCACAAATCAAGTGAAAGAATCTAAAATCAATATGCTTGTACATAGATATGAACTATTTAAAATGGAACCAAATGAATCCATTGCTGATATGTTCACTAGATTTACTGATATTGTGAATGGCCTTAAAAGCCTTGGAAAGTCTTATATTAATAAAGCGGATCTAGTGAGAAAAATTTCTTGAGATCTTTGCTCTAGGTCATGGGAAAGCTAAGATGACTGCAATTCAAGAGGCGAAAAGACCTCAACATCCTTCCTCTAGAAGAGCTCATGGGATCACCGATGACCCATGAAATTCAAGTCAAACAACATCTTGATGAGGAGGGAGTCCAAGAAGAGAAGAACCATGGCCTTAAAGTGTTCGTATCAAAAGGATGATTGTGATGAATCTTTAGAAGAGAGTGAAGGGGATGATGAGCTTGCTCTCATCACAAGAAAAATGTTAGAAGATCTCATGAGGAAGAAGAAACAAGGAGTGAAGAGAAGGCCACCTACGTAAAGGAGACTTCAGCAAGGAGAAGGATAAGGAAGCGTACTCTCTCACATGCTATGAATGCAAGAAGCTTGGACATTTCAAGGCCGATCGTCCACAATTAAAGAAAGGTCCCAAAAAGGCTAAGAAGAAATCATTGATGGCAACTTGGAGTGATAGTGATGACACAAGTTCAGAGGATGAGAAACAAGAAACAACAAACTTGTGCCTTATGGCTTGTGAAGAAGAGGTAATCCCTAACTCTCAAACCGAATTTACATTTCATGAATCGTAAGATGCTTTTTATGATTTACTTGCTGAATTCAAAAAGTTAGGCAGCAAAACAAAGATTTGAAAAATCAAGTCCAAAAATTGATTTTTGAAAAAGAGAAATTTTTAAATGAGAACTCTGTTTTAACCCAAGAAAATCTGAATTTGAAAAATAAAGTTAACAAACTGAAACCCATTGTGGACAAATTTACTTTAAGTTCCATAAAATTGCAAATGATTCTTGACAACCAAAGGGCTATTTTTAATAAAGCTGGACTAGGTTATAACCCTTTAAAGAAGCAAAAATTTTTGAAAAATATTTTTGTTCCACCAAATAAGTTTTCAAAAATTACTTGTTTCAAATGTGAAAAACCAGAATATAAAGCCTATGCATGTAACTCTCATATCAACAAGATTATCAAGAAGATTTGGGTTCCTAAAGGAACCATTCATAGTGACCCCAAAGGACCCAAGAAAACTTGGGTACCTAAGAACATAACTTGATATTGTGGTTGCAGATGTGTCTTGTGTCCTGTAATGCAAAAAGAAGATGGTACTTGCATAGCGGGTGCTCAAGACACATGACGGGTGATGAATCTCAATTCATCACTTTGGAAGCTAAGGATGGAGGAGTGGTTACTTTTGGAGATAATGCTCAAGGAAGGATCATTGGAATTGGTAAAATTGGTATCACTTCCCATACTTTTATTGATAATGTTCTTCTTGTTGATGGATTAAAGCATAATTTGTCAAGCATTAGTCAATTATGTGATAAAGGTTTTAAAGTCATTTTTGAATCATCTCGTTTGCATGGTTAGCAAAATCCTGGCTGATGATAGCATGAAATTTATTGGTCATAGGCATGGAAATGTTTATATGGTAGATCTAAATGAGCTTAATGACCAAAATGTTGAATTTCTAGTTGCCATGAATTCTAAATTTAATGATTCTAGCTTGTTATGGCATCGTAGACTTGCTCATGTTAGCATGGATTTGCTTTTCAAACTAATTAAAAGAGATTTAGTAAATGGTTTGCCAAAATTAAGTTTTGAAAAGGACAAAATTTGTGATGCATGCCAGTTTGAAAAATAAACTAAAGTTTCATTCAAATCCAAAAATATGGTTTCAACTTCTAGGCCCTTGAAACTTTTACACATGGACTTGTTTGGACCAACTAAAACCACAAGTCTAGGTGGTAAACATTATGGTTTTATAATCATTGATGATTTCTCTTATTTTACTTGGGTTTTATTCTTAGCAAGCAAAGATGAAGCTTTTTCTGCATTTTTAAAATTTTTCAGAAAAGCAACAAATGAAAAAGGTCTTCAAGTTGCATCTATTCGAAGTAATCATGGAAAAGAATTTGAAAATCAACATTTTGAAAGTTTTTGTAATGAAAAAGGAATTAACCATAACTTTTTTGCACCTAGAACCCCTCAACAAAATGGTGTAGTTGAAAGGAAAATTAGAACCCTTGAAGAAATAGCCCGAACTATGTTGTGTGAAAGCAATCTCCCAAAATACTTTTGGGGTGAAGCAATCAATACAACATGTTATGTTTTGAATTGAGCTCTAATAAGATCTATTTTGAAAAAGACCCCATATGAACTTTGGAAAGGTAGAAAACCAAACATTGGATATTTTCATGTTTTTGGATGTAAATGTTTTATTCTAGATAATGGCAAAACAAATCTTGATAAATTTGATGCAAAATCTGATGAAGGAATTTTTCTTGGATATTCTACCAATAGTAGAGCTTATAGAGTATTTAATAAGAAAATATTAGTGGTAGAAGAATCCATTCATGTAGTATTTGATGAAACTAATGAACTTTCATCAAGGAAGAAGGATATAGTTGATGATGCAAAGTGTCTACTTGAAGAAGTGAAATGCAAGACATTACTCTAAAGGAGAAAGAAGAATCAAATGAACAAAGTAATCAGAAGATAGGCATTGAAACACTCTCCAACAAGCTAAACCTCAAGGTACACATGATTTGGAAAAAAGGAGTGAGCAGTATGTCCTGTACAATCACCCCAAAGAACTTATTATTAGTAGCCCATCTCAAGGAGTAAGAACTAGGTCCTCATATAGAGATGCATGTAATCATTTAGCATTTGTTTCACAAATTGATTCAAAATGTTTTGATGATGCTAAAAATGACCCTGATTGGATAAATGCAATGCATGAAGAATTAAATCAATTTGAAAGAAATAATGTATGGATCCTAGTTAATAGACCAAAATATTATCCCATAATTGGCACTAAATGGGTTTTTAAAAATAAATTGGATGAGCATGGAAACATAATTAGAAATAAAGCAAGATTGGTAGCTAAAGGTTATAATCATGAAGAAGGCATTGATTTTGATGAAACCTTTGCTTCTGTTGCAAGATTAGAAGCTATTAGACTATTACTTGCTTTTGCATGCTTCATGAACTTTAAATTATTTCAGATGGATGTTAAAAGTGCTTTCTTAAATAGATATATTGCTGAGGAAGTCTATGTAGAACAACCACCCAGTTTTGAAAATAATGAACATCCAAACCATGTGTTTAAGTTAAACAAAGCTTTGCATAGTTTAAAACAAGCACCCCGGGCATGGTATGATAGATTAACCAAATTATTGATAAGCAACAATTTCATTAGAGGAAATGTAGACACTACATTATTTATAAAAAGAGAAAATGATGATATGCTTATTATGCAAATTTATGTGGATGACATCATTTTTGGTGCTACTAATGAAATTTTGTGCCAAGATTTTGCTAAGCTCATGCAGGGAGAGTTTGAGATGAGCATGATGGGTGAACTTAACTATTTTCTCAGACTTCAAATAAAGCAAAATGTAGATGGAATCTTCATTAGCCAAAGCAAATACACAAGAGAAATTCTGAAGAAATTTGGCATGTGAGAATTCTAAATGTAAAGCCGGTACCCCTATGAGGCCTCATCTTAAAAACTTGATTTGAATAATAATAGTAAATCAAAGATATTGTAAAGCTTTATAGTAGGCATGATAAGGATCACTTTTATATCTAACTGCTAGTAGAGGGCTTGATATTTTTATTCGTTGTATGCATGTGTGCAAGATTTCAAGCTAATCCTAAGAGAAAACACATTTAAATGATGTGAAAAGAATCTTAAGATATT